>OY730478.1:3600000-4200000 GCA_963422695.1 Xylophagus ater
TAAAACGCTCCAATATAGTAAACTCCGATAGTGTAGAACGAATAAATATAAATCTTTTTTTTACAATTCTTCCTAAAGCGAAGTATGAGTAATTATAAAGTACCCAAAGCTAGGGAATAAACAATTACACCAATTAGAACAAAGTAGTAAAAAAAAACGAAACGAAACGAAATTCAGGTTGCCGATAAGTGCAAAAGAGTACGAGCAGTTTTCAAAGGCCAAATTCTTTGGTTTTTCGATACGATTTTGACCGAGTCGAGATACACGATTCACCTTCTGCTGTACTTGTGCAGTCGCCTAAAAATATGTAAAACTATATTCTGCACAAAATGGCGATTCATTTTTAATTTTCAATTCGAACGCAAATTTTTTAAAATTTCAAAATTCCAAATCAATAATTATTTTTAAAAAAAAGAGAAAAATTAAATAAAAAACCGAAATTAAAAAAGAAATAATTAAAAAAAAAAGCAATCAAAAGCTAAAACTGTGATAAAAAACAAAAATAAAAACTTTTTTAATATTTAAAGAAAAAAAAAGCAAAAAAAAATTCAAAAAGCAGTAAAATTTAAAAATATTTTTAATTTTTCAAAAACAAAAAAAAGACGAAGAATCGTTCGATATTTTTCATTTTAACCCAAACGCACCCCCTTACAAGACAGACAGGGTGATTATCAAAAAAAAAAAAAAAAAAAAATTAAAAAAATTTACAAACAATGTTAATTTTTAGTCGATGTTTTTTAAAACTTAAAAAATTTAACTCATTTAAAAAATAAAATTTGTAAAATAATAAAAAAAAAAATTTTGAAAAAGAAGAAAATTACGAAAAATCAAACTCGGAGAAGTCTCGAAAAAGTTTCATAAAAATGCGGAAAAAAGAATCTCAAAATTTTTAAATGAAAATTTTTAATTAATTTGATTTTCGGCTGTTTATTATATTTTTAAGAGTTTTTAATTTTAACGAATATTTGTTTTATAAAAAAGAATAACTTTTTGAGCTAAAAAAATTCGCATATCGACGATTTCATATTTTAAACATTAAATAGATCACGTTTTTTGGTTTCCGAAACGTGCTGGAAGAATGGTTCAAAGGACGCCCTGCGCTACTATAATATACAGCTAGATTATATAACTAGGGTTATATATGAAGGAGCTCAGGACTGGCATTCTGTACAGGGACAGGGCGATTGTCGCTTATGACCAATTTGAAACAAAATTCATCAATATAACGGCGATATTACCTTTCGGAATGCCGAAAAGCAACAAGCGACGAGCGACAATCTCCTATCGCCGTACAAAATGCCTACCCAGACTTGAATAGATCAACCTGATTTTAGAATAGGTAAAAGAAACTTTGTGTCTGCTTTTGGAATTGGTATTTGAACTTTTCAGGGATGTTGTATTGTATTCTAATAGTAGTTGGCTCCTAATTAACTAGCCTCTCTCCGATAAAAACGTTTCTAATAAGTCAATAACATTCAACTCAGAATATGTCCTAACAAAATTTGGACTATCTTCTCTTCTATATTGGCAGATTAACGGCTTCCTTTTCTCTCGAATCATTTCTAACTCAAGATTCAATGATCAACACTAACGAACTCCTCTCGTCCTCGATGAGTTTGGGGGCGGCTCAGTGATTTTAGTATAAATCAAAAATCAATTGGTTTTCAGTATTTATTTAGGACATTGATTCTCAACCACTGTGCCGCGGCACTTTTGTGTGCCTCCAAATTCTTTGAATTGTTAAAAGTGTACCGCAACAAAAAAAAAGGTTGGAATCACTGATTTAGAAGAATATCTTAATTATTTGTTACATGTTTCGCGAGAGCTAGGTTTTTTTTTTGAAGCACTCAAAATTTTTAATTTAATTTTCCTAGGTTTTTTTTTGTCTTTTTTTAAATTTTCTTTTTGATATGCGAACTTTTTTCTTTCAATGTTGTTTGTTTTTTAATTAAAAGAGAAAAACTAAACAAAAGAGTCCTGTAAATATGTAAAAATCCTCACACACACACACACAACACGAAAAATTAATTTAATTAATTTATTTTGTTTTTTGTATAAAAAAAAAATCGTTTTTTCATTTTAAAAACGCCACAAAATTAGTTTTTTTTTTCTCTAAAATAATTTAAAAGAAAAAAATTAACTCGTTTTTTTTTTAATTATTTATAAATTTTTGTAAATAAATCAGTAACTATTTTGAAATTTTTTTTTTTAATGTAAAAATAATTTTTAATTTAATTAATTTAAAAAAAAGAAATTATAATAAATTTTATTAAAAAAAATTTATAAAATTTAAAAAGAAATGAAAAGAAATTTTTTTTTCTTTTAATTAATTTTAATTCTAGTTTAATTATAATTTTTTTTTTTTTTTGTATTAAAAATATAAATTTTAATAATTATTTCTTAAATAAAAAAAAAATGTAATTTAAATTTTCGTTTTTTAAAAAAAAAAAAGAAAAAAAGAAATGATGTGTTTTTTTTCTCTTTTTTTTGTAATTTATAATTAATTAAAAATATACATCTTTTTTAGTTAAAAAAAAAAGCATGATTTTTTTTTCTCTCTCTCAAACTTTACAATCCAAAAACAATTTTTACAAAATTTATTTATAATTGTTTTAATAAATTAATAAACAGCCAAAAAAAAATATATAACCGCGAGGAAAAGGTCCGCCGCACACTTGAGCTAAGCATTACGGGCGAGCCTCGCTGTAGTTAAATTGTTTAGCTGGGTTCGCTAACGCCATTGCACACTTTGACTAAGCTCCGCGGCGATATTTTTGGTCAATTTATTAGATCAGTTCTATTTGAGCCGTCAGAGAGATATAATCTGGCGAGTACAGTGTCAATGAATTATTACCAGACCAAGATTCCGAATCAGGTTTGTCTGAATAGGAATTTGAACAAAATATTTAATTGACGTTCTCCACTTAATACTTACACATTTATGTCGAGAAGATACTACACTTTTGGAAGCATCTATTCAACAATGTATAATGCCGAAACTACGTATATGTCAGCGGTGTCAGTGATGCAAACGAAGCTCGTTCGCATAGTTCAGACCTTAACTACGTGAACGAGCTTAGTTCGTGTCGCTCATGACCAGGCGACATAGTTTCAAAGCTTCACTGAAGTTTACGACGACCAATGCAAATGTTGAATTTTCCACTTTCAGCGAGAAAATTAACTTACGTAGCTTAGCTCGCTTAGCTCAAGTGTGCGACGGGCGTAGGGGCCCGCGTGAATCTGTAGCAACTGAAATAGACTAATTTTATTTGAAAATTTGTTTTCAAACGAATTAAAGTGTATTAAAACAATTTTAAAGAAAATAAACCTTCAAAATGGCATCTTTTTGATGTGAAAGTTAATATTGAAAAATGCGACATTTGTGGCTCATCTCATAATTGTAACAAGCCAGCCACCACATTATGAGCGTGTTATGTGTGACGTGACATGATAAAAAGAGAGTCACAAATATTCATGTTGTAATGTGTAGCCTTTAATAAAGTGAAAATGGTTACATTTTCAAGGATTGGGATTCTATTTTTTATTTTTTTTTGTCATGTCACGTTGCGTGACACTCATATTATATGACTGAGTATTTTTTTTTTTTTGTGAAACATGAAAGGACATAAAATATTTTTAAAAAAGCAGTTGGGACACATACTCACACACACATAAAACAAAAACTGCTAAAAAAAACTTAAATAATTGACGATGAAAAAAAAAGAAACCAAAAGAATTTTGAAAATTAAAAATTTTTGTGAACCAAAAAAGAAACAAAAAACTTTTTAAAACAGAAACGTTTTCAACGAAAAAACAGAACTTTTTAATAACAAAAACAAAATATATATAAATATAAAAAAAAAGAAGAAATCAACAAAAAATCTTATAAATAATATAAATAAAATTATAAATATATTTAATTTAAATTAAATTAAACAAAATAATGAATATAAAGAAAAATTTTTAAAATTCAATAAAATAAAGAAAAGAAAAAACCACCATTTTAAAAATGTTTGCAAAGAAAACCTAAATTTTCAAATGAAGAAAATTTAAAAGAAGTAGAACAGAAAAACTAAAATCAAGGAGAAAAGAAAAAAACCATAAAAAACACACAAAAAATTGAAAAGAAATTTTTGGTAAAAAGATTTTAAGAATAATAAAATTATATATATTTAAAGAAGAAGAAAAAAAACAAAACAAAATTTAAATTTCAACATTATGAAAACAATTTAAATTTAAAGAAAAAAAAAACATGATAATTAAATTTAACATTAAACGTAAATTAAGGAAAAACAAGAAAAATAATTATTAAAAAAAAAGAAAATAATAAAAATGAAAATAAAAAAAAAAAACAATTTTTGTAGATAAATGTGAAAGCGAATTCAAAGAAAAAAACAAAAAACATGAAAATAATAAATATGAAAAAAAAAAAAATATTTAAAACATGGAATTGCATTTTTATTAAAAACAAATCGTAAATTCGTTTCTAACCGTAACGACGTATTCCCTCGTGCTGATCACAGGACACTTATTTTCAACACTCTAGGGCTCTTAATACAGGAAATATGAGCCTTAAATAGGGCTAGCCCTCGGTTGTCCCGAGTTTTCCTCAAAAATTGGTTTTTAGTGCTTTTTCTCTTCCAAAAGAATAACAAATTCTGATTCAGAATTAAATTACTCGTCGAACTAAGTATAATTCATTGGGATCTGAGACATATTTTTTTTTTTTTAGCAAGAACCTCTCTTCAAGGAAACAAAGTAGTCTGTGCCAATTAATTCGAAAAGTTACCCGATTCAAATTTGAGTGAAAAATATTCAAAATTTCCCCTTTTTTAAAATTTTTCTACTGTTTTTACTTGACAAAAACTTTGCAAAATGGAAAAAAAAAATCATAGTAGACTCAAATTTCCAATCAAATCCTAGTTAAATAAATCAATCGTTTGATTTTCTTTCATTCTTTTTGAAAAACCCAAATCGCGCGGTGTTTCTTTTCAAAAAATATATTTTCTAATAAATCGTTTATTTATTTATTATTCATTAAAATTAAAATTAAAATTTTTGTAATAATGGCGTCCAGAGCTTTTGATTTAAATACCGGAATTGTTGTAGTTGCCTTAAAGAATTTGGCAACTCTGTCCACTATCAAGCAAATAGTTCGAGAAATCTCGGAAATATATAATGTACGTATTTTCTATTCGATTTTCTTTTTTTTTTTATTTTTAATATAAATTTTAAAATTTTCCAGTTGGAAGTGCCACCAGATTTAGAAGAAGGATTAAAATTAATTTTGGATGCAGGGGCCAAATTTGGATTCTTTTCAAAAGTGGGGAACAAATATGAACTGGCCTCTTTTAATGATGTCCCTGAAGACGACGAAGAAGAAGATCAAGGTATAATGGACGCAGCGGGTCGTCGTCGTAGAAGACGAACCAAGTCTCCAAAACGTGGTAAATCACGGTCACGTTCGAGATCATCTACTCGAAAAACAAAAAAATGATAAATTCCGGTATTATGTAACAGAAAAAAATTTGAAGTGTAATTTAATATTAGTTTGTTCAATATTTAATATTTCCATTATTTAACTTTCATTTAAAATGTAATAAAAAAGAAAAAAAACATTCAGGACCTAAAATCAATAATTTTTATTTGCATCAAAGAATATTTTGAAATAGATTATCAATCATTCAAGAATTAGGATTTACGCCCAAGTTTCTCTTGGCTTTTTTTGCTCACATAAGTCATCGGGGAATTAAATCGTGTGATTATTTAAAAGAAAGCTCCCTTTTGAAACGCAGGATCACTTATGTTCTCCACAGAACATATATAAGTTATCGGAATTGTGAAAATCGCCAAGTTCTGGAGAAGGTTCTAAGCTGTTTAAAAAAAAGTAATCTCAATGCAATTTCTCGTATGTGTGTGTGTGCCGTATTTTTGAAGCAATTGGAATGAAAATTGGTAAAATGAATTTAATCGACCTAAAAATTCTAGTATTTGCACTTTTAAAGTTCGGTTTTTTAGTTTTTAAGTGATAAGGATACTGCAACGTTATTTACGGATCGATTTAAACAAAATTTTCTATCAGGAATTTTTTCCGATGAAATAAAAAATATAAAATGCAAAATTTTGAAGTTTTTATATGAAACGACGTAATTTCCTTTCCTTGCATTCTTTTAAAAACCGTATTTTCAAAAAGGTCATCTTTGGATTTTCTTTCACCAAAAATGGGTACACAACGCACTTGAATGCTTCTAATAGAATTACACTAAGTATTATGAAGTGGATTCTTGTATTTGATTTGTCGTGTTCGATAGAAAACTGATTTGTTCACGAAAATTATTAAAAAATACAAACCATCAGTTTTTACATTCATACCGGTCAGTTTTCTTGTCAGTTACTCAAACAATGTGAGTCCTACTTTAGTAAATGCTTGTAACTCAATATATTGAAAAAAATTGAAAATAAATAAATGTCCAAACGAATATTTTGCATTTAAAGCGTTTGGAAGTTACAATAATGCGTTTTAAACCAATAAATAAAGCAAGAAATATATATAATTATTTATTGTATTATTTGTTACGTACATAAATTATATCTTTTTTGCATCAAGAAAAGACAACATCCAAAATGGAAACAAAATTGTAGCCTAAAATCTTCTCCTTCATTAATAGATTTCCTTTTATTTTCTGTACCACATTTGAATTGTCTTCATGCGTTTCACTTTCTTTTGTAATTGTAAGACACCATAAAGAAGAGCTTCAGCAGTTGGTGGGCAACCAGGTATATAAATATCGACAGGAATAATACGATCACAGCCGCGTACAACTGAATACGAATAATGATAATATCCTCCACCATTAGCACAACTACCCATCGATATAACCCAACGTGGTTCTGGCATTTGATCGTAGACTTTTCTTAATGCCGGTGCCATTTTATTGGTTAAAGTTCCAGCAACAATCATAACATCAGCTTGACGTGGTGATGCACGAAAAACAACACCGAAACGATCCATATCATAACGTGGTGATGCCATATGCATCATTTCAACAGCACAACATGCTAAACCGAATGTTAATGGCCACATAGAACCTTTTCGTCCCCAATTCAATAAATCATCTAAACGTGCCACCGACCATTCTGCCATATTCGGTTGTTTCCTACCAAACGGTGAATAACCTTTTTTCGGTAATGGTGTTTCTGGATTTATAACTGGCATTGTTTGTTCATGCCGACGAATAAGAGCCCCATTTATAATAGCTGGATTGAAATTGCCCCGCAGTAATAAAATGTCATTGGCCAGCAATTTTGGTGTGCTATTTACAATCGCTAAAGCTGAACGCAACATTCTATAAATGAAAAATGAAATAAATTACATTAATTAATAAAATTTCTATTATTAAAATGAAATTATACAAAATTATTTATGTAAGCTGTCAAAAGGAAAATTTCTAGTTTGCGTAGCACTCTTTTCTATAGGATTATAGAAAGGAATTTAGATCAAAATAGGCCAATCTGATTTTAGAATAGGTAAAGTGAATTTTGTTTCTGCTAGGGAATGTTGTTTGAACTTTTCACGGATATTGTGTTGTATTGTATTTTATTGTAACCCATTTGAACCCACTTTAACCAGCTTCCCTTTTTCTCACCCAGGCTTGATGATGATGCAAAGTTGCCTTGTTGTTTGGCTCCGGCTTTGCTTCTGATAGTGGTATATTTATCGCTAGGTAGATGATAAGAAAAGCTGCACTATATTTTGCTGCTTGCAATTAAGCAATATCTGAAGCCATAAGGTCAACAGCATTATTAGGTCCAATTTAACTAACCCCTGCTTACTCAGAGTGCACGTACTCAGTGTAGCAATCCTCGTTCTAGAAAAGGCCGTTCATTCACACAAAAGTGTTCTGCTGACTTATTTTCCTTGAAACAGAGGCTCCATATGTTGGATTCTCTACCACCCATATTTTCTAGATGTGTTCGTTCAAGGATCAGTGTTCTGTATCAATAGGCATGGTGGTCCAGAAGTTTTACGCTCGAGTCCTTTTTTCAGAGATACTAGCACGGAAGTTGTTTCAACCATATTAAAATCTAAATTAAAGCTGAAACTACTAAATCTTAAGTTAAATCAAAAATGTGAAACAACTTACAACGTTGACACTCCAGTTTTTTTAAAATTACTCTTTCGTTTGATGTCCTTTAATACTCGTTCAATTTCCTGTCCGAGAAAGGTTTCTAATAATGTTTCAATATTATTCTACTCGTACTAAAACTATTTATTTTAATTAAATGGAAAATTGCAATACAGTTCTTTTAGTAAGAACTCTTTTCAAGGAAACAAAGTAGTCTGTGCCAATTAATTCGAAAAGTTACCCGATTCAAATTTTTCTACTGTTTTTACTTGACAAAAACTTTGAAAAATGGAAAAAAAAAATCATAGTAGACTCAAATTTCCAATCAAATCCTAGTTAAATAAATCAATCGTTTGATTTTCTTTCATTCTTTTTGAAAAACCCAAATCGCGCGGTGTTTCTTTTCAAAAAATATATTTTCTAATTAATCATTTATTTATTTATTATTCATTAAAATTAAAATTAAAATTTTTGTAATAATGGCGTCCGTATCTTTTGATTTAAATACCGGAATTGTTGTATCTGCCTTAAACAATTTGGGGACTCTATCTACAATAAAACGAATAGTTCGAGAAGTTTCGGAAATATATAATGTACGTATTTTCTATTCGATTTTCTTCTTTTTTTTTTTTTTAATATTTAGTAACATAAATTTTAAAATTTTGCAGTTGGAAATTACACCAGATTTAGAACAATTAATACAAAATATTTTGGATGCAGGCACCAAATTGAGATTCCTTTTAAAAAAGGGGAACAAATACGAACTCGCCTCTCTTAATGATGACGCTGAAGACGACGAAGAAGAAGATCCAGGTATAATGGACGCAGCGGGTCGTCGTCGTAGAAGACGAACCAAGTCTCCAAAACGTGGTAAATCACGGTCACGTTCGAGATCATCTACTCGAAAAACAAAAAAATGATGAATTCCGGTATTATGTAACAGAAAAAAATTTCAAGTGTAATTTAATATTAGTTTGTTAAATATTTAATATTTCTATTATTTAACTTTAATTTAAAATGTAATAAAAAAGAAAAAAACATTTAGGACCTAAAATCAATAATTTTTATTTGCATCAAAGAATATTTTGAAATAGATTATCAATCATTCAAGAATTAGGATTTACGCCCAAGTTTCTCTTGGCTTTTTTTGCTCACATAAGTCATCGGGGAATTAAATCGTGTGATTATTTAAAACAAAGCTCCCTTTTGAAACGCAGGATCACTTATGTTCCCCACAGAACATATATAAGTTATCGGAATTGTGAAAATCGCCAAGTTCTGGAGAAGGTTCTAAGCTGTTTAATAAAAAGTAGTCTCAATGCAATTTCTCGTCTGTGTGTGTGCCGTATTTTTGAAGCAATTGGAATGAAAATTGTTAAAATGAATTTAATCGACCTAAAAATTCTAGTATTTGTCCATTTTTAATTTTCAAGTGATAGAATAAAATTAATTGAATCGGATTAAAAGTTCGGGTGGCAGTCGAGCAAAATTTTGGACTTTTTACATAAAACGACGACGTAATTTTCTTACATTTTTTTTAGAAACCGTATTTTCAAAAAAGTCATCCTTCAGATTTTCTTTCCCCAAAAAATGATTCCACAAAGTTCGTAATTTAAATCATAGATTCATAACCTTTTTAGTCGCCGCCACCATAAAAAAAAGTACATAATGAGCCGTTTTATTGAACTAAAAAAGGACATAGCAAGGATATTTTGAACAATAAACATAAAATGAATATGTAAGTACATAAATTAGAAGTAAAACATGTGCCGGATTTTTTTCCAAACCGATTAGGTATTGACAAAAGCTGTATTTTAATGAAAATCTATTAGCTGGTGTGCCGCGCCTTCTAGGTTAAGAATCGCATCTTTAATACATCAAGTGAGTACTTCTAATAGAATTACACCAAGTACTATTTAGGTACGCGGTAGACTGGGATGAAGTGGATTTTTGGATTCTAGTCGGATTCCACTCGGAACAATTCAAGTGGAGAGCAATTTAATTCAATGTATTTCACTCGGTACACGAGTTGGATTATTTTTCTATTCTTTTATATGTATAAAAGAAATTAAATTGTTCCGAGTAGAATTGTGCGAGTGGATTCAGCCAGATTGACCTGATTTTTGTACTTCAAGAACTCTTAGTAAATTCTTATCAATATATTAAAAACAATTACCTTCGAAGTGTTTGACTGGAAGTGTGTGGGGGGAAATTAAACCATTTAATAAATCTTGAAATATATTCGTTTTAAATATAATTATATTTATTATTCGTTATGTACATAAATTATGTCTTTTTGCCACAAGGAAAGACAACATCCGAAATGAAAACAAAATTATAGCCTAAAAAAAACATCAAATAAGAATTAATACAATTAAATAAAACAACAAAATTTACGATATTTCTTCTTATTCTCCTCCATTAATAATTTTCCTATAATAGATTTCTTCAATTTTTATTTTCTGTACCACATTTGAAGTGTCTTCATGCGTTTCACTTTCTTTTGTAATTGTAAGACACCATAAAGTAGAGCTTCAGCAGTTGGTGGGCAACCAGGTATATAAATATCGACAGGAATAATACGATCACAGCCGCGTACAACTGAATACGAATAATGATAATATCCTCCACCATTAGCACAACTACCCATCGAAATAACCCAACGAGGTTCTGGCATTTGATCGTAGACTTTTCTTAATGCCGGTGCCATTTTATTGGTTAAAGTTCCAGCAACAATCATAACATCAGCTTGACGTGGTGATGCACGAAAAACAACACCGAAACGATCCATATCATAACGTGGTGATGCCATATGCATCATTTCAACAGCACAACATGCTAAACCGAATGTTAATGGCCACATAGAACCTTTTCGTCCCCAATTCAATAAATCATCTAAACGTGCCACCGACCATTCTGCCATATTCGGTTGTTTCCTACCAAACGGTGAATAACCTTTTTTCGGTAATGGTGTTTCTGGATTTATAACTGGCATTGTTTGTTCATGCCGACGAATAAGAGCCCCATTTATAATAGCTGGATTGAAATTGCCCCGCAGTAATAAAATGTCATTGGCCAGCAATTTTGGTGTGCTATTTACAATCGCTAAAGCTGAACGCAACATTCTATAAATGAAAAATGAAATAAATTACATTAATTAATAAAATTTCTATTATTAAAATGAAATTATACAAAATTATTTATGTAACCTGTCAAAAGGAAAATTTCTAGTTTGCGTAGCACTCTTTTCTATAGGATTATAGAAAGGAATTTAGATCAAAATAGGCCAATCTGATTTTAGAATAGGTAAAGTGAATTTTGTTTCTGCTAGGGAATGTTGTTTGAACTTTTCACGGATATTGTGTTGTATTGTATTTTATTGTAACCCATTTGAACCCACTTTAACCAGCTTCCCTTTTTCTCACCCAGGCTTGATGATGATGCAAAGTTGCCTTGTTGTTTGGCTCCGGCTTTGCTTCTGATAGTGGTATATTTATTGCTAGGTGATGATAAAAAAAGCTGCCCAATATTTTGCTGCTTGCAATTAAGCAATATCTGAAGCCATAAGGTCAACAGCATTATTAGGTCCAATTTAACTAACCCCTGCTTACTCAGAGTGCACGTACTCAGTGTAGCAATCCTCGTTCTAGAAAAGGCCGTTCATTCACACAAAAGTGTTCTGCTGAATTATTTTCCTTGAAACAGAGGCTCCATATGTTGGATTCTCTACCACCCATATTTTCTAGATGTGTTCGTTCAAGGATCAGTGTTCTGTATCAATAGGCATGGTGGTCCAGAAGTTTTACGCTCGAGTCCTATTTTCAGAGATATTAGCACGGAAGTTGTTTCAACCATATTAAAATCTAAATTAAAGCTGAAACTACTAAATCTTAAGTTAAATCAAAAATGTGAAACAACTTACAACGTTGACACTCCAGTTTTTTTAAAATTACTCTTTCGTTTGATGTCCTTTAATACTCGTTCAATTTCCTGTCCGAGAAAGATGTTTCTAATAATGTTTCAATATTATTCTACTCGTACTAAAACTAATTATTTTAATTAAATGGAAAATTGCAATACAGTTCTTTTAGTAAGAACTCTTTTCAAGGAAACAAAGTAGTCTGTGCCAATTAATTCGAAAAGTTACCCGATTCAAATTTTTCAAAAACTTTGAAAAATGGAAAAAAAAATCATAGTAGACTCAAATTTCCAATCAAATCCTAGTTAAATAAATCAATCGTTTGATTTTCTTTCATTCTTTTTGAAAAACCCAAATCGTGCGGTGTTCAATTTCTTGTCAGAAAATATATTTTCTAATTAATCATTTATTTATTTATTATTCATTAAAATTAAAATTAAAATTTTTGTAAAAATGGCGTCAGTATCTTTTGATTTAAATACCGGAATTGTTGTATCTGCCTTAAACAATTTGGGGACTCTATCTACAATAAAACGAATAGTTCGAGAAGTTTCGGAAATATATAATGTACGTATTTTCTATTCGATTTTCTTCTTTTTTTTTTTTTTAATATTTAGTAACATAAATTTTAAAATTTTGCAGTTGGAAATTACACCAGATTTAGAACAATTAATACAAAATATTTTGGATGCAGGCACCAAATTGAGATTCCTTTTAAAAAAGGGGAACAAATACGAACTCGCCTCTCTTAATGATGACGCTGAAAACGACGAAGAAGAAGATCAAGGTATAATGGACGCAGCGGGTCGTCGTCGTAGAAGACGAACCAAGTCTCCAAAACGTGGTAAATCACGGTCACGTTCGAGATCATCTACTCGAAAAACAAAAAAATGATGAATTCCGGTATTATGTAACAGAAAAAAATTTCAAGTGTAATTTAATATTAGTTTGTTAAATATTTAATATTTCTATTATTTAACTTTAATTTAAAATGTAATAAAAAAGAAAAAAACATTTAGGACCTAAAATCAATAATTTTTATTTGCATCAAAGAATATTTTGAAATAGATTATCATTCATTCAAGAATTAGGATTTACGCCCAAGTTTCTCTTGGCTTTTTTTGCTCACATAAGTCATCGGGGAATTAAATCGTGTGATTATTTAAAACAAAGCTCCCTTTTGAAACGCAGGATCACTTATGTTCCCCACAGAACATATATAAGTTATCGGAATTGTGAAAATCGCCAAGTTCTGGAGAAGGTTCTAAGCTGTTTAATAAAAAGTAGTCTCAATGCAATTTCTCGTCTGTGTGTGTGCCGTATTTTTGAAGCAATTGGAATGAAAATTGTTAAAATGAATTTAATCGACCTAAAAATTCTAGTATTTGTCCATTTTTAATTTTCAAGTGATAGAATAAAATTAATTGAATCGGATTAAAAGTTCGGGTGGCAGTCGAGCAAAATTTTGGACTTTTTACATAAAACGACGACGTAATTTTCTTACATTTTTTTTAGAAACCGTATTTTCAAAAAAGTCATCCTTCAGATTTTCTTTCCCCAAAAAATGATTCCACAAAGTTCGTAATTTAAATCATAGATTCATAACCTTTTTAGTCGCCGCCACCATAAAAAAAAGTACATAATGAGCCGTTTTATTGAACTAAAAAAGGACATAGCAAGGATATTTTGAACAATAAACATAAAATGAATATGTAAGTACATAAATTAGAAGTAAAACATGTGCCGGATTTTTTTCCAAACCGATTAGGTATTGACAAAAGCTGTATTTTAATGAAAATCTATTAGCTGGTGTGCCGCGCCTTCTAGGTTAAGAATCGCATCTTTAATACATCAAGTGAGTACTTCTAATAGAATTACACCAAGTACTATTTAGGTACGCGGTAGACTGGGATGAAGTGGATTTTTGGATTCTAGTCGGATTCCACTCGGAACAATTCAAGTGGAGAGCAATTTAATTCAATGTATTTCACTCGGTACACGAGTTGGATTATTTTTCTATTCTTTTATATGTATAAAAGAAATTAAATTGTTCCGAGTAGAATTGTGCGAGTGGATTCAGCCAGATTGACCTGATTTTTGTACTTCAAGAACTCTTAGTAAATTCTTATCAATATATTAAAAACAATTACCTTCGAAGTGTTTGACTGGAAGTGTGTGGGGGAAAATTAAACCATTTAATAAATCTTGAAATATATTCGTTTTAAATATAATTATATTTATTATTCGTTATGTACATAAATTATGTCTTTTTGCCACAAGGAAAGACAACATCCGAAATGAAAACAAAATTATAGCCTAAAAAAAACATCAAATAAGAATTAATACAATTAAATAAAACAACAAAATTTACGATATTTCTTCTTATTTCTCCTCCATTAATAATTTTCCTATAATAGATTTCTTCAATTTTTATTTTCTGTACCACATTTGAAGTGTCTTCATGCGTTTCACTTTCTTTTGTAATTGTAAGACACCATAAAGAAGAGCTTCAGCAGTTGGCGGGCAACCAGGTACATAAATGTCGACAGGAATAATACGATCACAACCGCGTACAACTGAATACGAATAATGATAATATCCTCCACCATTAGCACAACTACCCATCGATATAACCCAACGTGGTTCTGGCATTTGATCGTAGACTTTTCTTAATGCCGGTGCCATTTTATTGGTTAAAGTTCCAGCAACGATAATAACATCAGCTTGGCGTGGTGATGCACGAAAAACAACACCGAAACGATCCATATCATAACGTGGTGCTGCAATATGCATCATTTCAACAGCACAACATGCTAAACCGAATGTTAATGGCCAAATTGAACCTTTACGTCCCCAATTCAATAAATCATCTAAACGTGCAACTGACCATTCTACCATATTCGGTTGTTTTGTACCGAACGGTGAATAACCTTTTTTCGGTAATGGTGTTTCTGGATTTATAACTGGCATTGTTTGTTCATGCCGACGAATAAGAGCCCCATTTATAATAGCTGGATTGAAATTGCCGCGCAGTAATAAAATGTCATTGGCCAGCAATTTTGGTGTGCTATTTACAATCGCTAAAGCTGAACGCAACATTCTATAAATGAAAAATGAAATAAATTACATTAATTAATAAAATTTCTATTATTAAAATGAAATTATACAAAATTATTTATGTAACCTGTCAAAAGGAAAATTTCTAGTTTGCGTAGCACTCTTTTCTATAGGATTATAGAAAGGAATTTAGATCAAAATAGGCCAATCTGATTTTAGAATAGGTAAAGTGAATTTTGTTTCTGCTAGGGAATGTTGTTTGAACTTTTCACGGATATTGTGTTGTATTGTATTTTATTGTAACCCATTTGAACCCACTTTAACCAGCTTCCCTTTTTCTCACCCAGGCTTGATGATGATGCAAAGTTGCCTTGTTGTTTGGCTCCGGCTTTGCTTCTGATAGTGGTATATTTATCGCTAGGTAGATGATAAGAAAAGCTGCACTATATTTTGCTGCTTGCAATTAAGCAATATCTGAAGCCATAAGGTCAACAGCATTATTAGGTCCAATTTAACTAACCCCTGCTTACTCAGAGTGCACGTACTCAGTGTAGCAATCCTCGTTCTAGAAAAGGCCGTTCATTCACACAAAAGTGTTCTGCTGACTTATTTTCCTTGAAACAGAGGCTCCATATGTTGGATTCTCTACCACCCATATTTTCTAGATGTGTTCGTTCAAGGATCAGTGTTCTGTATCAATAGGCATGGTGGTCCAGAAGTTTTACGCTCGAGTCCTTTTTTCAGAGATACTAGCACGGAAGTTGTTTCAACCATATTAAAATCTAAATTAAAGCTGAAACTACTAAATCTTAAGTTAAATCAAAAATGTGAAACAACTTACAACGTTGACACTCCAGTTTTTTTAAAATTACTCTTTCGTTTGATGTCCTTTAATACTCGTTCAATTTCCTGTCCGAGAAAGGTTTCTAATAATGTTTCAATATTATTCTACTCGTACTAAAACTATTTATTTTAATTAAATGGAAAATTGCAATACAGTTCTTTTAGTAAGAACTCTTTTCAAGGAAACAAAGTAGTCTGTGCCAATTAATTCGAAAAGTTACCCGATTCAAATTTTTCTACTGTTTTTACTTGACAAAAACTTTGAAAAATGGAAAAAAAAAATCATAGTAGACTCAAATTTCCAATCAAATCCTAGTTAAATAAATCAATCGTTTGATTTTCTTTCATTCTTTTTGAAAAACCCAAATCGCGCGGTGTTTCTTTTCAAAAAATATATTTTCTAATTAATCATTTATTTATTTATTATTCATTAAAATTAAAATTAAAATTTTTGTAATAATGGCGTCCGTATCTTTTGATTTAAATACCGGAATTGTTGTATCTGCCTTAAACAATTTGGGGACTCTATCTACAATAAAACGAATAGTTCGAGAAGTTTCGGAAATATATAATGTACGTATTTTCTATTCGATTTTCTTCTTTTTTTTTTTTTTAATATTTAGTAACATAAATTTTAAAATTTTGCAGTTGGAAATTACACCAGATTTAGAACAATTAATACAAAATATTTTGGATGCAGGCACCAAATTGAGATTCCTTTTAAAAAAGGGGAACAAATACGAACTCGCCTCTCTTAATGATGACGCTGAAAACGACGAAGAAGAAGATCAAGGTATAATGGACGCAGCGGGTCGTCGTCGTAGAAGACGAACCAAGTCTCCAAAACGTGGTAAATCACGGTCACGTTCGAGATCATCTACTCGAAAAACAAAAAAATGATGAATTCCGGTATTATGTAACAGAAAAAAATTTCAAGTGTAATTTAATATTAGTTTGTTAAATATTTAATATTTCTATTATTTAACTTTAATTTAAAATGTAATAAAAAAGAAAAAAACATTTAGGACCTAAAATCAATAATTTTTATTTGCATCAAAGAATATTTTGAAATAGATTATCAATCATTCAAGAATTAGGATTTACGCCCAAGTTTCTCATTGGCTTTTTTTTGCTCACATAAGTCATCAGGGAATTAAATCGCGTGATTATTTAAAACAAAGCTCCTTTTTGGAACGCAGGATCACTTATGTTCTCCACAGAACATATATAAGTTATCGGAATTGTGAAAATCGCCAAGTTCTGGAGAAGGTTCTAAGCTGTTTAAAAAAAAGTAATCTCAATGCAATTTCTCGTATGTGTGTGTGTGCCGTATTTTTGAAGCAATTGGAATGAAAATTGGTAAAATGAATTTAATGAATTTAATCGACCTAAAAATTCAGGTATTCGTCCATTTTTAATTTTCAAGTGATAGAATAAAATTAATTGAATCGGATTAAAAGTTCGGGTGGCAGTCGAGCAAAATTTTGGACTTTTTACATAAAACGACGACGTAATTTTCTTACATTTTTTTAGAAACCGTATTTTCAAAAAAGTCATCCTTCAGATTTTCTTTCCCCAAAAAATGGTTCCACAAAGTTCGTAATTTAAATCATAGATTCATAGCCTTTTTAGTCGCCGCCACCATAAAAAAAAGTACATAATGAGTCGTTTTATTGAACTAAAAAAGGACATAGCAAGGATATTTTGAACAATAAACATAAAATGAATTATGTAAGTACATAAATTAGAAGTAAAACATGAGCCGGATTTTTTTCCAAACCGATTAGGTATTGAAAAAAGCTATATTTGAATGAAAATCTATTAGCTGGTGTGCCGCGCCTTCTAGGTTAAGAATGGCTTCTTTAATACATCAAGTGAGTACTTCTAATAGAATTACACCAAGTACTATTTAGGTACGCGGTAGACTGGGATGAAGTGGATTTTTGGATTCTAGTCGGATTCCACTCGGAACAATTCAAGTGGAGAGCAATTTAATTCAATGTATTTCACTCGGTACACGAGTTGGATTATTTTTCTATTCTTTTATATGTATAAAAGAAATTAAATTGTTCCGAGTAGAATTGTGCGAGTGGATTCAGCCAGATTGACCTGATTTTTGTACTTCAAGAACTCTTAGTAAATTCTTATCAATATATTAAAAACAATTACCTTCGAAGTGTTTGACTGGAAGTGTGTGGGGGAAAATTAAACCATTTAATAAATCTTGAAATATATTCGTTTTAAATATAATTATATTTATTATTCGTTATGTACATAAATTATGTCTTTTTGCCACAAGGAAAGACAACATCCGAAATGAAAACAAAATTATAGCCTAAAAAAAACATCAAATAAGAATTAATACAATTAAATAAAACAACAAAATTTACGATATTTCTTCTTATTCTCCTCCATTAATAATTTTCCTATAATAGATTTCTTCAATTTTTATTTTCTGTACCACATTTGAAGTGTTTTCATGCGTTTCACTTTCTTTTGTAATTGTAAGACACCATAAAGAAGAGCTTCAGCAGTTGGCGGGCAACCAGGTACATAAATGTCGACAGGAATAATACGATCACAACCGCGTACAACTGAATACGAATAATGATAATATCCTCCACCATTAGCACAACTACCCATCGATATAACCCAACGAGGTTCTGGCATTTGATCGTAGACTTTTCTTAATGCCGGTGCCATTTTATTGGTTAAAGTTCCAGCAACGATAATAACATCAGCTTGCCGTGGTGATGCACGAAAAACAACACCGAAACGATCCATATCATAACGTGGTGCTGCAATATGCATCATTTCAACAGCACAACATGCTAAACCGAATGTTAATGGCCAAATTGAACCTTTACGTCCCCAATTCAATAAATCATCTAAACGTGCCACTGACCATTCTACCATATTCGGTTGTTTTGTACCGAACGGTGAATAACCTTTTTTCGGTAATGGTGTTTCCGGATTTACAACCGGCATTGGTTGTTGTTGCCGACGAATAAGAGCCCCATTTATAATAGCTGGATTGAAACTACCTCGCAATAATGAAATGTCATTGGCCAGCAATTTTGGTGTGCTATTTACAATCGCTAAAGCTGAACGCAACATTCTATAAATGAAAAATGAAATAAATTACATTAATTAATAAAATTTCTATTATTAAAATGAAATTATACAAAATTATTTATGTAACCTGTCAAAAGGAAAATTTCTAGTTTGCGTAGCACTCTTTTCTATAGGATTATAGAAAGGAATTTAGATCAAAATAGGCCAATCTGATTTTAGAATAGGTAAAGTGAATTTTGTTTCTGCTAGGGAATGTTGTTTGAACTTTTCACGGATATTGTGTTGTATTGTATTTTATTGTAACCCATTTGAACCCACTTTAACCAGCTTCCCTTTTTCTCACTCAGGCTTGATGATGATGCAAAGTTGCCTTGTTGTTTGGCTCCGGCTTTGCTTCTGATAGTGGTATATTTATCGCTAGGTAGATGATAAGAAAAGCTGCCCAATATTTTGCTGCTTGCAATTAAGCAATATCTGAAGCCATAAGGTCAACAGCATTATTAGGTCCAATTTAACTAACCCCTGCTTACTCAGAGTGCACGTACTCAGTGTAGCAATCCTCGTTCTAGAAAAGGCCGTTCATTCACACAAAAGTGTTCTGCTGACTTATTTTCCTTGAAACAGAGGCTCCATATGTTGGATTCTCTGCCACCCATATTTTCTAGATGTGTTCGTTCAAGGATCAGTGTTCTGTATCAATAGGCATGGTGGTCCAGAAGTTTTACGCTCGAGTCCTATTTTCAGAGATATTAGCACGGAAGTTGTTTCAACCATATTAAAATCTAAATTAAAGCTGAAACTACTAAATCTTAAGTTAAATCAAAAATGTGAAACAACTTACAACGTTGACACTCCAGTTTTTTTAAAATTACTCTTTCGTTTGATGTCCTTTAATACTCGTTCAATTTCCTGTCCGAGAAAGGTTTCTAATAATGTTTCAATATTATTCTACTCGTACTAAAACTATTTATTTTAATTAAATGGAAAATTGCAATACAGTTCTTTTAGTAAGAACTCTTTTCAAGGAAACAAAGTAGTCTGCGCCAATTAATTCGAAAAGTTACCCGATTCAAATTTTTCTACTGCTTTTACTTGACAAAAACTTTGCAAAATGGAAAAAAAAAAATCATAGTAGACTCAAATTTCCAATCATAGTTAACAATAAATTTGATTTTCTTTCATTCTTTTTGAAAAACCCAAATCGTGCGGTGTTCAATTTCTTGTCAGAAAATATATTTTCTAATTAATCATTTATTTATTTATTATTCATTAAAATTAAAATTAAAATTTTTGTAATAATGGCGTCAGTAACTTTTGATTTAAATACCGGAATTGTTGTATCAGCCTTAAACAATTTGGGGACTCCATCTACAATAAAACGAATAGTTCGAGAAGTTTCGGAAATATATAATGTACGTATTTTCTATTCGATTTTCTTCTTTTTTTTTTTTTTAATATTTAGTAACATAAATTTTAAAATTTTGCAGTTGAAAATTACACCAGATTTAGAACAATTAATACAAAATATTTTGGATGCAGGCACCAAATTGAGATTCCTTTTAAAAAAGGGGAACAAATACGAACTCGCCTCTCTTAATGATGACGCTGAAAACGACGAAGAAGAAGATCAAGGTATAATGGACGCAGCGGGTCGTCGTCGTAGAAGACGAACCAAGTCTCCAAAACGTGGTAAATCACGGTCACGTTCGAGATCACCTACTCGAAAAACAAAAAAATGATGAATTCCGGTATTATGTAACAGAAAAAAATTTCAAGTGTAATTTAATATTAGTTTGTTAAATATTTAATATTTCTATTATTTAACTTTAATTTAAAATGTAATAAAAAAGAAAAAAACATTTAGGACCTAAAATCAATAATTTTTATTTGCATCAAAGAATATTTTGAAATAGATTATCAATCATTCAAGAATTAGGATTTACGCCCAAGTTTCTCATTGGCTTTTTTTTGCTCACATAAGTCATCAGGGAATTAAATCGCGTGATTATTTAAAACAAAGCTCCTTTTTGGAACGCAGGATCACTTATGTTCTCCACAGAACATATATAAGTTATCGGAATTGTGAAAATCGCCAAGTTCTGGAGAAGGTTCTAAGCTGTTTAAAAAAAAAGTAATCTCAATGCAATTTCTCGTATGTGTGTGTGTGCCGTATTTTTGAAGCAATTGGAATGAAAATTGGTAAAATGAATTTAATGAATTTAATCGACCTAAAAATTCAGGTATTTGTCCATTTTTAATTTTCAAGTGATAGAATAAAATTAATTGAATCGGATTAAAAGTTCGGGTGGCAGTCGAGCAAAATTTTGGACTTTTTACATAAAACGACGACGTAATTTTCTTACATTTTTTTAGAAACCGTATTTTCAAAAAAGTCATCCTTCAAATTTTCTTTCCCCAAAAAATGGTTCCACAAAGTTCGTAATTTAAATCATAGATTCATAGCCTTTTTAGTCGCCGCCACCATAAAAAAAAGTACATAATGAGCCGTTTTATTGAACTAAAAAAGGACATAGCAAGGATATTTTGAACAATAAACATAAAATGCATATGTAAGTACATAAATTAGAAGTAAAACATGTGCCGGATTATTTTCCAAACCGATTAGGTATTGACAAAAGCTGTATTTTAATGAAAATCTATTAGCTGGTGTGCCGCGCCTTCTAGGTTAAGAATCGCATCTTTAATACATCAAGTGAGTACTTCTAATAGAATTACACCAAGTACTATTTAGGTACGCGGTAGACTGGGATGAAGTGGATTTTTGGATTCTAGTCGGATTCCACTCGGAACAATTCAAGTGGAGAGCAATTTAATTCAATGTATTTCACTCGGTACACGAGTTGGATTATTTTTCTATTCTTTTATATGTATAAAAGAAATTAAATTGTTCCGAGTAGAATTGTGCGAGTGGATTCAGCCAGATTGACCTGATTTTTGTACTTCAAGAACTCTTAGTAAATTCTTATCAATATATTAAAAACAATTACCTTCGAAGTGTTTGACTGGAAGTGTGTGGGGGAAAATTAAACCATTAAATAAATCTTGAAATATATTCGTTTTAAATATAATTATATTTATTATTCGTTATGTACATAAATTATGTCTTTTTGCCACAAGGAAAGACAACATCCGAAATGAAAACAAAATTATAGCCTAAAAAAAACATCAAATAAGAATTAATACAATTAAATAAAACAACAAAATTTACGATATTTCTTCTTATTCTCCTCCATTAATAATTTTCCTATAATAGATTTCTTCAATTTTTATTTTCTGTACCACATTTGAAGTGTTTTCATGCGTTTCACTTTCTTTTGTAATTGTAAGACACCATAAAGAAGAGCTTCAGCAGTTGGCGGGCAACCAGGTACATAAATGTCGACAGGAATAATACGATCACAACCGCGTACAACTGAATACGAATAATGATAATATCCTCCACCATTAGCACAACTACCCATCGATATAACCCAACGAGGTTCTGGCATTTGATCGTAGACTTTTCTTAATGCCGGTGCCATTTTATTGGTTAAAGTTCCAGCGACGATAATAACATCAGCTTGCCGTGGTGATGCACGAAAAACAACACCGAAACGATCCATATCATAACGTGGTGCTGCAATATGCATCATTTCAACAGCACAACATGCTAAACCGAATGTTAATGGCCAAATTGAACCTTTACGTCCCCAATTCAATAAATCATCTAAACGTGCCACTGACCATTCTACCATATTCGGTTGTTTTGTACCGAACGGTGAATAACCTTTTTTCGGTAATGGTGTTTCCGGATTTACAACCGGCATTGTTTGTTGTTGCCGACGAATAAGGGCCCCATTTATGATAGCTGGATTGAAACTACCTCGCAATAATGAAATGTCATTGGCCAGCAATTTTGGTGTGCTATTTACAATCGCTAAAGCTGAACGCAACATTCTATAAATGAAAAATAAAATAAATTACATTAGAATAAAAGTTTTGTAAATAAGCACTTTGTTTTTTATTTGTCGTGTAAATGTTTTAATAAAATTTCTAATAAAATTAAATTATACAAAATTATTTATGTAACCTGTCAAAAGAAGAATTTCTATTTTGCGTAGCACTTTTTTTATGGTGGCACTACTGAGATAGAGAAATGTCAAAATGATTTTGTTTTGAGATGGCAAGCTATTCATTGCAGGGATGTGCAAATTAATATTCACAATAGTCTTTTTCAACGGAATTATTTGAAAATCTACTTTCAAACAGTCTTTTCTACACCTTTTCAAAATGCAATTCAGAAATGATATGCAAATTGATTGTTAAATTATTAAATAAATAAAAAGTGATTTAGTAAAATGTTCTGTCTTTTTAGTGATTTTTCGGTTTACAAAATTTTTGACTTTCTGAATTACAACGGACGTTTTCAGAATTTGAATTTACTAATTTGAATTATAATTTACGCTTTTATAATTACAATTGACGAATCTGAATTACATTTGACGATTTTTGAATTACAACTGGAAAAGGTATAGACGATAAGTGTGACAGAGTAGGAATTTTCTTAGTAATAATAATTTTAGCAACAATTTTACTATCATCAATATTGGCGAGTGTAAATCAGTCAAGTCCAGAATAAGCATATAAAGCCCAATTTACATCACCGAAGCATGCAAAATTTACTAACAATGTGAATGGATTCTAGGCCGATTCCACTTGGACAATTCCAGTTGGACGCAATTCTATTCGGAACAATTCAACTTTTACTCGTGCACGAGTTAAATACATTGAATTAAATTGCTCCCTAGTCGAATTGTTCCGAATGGAATTAGTCAGAGTGGAATTGTGCGAGTGGAATTAGTCAGAGAGGAATCGGCCGGTCACCATGTGAATAAGATAGTTTAATTTAAACTTATATGCGATAAAATTAATACACAGTATACCTCACACATATTCACACTCACCAACAAAATATCCTGGCAAATTTTTGCCTTCAATTATGGCCGACTTTTCATACTAATTAATTTTTGCATTAACGATCGTTTATCTCACTCACATCGCTAATTTATTTTGCATGCCTCGGTGATGTTAATTGAACATTAATCTTCTTGTGACGTTATGCCCTAGGCCTAGACAAATCTCTGATTTTAATTACAATAATTATTTTTTAATGATACTTCTGGATGACACCCATGACACATCTTCTTTTTTTCACAATGATCATTATTCTTGTCTCATTCCAAAAGGTTCATAAAATTACTATTTTGTTTATAATTTATTCATTTTGATTCAATAAAATACATTTTTTAAATTGTATTTTAGTAAATTTTAAGGAATTTCTAGAAAAAAAAACATTTTTCCTCCTTTTAAGTTTATAAGAAAGAAGAAAACATGTCAAAACAAGACGAAATTTTTAAAATACTCAAATGTAGATGGACCTGTGTTAACAATGTAAGGGAAATATTTAAGACCTCTTCACAATTTCATTTGAAAATTAAAAAAATAATGATCCTTGAAATAGATACTTAAAATTGATGATTATTACGTAAATAAAGGACATTATAGGCTACGTTTACACCGAGACTTAAAAAGAGACTTAAGTGCGTAGGTCGACCTAAATATGACGGTGTAAACACGCCCAAAGTAACTTAGGTTAGGTCACTTAAATTGCAGGCTTACCTTAAATTTAAATCGACTTAAGAACTTTTGACAGATAACAGCTGATTTCTTGGTATCCAAGTTCTATAAATGTTCACATATGACGTTGTTTTAGACTTAGGTCTAGTACGGTGTAAACACGTCTGACCCAAACCTAACTTTTAGTTAGGTGACCTAAAAATTTGTCGGTGTAAACGTAGCCATAGAGTTTTAATGACCAATTTGGGCAATAATGATTATTAAAATCGGAGATCTGTCTAGACTCTAGAATATAACTCTCGCTCACCAACACACAGACATATTCATCATGAGATTTCCCTTAGTATAGATTACTATGCTTAATTAATAAATCTAAAAACAGTACAAAATTTTGTATAATTTTGTTTTTTTTTTATTTTTTACTTGTGTATTTCACTTCACATTTCTTAGTAAATAATATATATTTGCCTTAAATATATATATTGTTATGTAATTTATTTATATATTTAGTGTTTATATGCATATAAATCCTGATACCATTTTGTTTCCTTAAAAATTGTTAATTTTTAATAAAGTACATTTTTTAAACATCATAAATTTGTTTTGTGTTATTATTAAACAAGAACACACATTGATGTAAATTAAAAAAAAATAATAAATTTATAAAATATAAATTCCACATTTTTTTCTTTCCAGAAATCTTTTTTAATACAACATTTTATTTTTTTAATAAAATTGAGAAACGAAACCATTATTTTTAATTGTTTTCTTTTTTTCTTAAGATTATAAAAAGTTTAGTTGTTGTATTTGAATTATTTTTATAATTAATTTTAATATTTAATAAAAAAAAAAAAAAAGCTTTTTTATTGGAATAAAAAATGGACAAGAAGGAATATTTCAGGCATTTCTGTTTTATTTTTGATTTTTACGTTTTTTAACAAAAAAAAAAATAATTCAATATTTTTATCTTAAAGCAAAGTATGGACTTCAAGCGTCTCCAATTTTTCATATTGTTGTGATTTATTTGTTTAAGCCATAGTGAATTTTCATCCGACTTTTTTTTTTGCTTTTACAAGTATTCTAGTTTTTTTTTCAACTATTGTTACTCTAGAGCTAATTTACGGTTATGCATGCAATTTTTAAAAAGGGCTAGAGATTTCCTTGAGCAAAGCAATGCTTTAATTCGCCATTTTGCTATATATATATATATATTTTTGTTTTCACTATTTTGAGTTGGCAGCTTCTTTTCCCTTCTTAGGCCAACTGCAAAACTACCGCTTTTAAATGTGACTCAGAAAACAACTTTACACTAATTCTCAGCTTTTAGATGTAGATTCTTCAGGGGCCAATTGCAAACTAACTAGTTTTTCGATATAAAATGTATATTTCTGTAATTGAATTTTTAATATTTAAATATAGTAAAAGATACAAATTTTTGACGATAAACAAATCGTTTAAAAAAAGAAGAGATATAACCGAGTCGTGTGCGCAAAAAGAGACATACATATATGAGGAAAAATACTTCAACAAAATATGTGTATATACACGAAAATCATTTTTCCTGTGCATCCCTATTTTAAGCCTAATGTCAATTTTAGATGAATGAAAGAATATAAAGATTAGGTGCCCTATTATGGAATACGATCGTAATCGTAACGTTCACGTAAGGTGTGTTGTTGTTATTGTTTTCCACTAACAACTACACGACTTACGTTAACGTTACGATTACGATCGTATTCCATAATAGGGCCGCAGACTCTCCCCGTATTTCAAATTGGTTTTTTCTGCACACCTACGTCATACGTGCCATGAAATTCCATTTATAATATGAAAAAGTCATGATCATTTACTAAAAAAAAAAAATTATAAATAAATATCAAAATGAATGTAAATTTAATATTTATTTTTAAATTCTCGGCGTTTTGATATTAATTAAAACAATATTTTCTTTTACAGAAGTGAATCAATCCATTTTGTTTAACAATGTTTGTTCTTTTTGGGAAGCAATAAAACCGAAATTTCTTTTCTTTTTTCTCTCATTGTTATTCTCCTGCAATAAAACACAAAACACCTCCATTTTTTATATAACACAGTTTTTCAAATGTTATTTATTTTTTCAACGATTCTCATAAAATGTTTAAAAATTAAAATTCAAAATGGCCGACATGAGCAATGCTGCCACAATCTTTATATATTCTTTCATTCATCTTAATTTTATATATGAAAAATTTTGTTTCGCTCGAAGTCCATACTATACTTAAGGAATTATGTTTTTCTTTTTTCTTTTTTTTGTTATTATTTAAAAAATAATTAATAGCAAATTTTAATCAATTTAAATTTCTTTTTTTTTTTTTTCGTTTAAATTTTTTAAATTTTATATAATTTTTTTTTTTTTGTTTTTAATTTTTTTTTTATATTAATTATAAAAATACTCGCTTTTTTGCCAATTTTCAAAATATTAAAAAGAAAAAATACACAAAATTTTCTTTTAATATAAATTTTTTTAATTTTTTCTTATTTTTTTTTTATTACAAAATTTAAGTTTTTTTTTTGTTTTGATTAAAATTTAATTATTAAAAAAAAAAAAAAAATTAATGAATTTAATTAACGAGGTTTTATTCGTTTTATATAAGAAATTCATTTAAGAGGAGAGAGAAAAGGAAAAAAAAGCAAAATTTATTTTCATACAAAATATGGTTTTTAAGTAAATTCTGCAAATAAAAAAAAATGAAAAAGAAAAAATAAAGAACAAATTGGTTTTGATTAAAAAAAAAAATGAAAAAGTAATGATTTTAAATGAACTTTTGCCCCAAACAAACAAACAAACAAATTAATTGATTTGTTTCGTTTTTCTTTATTGGGATTTTTTCTCAGTTTCCGATTTTTCATCATTTCCTTTGTTCAAATCATTTTCATGTGACGATAAATTCTCGACGTTCTTCTCTGGAACAGTTTCATCATCTTCATCGGAATAGTTTGTTGGTTGTTCACCCGGTTTTAAAAGGCGTCCAACTAAATCGTATTTTTCTAGAAAATAAAAAAATATATTATTATATATATTATTTAATTTGATATTTTTAAGTAATTAATGAAAAGTATCCGAATATTTTAGGTGATACCAATGGGCGTTTGCAGATAACCGCCTGCTGAGAAATTTCAAAATATTCTTGTGGATAGGAGGGGTAGGATATTTGTATTTTATTGTCAATATCACTACAAAAATGATTTCGTAAAACACCTATTATTGATCTGAATTCCGCCTTATAACAGTGATTCATCGTGAACATAAATTTGGACCGATGACTCCGCCAGCACCATAAACTACATCAAACCGTTCATTCCCCTGGATGTAACGGTAGCTTTTCATACTCTTCGGGTTGTTCATTCAGCTCAAATACGACAATTTTGTTTATTGACGTACCCATTTAGCCAGAAATGAGTCTCAGATAAAACAGCGGATCATCATTAATAATACAGAGACGCTATTATGCCGGTGTAAGATTTTCCATGATGCAATGGTTATTCACTACTAAGTCAAACTGTAATGACAGAGTTTCATACTATTCACGTGGGATGAGTAAAATAAAAATCCCGATTGAAAAAAAGTACCTCACGATGAATCACCCGTTATTTGAAGGATTTCACGAAAGAATTATAATTCAAGTAAAATCTAAATACACAACGATATTTCTATCGACTCTACATTGAAGACACTATTTTTTAAAACTGATATCATGAATTTTTTAACTACAAGTTTTAATTGAAAATCTTGATAAACGAGCTTAAAAAAACATCTGATGCCGTTTGTATCAATTTATTTATTAACTTATGATCTGTTGTCAAACTACTGCGTAATGAAAACATTTGCAAAGTCGTGCAAACTTCTGCATTACTTAAAAGTCCCTAACTCTGTCTGTAATATAAATATATATTCAAAATTGTGTCGGTATGGTTTCTAGGATCTTTCTAATCAAAAAATCAATCAATAAGCCAAGAAATAGATTATAATACATTTAATTATGACACGTTGCTAATAATGACAATTTAAGTATCCACGATGATGATCGCATGTTATTGTTTCTTAATTATTTTAACATCCTAAAAATAGCAGTTTAGTAAATTACGATAAGCAATTTTATTATTTAGGAAAACGATAAACGAAGTTCTGATCATCTTTTAATTTTGAGGCTTAATTGAATATTTAACATATTTATTTCGAAAGGTTAAACTGGCTAGACGGATTATTTATAAATAAAGAAGGTTCAGAGATTACTTGTCTTAACTTACAATTAGTAGAATTCTTTTTCAAGGATATTGTAGTATATCAAAAGACTTTGAACTTTCTCAGTACTACAATTTCAGGTAAAAGGAGTTGTCCTGGGCGTTTGTAATAATAATACATCTATTTATAATTTTTCCTATAAAAGCTTTTAAGACTATACGATATTATAAACGATTAAAAGACCTACGACGAATTGATAAAATCACTTTACTAATTACTGTGGTTTGGATATTAAATTTCTATTAAACAAAAATAGGAAAAACCTTTTAAATTACGTTTTATCTTTGAAATTAAAATTGTATATTTTAAAATAATTCTCCTTTTTTTGTATTTACAATAGTTTTTTCTATAAGAGAAATTCGATATTTCTAAAAATAATATAAAATTTAATCATTTGATAACATGGAACCATTATTTCATTCATTATTTAATAGGATCTTGTGGGGGAAATTAGATTAAATTATAAATTTGGTATTATTTTTAATAATCGATAATGAAAGACACTAAAAAAAAAAGAAATGTGAATAACGACGGAATTTATCAGTTGACCATCACCCATGGTGAATTTGTTTAGAATACGTTGATTTGAGAAGTCTCGAGTTCAACCCCAGCTCTTCGGGTTTCAACAATATTCACATTTTTTCAGTTTCTTAGAAATCAGAAGTGGGATAAAAGTATCCAATGAAACGTGCTTAACTCTTTTTATACACTAAACGAAAAAAGTTATTGAATTTACAATTACTTTACATATATTATTTTGGATCATTATTGGGAGTTATTGATATTATTTTTCTTATTGAATATTTGAATATGTATAGGAGCTTTTTTTGGGGAATAATTGTATGAATTGTCCTTCTCAGCTTACTGCTGATCAGTTTTTTAAAATTTCAATTACAATAGATTATTCTATGAGTTATCTAATGGCGGATTCTTACTTAATTTTTAAATTACTGCTACTAAAACATACTTTTAAAAACTCATAACTGAAAGAAAGAATATAGATTACGCTTTCTCATATTTCAAATTGGTTTTTTCTGTGCATCTACGTCACGCGAGACATGAAATACATTAGTATGAAAAATCATGATTATTTATTTGAAAGGAAATTACACGTGATACCGTATGAAAAATAAAAATTAAAAATTGGCGACATGCCATTTCATTAATGCTTTTAACTGGCATTTTGAGGCTAGCATATAAATATTGATCCGACCCTGACAATGTTAAATTATTCAATATATTCAATTAAAATTGAAAATTATATAATAATGAAAGAAAAACTATGTGAATGAACTCGAACTCTAAATCCCGTCTGGTATTTTTAATTGAAAAAAAAAACTCCAGAAAGACAAATACATTAAAATCGATTATTTATAGATAATTAAGTTACCTTTAAATTGCATTTCCCATTCTCGAACTGAATCCATTTCCATTGTATTTAAATCGCTTAAATCATCATATTCTTCTTTATCAGAGCATGTTACACTAAATGTTGCAAGACCTCGTGAAGCATCACGACCACCAAATGCAGCATATGGTCCGCCTAAAAATATTCCATTAAAAACAAAAAACATATTTATAAATAAAATAATTTGCAAAATCAAAAAACAAAAAAATTTAATTAAAAACTTGTGTTTCTTTTCCTATTGTGAAATGGAAAAAAGTTATGGACTTTAAACAACATCAAATCGAGGTTAAAGGTTTTCTGAATAATATTACATTAAGAACACGTTTTTTTTTTTCAAACATATTTTAACAAGAATATTAATTTTCATGTCAAATTTTCTTTAATATTACGAGGTAAAGTATGACCTTACTTTTTGTGAAGTTATACCCTTTCGTATAACCATAAAGACAACATCCGTAGCGTTATGGCCAAAATAATGTCCGAAATAGGCGAAAAAGTCATTGAAAAATGGCTCGTAAGCTACAAGATGGGACCGGGAGATCATCTAATTGATATTGTGTTCCTTGTGTAATTGCAAGGATCAAATTATCGATAGAAATTAATATATTTGCAAAAATTAAACGATCCGATCCTATCCTATCACGAGTTGAATAACCCATTTTGTTCCTTGACTAAGAGAATACAATTTCAATAGAAGATTTCAGTCCACTAAAAACTAGTCCAAACGATAGTGCTGTGTTGTTAAATAACAATGCGTAATAAAATATTTAAAATACAATTTTATCAAGTGTGATTCTTTTTTTTTGCAAAAATATATACATTTATTCAATAAGACCACGAATACATTACAGCGAGTAACGAGTATATGGCAAGTGAATTTTAATTTTCATTGTTTAAGAAGTCAGAAAGTTGTTTTATGTAAAATGTTCGTTCATTACTTTGTTGTCAAGCTTAATTTGTTTTTCGAAACGAGAGAAAGTGTCTTTTGCCAGAGGAGTTTTGCTTATCATCTTTATTGATTGAAAGAAGCATATCTAAAAAGAATTTATTAAATTTAGAAATTCTAATAGATTACGAACAAGAATTCTATGCGATTTTTGAGGAACAAAAAAAAAACGCTTTTGAAGTCATATATTTAATAACTCCTAATCTAATCTTTATAAAAATTCCAGAGATTGGATTTTTTAAATACATATTTTTACAAACAATTTGCGAAAACTTTTATCAAAAAATTGAATTCCCAGACTTTTATCTCAATTGTGTATAGTTAAAAATCCCTTGAAAATTGTATATCAACTCTGGGGTAACCAACCATCATGTTTGAAATCGAACTATAGGGATGATTTCAATTAAAGTGGCTTCATATGCTCAATCAAGACGTATATATTAGCCAACACCGCCTCGATACTAGAAGCAAGTATTTATTTTAAAAATGATCTTAGTTGATTTGGGCAACGAAAACGTTTTCACAAGTTATATAAAAGTTTATGTGATTAAAGCTGCTCTAGCAAAATACTTCTGTCAACACCCTGTATCTCGGTCGTAGGACAATGGTATCGTAAAAATTAATAATGTTATTTTAGAGCCAATTGTAAATTCTAAATTTCCTTATTGAGACCAACTATATACGATGTTAAGTAAATTAAAAATCGCCACGAAGTTCCCGGACAGTCCAATATTTAAAAAAGAAACATACTAATTGTAGGCCTTACCCATTTATTCGATCTAGTTTTTAACGCAATATATAAATAAAAACATATTGTAACTGAAAATCGACCTATATCCGATTTTTTGAAGCCCTATGGTAGACATGCGACTCGTAGTTAACAAATCTATAGTTTAATGAATCAATTCTAAGGAAATAGAACCAAAAGTACTAATATTTCAAGGGTTTTGCTCCATCATTTTGTTTCATCTTGTTCAAATTTGCTCCAATTCACAAGCAGGCTGGGGCATAATACCATAAATATCTTCTGCAAATTTTATTCAAATCGGTATATTTGTTTTTAAGATACATCGAAAAAGCTTTAAACTGTTTTTTTTATTCTACAACTATTTCTTTCACCATTATCCTTAAACCAATTTTACTGAAATTTAAAATATTATCGCCTATTTATGTAATCAATGTATGTAAATAATTTCAACAAAATTAGTCTACACATTTTCAAATTAAATCCGAAAAACGATAAAAATAAAACGACAAAACTTCAAGATCCTCTTCTGCCGATTTTGGTGAAATGTAATACCAAACAAAGTAAGGGCAGAGACAACTCACATGTAAATTTCATCACAATCGGGCAACGCGTTTTTGAGTTATCTTGTATGCGGAAGGACAGACGGACGGATGGACAAAACTAATATACCCTCTGGTAGCACCTACCATAGGGCATAATAAATTGTTTAATTATGGCGTGCTTCAAGTATGTACTAAAAAAAAAAAGTATGTTTAAGTAATTTTAAATGAATTGTAATTATTTTATCACGCAATTTTTTTTTTGAAGAAAAATTATTTTAAGTCATCAATTTTGAAAGCTTGGCTGTTAAAAATTATTTATTCGAGTATTTTTTAAATAAATATTTCCAACCAATATAAAATTAATAAGTAAGTGATTTTATGAAATTTATTACTCATAAAAATTAACATTTCGCAGATTTACGTGCTAATTAAATAGGTAGACGATGATTTTCAATTATTTTCACAGGCATTGATTGCAATGGTATTTGCGTTAATTTTTATCTCTTCGAATTATGTTTGTTTTTTTATCTTAAGAAATATATAAACTTAAAATGAGAGAGATAAGAATTGTTTATACAAAAAGAAAAAAGAAAAAAGAAAAAAGAAAAAAGATGATAAGGCATTTTTCTTTTATTTGGCAAAAAAGAAAAAAAAAGAGATTGTTATCAAAATTTCTGTTAAATAAAAATGCATAAAACATGAAAATTGTATTTGAAAACAGATAAAATGAAATTTAAACATATTTCCTGTTCAAAAAAAAAAACGCATTTTCTTTGATATTTATATATAAGTAGCGGAAATACTTGGTGTTTTATTATTTTAAAGAAAATCAATACACACAACATGCTTGTGTGTATTCTATCTATTACGTGGACCACAAAAATAAACATATAGTTCCTTCAAATCGGGCTATAGCCGATTTTTTAATGCCCTATGGCAGAAATGGGACAGAAAAACAGACAAAACTAACAATATGTCAGGGTTTTTCCTGCTTACCCTTTTTAAAAATTTCTCTAATTCACGGGTAACCCAGTCTAATCTACCAATTTTATTCGAATCGGTGTATTAGCTTTTAAAGTACATAAAGAAAAACTTTATGAACATCTCCTAGGATTATTTCTTTCTCCACTATCCTTAGACCGATTTTACTGAAATTTAATATGGTATTGCCTATTTATGTAATTAACGTATGTAAATAATAATTCCTGCACAAATTTTCCAAGTAAGTCCGAAAAACGACAAAACTTTCTGGTCACTCTGGTTCTTGGCCTTATAACTTCCCTCTCTCGGTTGATTTTGGTGAAATACCAAATCAAGTTAGGACAGAACCAACTCACATTGTAATTTTCATAAAAATCGGATTACTCGTTTTTGAGTTGTCTTGTATACGGACGGTAGTACCAACCATAGAGCATAAAAAAAAAAATGTGAATAACGACGGAATTTATTAGTTGACCATCAGCCATGGTGAATTTGTTTAGAATACGTTGATTTGAGAAGTCTCGAGTTCAACCCGAGCTCTTCGGGTTTCAACAATATTCACATTTTTTCAGTTTCTTACAAATCAGAAGTGGAATAAAAGTATCCAATGAAACGTGCTTAACTCTGCATAAAAATGACATGCCATTTTAAAAATCTTGCCAATTGCACAGGAGCTTCTAGTATTCTGATTTAGTACAATACTTATTGTGCCTAAAAATCAGTTGTATCAATCGGGTTAGACAATTATCTGTCCTACATTCCTCGAAACCGAACAGCTCCCTCTCGAATTGTATTTTTGGAAGAAAACTTAACCTTTATATTAAGTTGAACTATCCAAAGTGTATGTTTTAAATTGTGCATACAAATTTAACTATAGTCACCTTGTAATCGCTTCAAACTAATTAAAAAAAAAACATAATAAAGTGTAAAAATAATAGTCAGGCAAAGTTCTTTTCTTATTTATACAAATTTTTTTAATATTTATGAAGTAATCGTGATAAATTAAAAATTTCCTTTTGAAACAATCAACTTTAAAATATTAAAAAAAAAAAAATTATTCATATAAACAGTTTCAAAATCCGCGGATTTTTTTTTTTTTTTGCATTTCAAATCAATCAATTTGTATTAAAAAAAAAAGCCGGCAACAAATTTCAAAATTTTCTATATGATTAATAAAACAAAAAGAAAAGTAAACTTTTTAGCAAAATATTTGTTTGATGAGACACAGTTTTGCATACGAATATGTTATTTTTTTTTTTTTTTTATATATTTTTAAATTTTCCCGCTCTCTCAACCAACCACGAAAAAATAAAAAAATTTATATTTATCCAAGAAAAAAAAAAATGATATGATGTCAGACTTTAGAAATTAGTTTCATTCGATATTGCTTAATTTCTTTTCAACCAAAAAGAAGAATTTTCTGAACAAGAAAAAATGCCTCGAGTCTCTGGAATGAAGAAAATATGATATTGTAAACAAAATTTGTTTTTTATTAGAAGAGACGAAGAGGTCATCCACCACACCTAAAAGAAAATACATAATAAAATAAAATATATGTATTTTAAAAGAATTAAGGGGGATACACCAATGTCTGACGTGTCTGAATTTGCGCAAGGTGTTGATTTGAGCACTCTCAAAAAGCTTAATTTACTAAGCGAAAGAAATCCAGTGGCGAGGAACAAAAATACATATTTCACATATAATAGCTGTCCGCGAATTTAATACGAATATTTGAAGTCACAGTAATTGACAATCTACGCTATGGGTGTCACAGTGCTGGCCAGCAGTTTAATTTTCTATTACCCACAAGCAGCTTCATGATACAATACTTAAAAGAGAATTTGTTTTATGTGACAAAGCTTCTTGAAAGCGCGTATACTATGACTGACCTGCATATGAGTGAACAATTAAGAAATCCGAATTAAAGTTATAATTTTTCGCAATATTATGACAGAATTGGGAATGGCTAAAAACGAATTTGATGGCCGATTTTAAGATTTCAAAGAGTAACAAGAAAATGTTTACCCTATCATGGCATCTTTTTTCTTTGTTGGTGTCGGGAAAGCTACCAATATCATACAAATGGAGCTAATTGATTTGAAGAATAACTCAGCTTTAATAGAAAAATATTGATATGTTTGGAACGCAAAGAAAACGGGCAAAAATTGAGAAATTAAATTAAATTCATGTTACTGTTTTCAGGCTCGTAATAACTTTTTGGGTAAACCATTTCTTGATTAATTTAGGGAAGCTTCAAGCGACTGACATGGGGAGTTTAATGAAATTTTTCAGAAAAATCAAATGCTTTGAAGAGGAATAGGTTTCCCAATCGGATAACTCTTGGTCTCGTAGGGATCACAATAGACTCATAAGGTGCCTTGTGTTGTACCCAATACCCCTACTCTACCTACCTACTGTTTTCATGTATAGAAATTTACCGAAACAATTCACAGACCTAGGCTAACTGATAGCAATTTGTCTGCTATAATGAAGATTGGGTGTTGTCTATCTTTGAAACAAAATTTTGATAAGTAAACAAAAAATATGGTGTTTATTATTTTATTTCCTTGGTGCTATAGCAAAATCTAATCTCAGTTGAAATATATAGGCAAGTGTGTTGCCCGCGTATTAAAAATGGACCACGACTCAAATCAGTTTGACCACCACTGATCTAAGCCATTATATTGGAACAATTTAGTAAACATCATTCATTGATGGTCAAAATTTCTCGAGAACTAGCCAAGGAATTAACTTGAAATTTAAACAAAAAACTGCAACACTACACATAGGTGTATCCCCTTATTAGATTGATTTCCACAACAAAAAAAAAAAAACTTCGATATAATGATAAGAAATTAATGAAATTCTATTTTTAATAGAATGATATTCATTTTTCTTTTTTAATTTAATCTATAATTAAAAATACGTCAACAATATTGTTTTTTTTTTTTCATTTTTCTTTTTTTACTTCTCAAAAACTTTGTGAAGTAAAATTATAAACATTTTTATTAGTTTTGTTCGATAATTTTTTAATAATTATTTTAACTAGAAGATTGCAGATTATTCTAAATAGAAATCAAATGCTAAAAAAATATATTTCATAAAAATAAAAAAAAAACTACATCAGATTTACTGGAAAAGAAAACTAAACTTTTAGAACGCATTAAAATGATATGTTCTAAAGGTCACACAACACCATCAGAAAGCGTAATTAATTTCATATTACGCGAATTAAAATAAAAGTATTTTCGACATTTAAACACTGATTATATTTAGTTTCTACATAACTTATTAATTATCAACCTGGTTCAAGGGAATAAACACCTGTCCTTTATAAACTTTTTGTTAATCTACTTAGTGGATTTATTTTATGTTGTTTTCTTTTTTTTAAATTCCATCTATAAAATAAGTTTAGGAATCGGCCATTGAAAAAAAATAAGACTCAAATCATCAATTTTTTTTTTGATAATAGAAAGTTTCCAGTACATTTTACAGTGTTTTTTTTCTTTTTTTTGGCTGACTATCTTAATTTACCTGGTCCATAAAAACGTTTTCCTTTTGTAACATCATAAACAGTTCCATTAACAGCAACTAATACTCTTCCATCTGGTTGTGTACCATCATATTGACGTAGCTCTTGAATAGTGAAATCTTTTCGGATTTTCGGCAGTGTTTCTTCTGGTTTCTCATGACTATGTGGTACTTCGATACGTCCTTTAATTATCTTATAAATAAGAATTGAAATAATCCCAACTAATGCTAAATTTATGGGACTACTTATTATTTCACTAAATATACTTGAAAATAAACCCGCACTTGCTTCACTTTCAACTGTTTCGGACATTTTTCTTTTTTTTTTTGTTTCTTCTTTTTCTTGTTTTTAAGCTTCAAATGAAAATGTTTTTTTTTTGTTGGTCTTTTACACCTTTTTATTTTCCACGTATAAAAAAAATTTTTTTTTTTCTAATAAATGTTAATTGAATAGAAATAAACTTGACTACGTTGTTGTTTTTCTGTTTACTCAAAATTATCACCAATTTATTGAGAATGGAATTTTATGTTTATTTTTTTGCTTTCTGATTTTTTTCAAGTTGATTTTGTTGTTTTCAAAAAGAAAATAACGCGTTTAGAAAAATAATTTGCTGAATTTTTAGGTTTCAAGTAAAAACTTTTTTTAATAAAAAGACGGACGAGACGGAAATAATGCAATCTTCGTTCTGCCAGATTGAATACAATAAAAAAAAAAAAAAAACTCAAAACGTCATACTTTGTCGTTTCTCTTAATTTCGCTTCAATTTCACAATTTCGGCGAATTCAATTCATATGGAACAACTTCATGCATATAATTTGATTTGAAGTTCAGTGGGAAATTTGTTAGCTAATAAAATTTCATTTATTTTTTTATATTTTTGTGTATTTATGAAATATTTTTTTTTTTAAAAAATATTTCGCTTCGTGTCTTCACTGAAATTCGAACAAAAAACCAATCGCTTCGAACGAGAAATTTCCAAATTCAAAATTTTTCTAGAAGTTTTATTTTGTATTTAACGATTAAAATCGTAGCGGTTTCTTTTTGGAGCGAAACGGTTGTCGAAAATTCCAAACAAATTGCATATTTCCAGGCGGTAAACATTATTCAGTTATTATTAGCAGCACTGATCTTTCATTAAAAGTAGAACATATTATTTTTTAATAAAATATTAATTCAAAAAATAATTGATTATTTAAAAGTTAAGTGATAAGTTTAATTGAATATATTTGGAGAAAAATTTTATACTAATACCCAAATTTCACAGTGCGATCTTAAACGTAATGTAAGATAAACTAATTTGTCGGCTTAAGCTATACTTAAGATTTTCTTAAATTTCACAGTAAGAAAATAATTAAGTTTAAATAATTTTGAGAAGAAGATGACATATGTGAATTTTTGTTTGTAAATTGCCAATTGTGAATGATACACTAATTAGATACTATTGCACCCATCTATACCCACTTAAACCAGCTTTCATTTTCCTCACACCTGGTTGGATAATGATGCAAAATTGTTTCATTGTTTGTCTCGGGCTATACTTCTGATATTGATATAACTAGGAGATGCTACATTAAGTTGTCCTATATTTTGCAGCTTACAGTTAATTTTACAGCTTAAGCTCAGTTTAAAAGTTAAAAAAAACTGGGCTTAAGGAAACTACATTTTTCAAATCGATATGGATTGAATTATCTGGTTAATCTGTGAATTAACAAATTATTTATATAAGTTTCACATTTGATCGTTGAATTCAATGTATATTAAAATCCGTTTATACAATCGACATTTAGTTAGCGAGTTGTAATCATATTTCCTGTTTTAATTGATTAAACATGAAGATGCTAAACGGGTATATTATTTTTTCTGAATCTTTTTATATCGCTTCAGGTGCATAAGTAATAAAGAGAAATTCCGGAAAATAAAAATCAAATATTTCATATTCATATTGAATAATTATAAATTCATTATCGAAATGTTTAACATCATCAATTTACTTGAAATAAGATAATAGTTTCTCATAAAATAAGGATTTAAAAAAAACCCTAAAACTCATTTCGTTAAAATTTTCTACAAATAGACCTACATAAAATGAACTCTAAATTTTATTAACTTCTTTTACTCCACTCTAGTCGAAGTCAAACAAATAAATCCCTTTTATAAGCTTTCTGGGAGTCCCCGAAATTTTCTTGCAAAATTTGTTAGAAACTGGACTCTTAAAGTACGGATTCCCAGAACTTTTTTAAAGGAATTCGAAAAATTTAAACATCTATACAGCTTTTCTTATCATTAAGTAAATCTTTATCAATTATTTAAAAATTTTCTTTAAAAATAACGATCTTTACATTTAAATTTTTTATGATAAAACCTATTTAAAATATTTTAACTACATTTTAAATTACATAATTCCATAAAAAAAAAGAAAAGAAGGAAAATGTGAATATCGATGTACGTACAAAGTACATACTACATGTATATATCAAGATGAAGAACAGTTACTATGGCCATTTAACTTTTCATTAGTTGAATAGCAAAAAAAAAAGATTTTCAATTTATTTAGAGCTTATGTTGCCAAACAATAGATAGAGATTGAAAATTGGAACCTCGTTCGTTTCCAACCAAATGAACCAAGTTCAAGTACAAATATTTTTCATAACAACAAAAAAACTCATAAAAATACATAATGTTGTATAGAAAATATATAGAAAACTAAAATCGGTCTGTAACCGATTTTTTGATGGTCATTAGTAGTAATGGTAGTCTTATTTAAAGTAACTGTAGTCTAATGAATTAACTCCAAGATAAGAACAACCAGTGTAATTTATACACCTAAGAAAATCACAAATAAGATACTAGCTGAATTCCGCGACGTTGCTTGGGATTAGCTCAAGAAATGTTGATTCCTATTCATATGAAAAGTGCGGATGCGAACTCATTTTGTATGTGTATTTTCAGAAATGTGTACTTTTAATCAAACGCTACGATCATCGTCGAAATCGTACGATGTGAACCGATATGTGCAAACAAACAAACAGAATTTCAGTTTTATAGATATACACAGTTAAAAAAAAGACGTCAATTTTAATGACTTCCAAGTTATGCCAACGCTGACTTACCCTTAGCGACCTAAAAGCATTAACTTCGAGGACCATTTCTTGTGTATTTGAAAATCATTAACTACCCAGATAATAGCGAACCAAAAGGTGGAAACGTCCCATTTTTAATCGTGTAGCTAGATAGATAAGATAAGATTTAGTGCCTTGAGACAATTCCAAGGCAATAAGGTATTAGGCAAACAATCAACGACGACCATTGATAAGAATCGATGAATATTTCTATGGTATACTACCATAGGATGTAAAAAGAAAAAAAATATTTTTACTTTAATCTTATGTTATTCAAAATCTAAAACTTATAATCACATCATCAGAATGTCAAATGTTAATGGCCAGTACGCATGCCTTACAGTACTTATGTAAAGTTAAGTACTACATAGTTGGATTAAAATCAAAAAAAAAAAAAATCTAGCTTATTTAAAGATCAGATAATTCTGAGTTATAAAAGTTTTAAAAGTTTCTAGATTGATGAACATTTGGGTCATAAAAAAGATACTCAATAGAGTTAATCTTTTTGTGTTTAGAATATATTTATGAGAATGCATTTTAATGAAGCATACATTATGTTATGTACAATAATGCAATTTATGCACTTAAATATGATAAATTGATTATGTTTTCGTATAGTATAATAAATGAATTGATTTATTTCGGATTTCCATAAAACTCTCTCTATATAGCTATATAACGAAACTGTGTTTTAGAATTATTCTTATATGAAATTCTTATAACGTTATACAAGTATAAGAATTATTTTGGTTTCGAATAAATTCCGTATTTGGGATTTAATATTTTAATCTGAATTTCTAAACAATAGAATTTAATTTTTAAGAATTTTTAGACTATATCGGCCTTTATTTTTTGTTTTTTTTATATATTGATCTAGTTTTATTGGTATTTTATTTTTCTTTTTATTAAAAAAATATTTAAATTTGTATAATATTTAAAATATGCATTTTTAACACAATCAACTGAAAAGATTAACAAGATTATAAAATCGTTGTGAAAGTTTTCTCGTGAAACATTATTAATTTGAACGAAATTAAAAAGATAAAATCTTTTGATAACCGCGAAATTTTTCATGTTAAAATTTATATATTTGATAAAAATTTGATAAAACCAAACATAATGTATTTAAATAAATTTATATAAAACTTACTAATGTTGAGATAAATTGTGAAAATAAAATTTTGAAATTTATACAAATTAATTACTTTCGAGAGAAAAAAGATAATCTATTAAAAAATTACATATTTTGATTATAATATTAAATTTTGTGTGAGAAAATTTATGATACTATATCCAAGTTTTTCATATTACAGTAATTCAATTTTCTTAAAGATTAGTGGTTATATGAAAAAGAATAAATGCAAATTTTGATTGTATATCAAAACTAAATCCTTAGATGTGATGAGGCTAGGTATTAAACCTGTTCGGGTACCTTACTAGCTATTAGAAAAGAGATTTCTAAAGTAACGAGACCCATTGATAACTATCTAATTTTTTGTGTATACCGAAAATTAAACTCCTACAAGTTATGCACTGAGATATGGGAGAAGAAGATACCCAAGAGAAATGTATCACATATGAACCTAAAATCATTCATGAAATGAAGTTAATACAATATTTATGTACTAAAATTATTGGGATTATTGTTTCCTTAGAGCCGTAGAGAGCTGTAGAGTTGAAGTAGCAAGCTACTTCAACTCTACAGCCAAAGTCGTCATCGAAAAATTTAAATAGAAAATCTTTACTTTGTTATATATAAGAAAAAGTCTTGCAATTACTCCGAAGTTGAACAGTGGGATTTTAAAAACTTCAGCGAGTCGTCTTGTAGGCATTGAACATCATCTAACATCATCTGCGGTACACCTGTTGCGGAGTTCTGCCTTAGACCATATTTCTGTACTAAATTGTATCGAGATATCTGTATTTTCAGGGAATATAATCATAAGTCGTATTTTTAAAATTGTGCGGCAGACAATCTCTTTTACCTAATAAAATTATTTTTTCCTATATACTTTACTTATAGAGAATCAGTATCTTATAAGTATAGCCAAATCAAATTATTAATCAAAAATTTGTATATGGTCGTTTTCCTTGAGACTACAATATTCAACCGTTCGCTACTTTTATCATATCAAAAAATGGTGATTTGCAGGTACACATAGGTCATTTTTCTGATCTCTAAAAAAAAGTGCAAAATATGTAATTACTCTCACTCTTCTTGGAAGCAAAGGGTATTTGCCATAAGAATTCCAGCGGACTTTAATTTTTGCTACCACTTTCAGATCAGTCTAACTTTTACCTTTTTATTTTCAACGTCTTTCATTGCTATCCAAACTTTTTATTTCATTTTTTGGTTATTTTACAAAAGGCTTATATTTTATCAATATTTTATTCTTATTTACGAGTCAGTAGTTTCTCTCGCAAGGAAAGGTATTGACACGCATTTAAAACACATATTTTCGTTTAATCTTCTAAGTTTCTTGTCAAAATATAAATTTAACCTAATTTTAGAATCTTACCAGTCAGTGAGAAAGCCAAACTCAATGGTTGGTTATAAATGAAAATATTAAGATTTAAATGAAAAGGTGTAGATCCTCATACGAATTTGTACAGAATTTTCATATATTCTATAATAGATGCTTTCCATTCGTACTCTTTAAGAACGTGTAAGTACTTGAATACTTAATATCAAAATACTTGAATGAATATTAACTATTTAAGTACTTATTACACATTCTTGAAGGATTCAAATGGAAAGCTACCAAATACTGGTGTATCAATTTTCAAATCTTATTTTAAAACCATTCACTTGTATCACGAAATTAATCAGGTTTGCAAATAAAAATGTAATTTTTTTATTGAATTGAAAGTCAAAAAAGTCAAAACATACAAAATTGATATGCAAGTTCAAAATGTTAATATGCAATTTGGATTGTGATTAATGTCCAAACTCATTATATTTAATTTTCTCTCTTAAAAAGAAATAAACTTTCCAAATGTCTTGACTGTTGAAAATAATCATTGCACAAATCATTGACAATCATTAACATGTAAAACAAACTCATTTATTAAATTCCATTTTATATCAGTTAATCAATATAATTTTTAGTATATACGTAGATGGATGCAAATTTTTAGTGCATCTACTAATGCCAATCCCAGAAATTTCTTTTCTTTCAAATATTAAAGAATGCAACCATATTCAAATGTGGTGTTCCCATTCCAATAGTTTTCGATGATTTAAAGATGAGAAACGCACAAAATATTGTATTTGAATTTGAATTTTTCTTTTTTTTTTTCTTGTAACGGGTGATTGGACCCAACAATAATAAACAACATCTTTTGGATGCAGCCAAAGAAGATAATATATATTCTCAACAACAACGAAAACAAAAAAAAAATGAAAAGAAGGAATTTCCAATGGAAAATACAAGAAAAATTAAAGAATTTATTTCTTTTTTTTTATATATAAAATAAAAAAAAAAAACATGAAACGCACATGCAACGCAACAAATTCGAAAAAGAACTGGTTTTAAATTAACCACTGTGCCATTCCGGTCTTATGGGAGCGTGTACCTTTTTGCGCCATGGATGGTGGAATTGAATTTTTGTATATTGAGATTCTTTTGGATCATAAAAATTGTTGTTGACATGTTTTTTTTCTTAGGTTATTATATGTACCATATGTGTTACCTGATTGAAATGGTTTTAATTTTGATAAAATTTTTAGGTCGAATTTCAAATTTGATATTAAAATTCCTGTTGAATTTTTGGAAAAAAAAAAATTTCAATAAAATCGGATAAATGATATTAAAAAACGAAAAAAGAATTGCCAAAGAAGTATATTAGTTTAGGAATGGCAGACTAGAGAGATACGTGCGCACAACACCATACTCCGTTCTGATCCCTACAAAATCCCAAAGAAAGTAGGCAATTCATGTCATACTCCGTCTAACATATCTTGTTTCTCGAAGAAACATTTAATATCTGTATAAAATTTTAATAGTTTTCCTACATCGAATCCCTAAAGTACCCTCAAGGTCCAGACAGAATATTCCGTAACGTTTCGGACCTCTCTGCCTCGTAAAAGCTGAATATGGCAAAATGTAAGGAAAAACGGAAAAGTAGACACAATGTCCGAATCGAAACGAAACGAAACATAAAAAGAACGTATTAGAACAGATCGGACCGATACGGTATGGAACGAACCGAAACCATTTTGTCTCCGCCTTTAAGTTGTCAAAGAAACAACTTTCTTAAAGGTTGTAACGCTCTTGTGAAATCGCTGGACATTCATAGAGGATATAGGTTATATCTTTACCTACGCCTATATCCACACAATACCAGTAATCTTTTAACGTGTTTTAGACAGTGACTCAAGAATCTTCCAATTCGCTTACGTAATTTATTCCTACCATAGTCGATTATAAGTTTGGACTTCTTATAGTCCAACTGTGGCCATTAATTCTTTAATACGCCGAACAAACAAACAAACAAAGGAGTAAATCAAGGATTACAATTTAAGTCATCAATACTGAAAAATTGTGTTGAGATTATTTTTCTTTATACGTTATTCAAAATCCTGGATCATATTAGGTTCAACTCTCGTTTTACTGCTGTTAACAGGTATTAGTCCATTATAAGTAATTGGGTACATCATTATCGTCATCGTTATCGTAATCGATAGCTCAAGAGTTCAGTATCAGGCCTAGAAACCGTACGTGCTGATTATAATCATGATTTTGATATCATATATTTAGCACTATACGTAAATTGTAATTGTATGGTTGGAATTTTGATCTCTCTAGGACTGTTATATATCTAATCAAACAAATTACATCATAATTTATAAGAGCCTGGTAACACTTTATTATAAAACTGCATATAAAATCTGAATGGATATATTCCCAGTTCTTAAGAGTACTGCACTGGAACTAAATAGTTAAAACCTGTCTCAATTTAAAAATACTCGGTGGTTTTTATCTTTTGGAAATTTTTAATCGATTCTGTTTTGTTGTTGTTTTTCTGGCGTTCCTTTATTCGGTCTCCAAATCAGTTTGATTCAATCAAAATCCATTCAAAAAATTTTTTTTTGAAAAATTGTTCGACTTTAACAAGGGCGAATACCTGCAAGTTTTTGACCACCTACTTTACTACCACACGACTTCATAATAAATCTATCTCTTTCGAAAATCTATATTCAATGATTAAGAATATTCAGTTTTGATCTTGTCGTTTACAAATTTCGGTTTTTTTTTTTTTTTGGGGGCTTATTTCAAAAATGTTTTGTATATTCAAAAGCTTGGTTTAGTAATTTTTCTTGAATTAACTTCATAGCTTTTTTTTTTTTCCATACTACATACAACAAAGTGGTCGTTGTCGTGTCTCACTTCTTTAAGATTGAATCCATTTGATCAGTCACATATATTACATATTCGAATGAAGGTGACAGTGTGTACCTCTCGCATAAAATTCCAATTGATCGGTTCGATTGATTTTGAGCCTTTTTTTTGTTTTTGTTTCGAGAGTATATAGAAGCTTTTTTGATTGTTCCTATAGTGTGGTAAAACCACATTAATTTATTTCATCAACTTTTTAGAATTTGAAAAGTTGTCTTTTATTTGTTTTTGATTTTAAAGACATTGTGTTTGTTTAGTGTTTGTTTGGTGTTGTTTTTTTTTTGGATAACCATCTCAACCGGACATACACTAAAAAAAATAGTCAGATATTTTTGCATACATACCTGGAATACCTTTCATAAAAAATAAATGTACTTATACGAATTTCTGTTTTTTTGTAAATCTCGATTCGCATGCACACAAAAGGAGATGAATATTATTATTTAAAATCGATTCGAGTAACACCGTTGATATTTTAATGATTAACAGAAAATCGAAAAAAACAGTAGAATTTTTCCGTTAACCCTTTTTCAAGTGAGATGGTTTGAATTAAAAAATAGTGTACTTTTTTTTTTTTTTTGGTTTTTGTTTAATTACTTAAGTTATTGTTTAAGTGAATTTTTGTTTTAAATAATGGCGTTTTTTTTTCTAATTTTTGATGTTTTAAATTAATTTTTTTCTTTTTCATCTTTTATAAATTTTGTGTTATGTACATGTCTTAAATTACAATAAAACTAAATTTTCATAAATTAAATAAAGCCAAAATTTTGTTAATCATTTAATTTGTTTCTTTTTTTTTTTTTTTAATTAATTTTATTGAATGTGTTCAGTAAAAGTGAAATGGCATCTTATAATGAGTTATCATTTGATTGGAATATTTTATATCAGGAAAAATCAAATTGGACAAAAACAGGTTAGTTGTTAAGGAATTATTTTTTGGTGTGCAAAATTTTTATCCAATAACTTTTATTTAAAAAAGAAAAATATTTAATTGTCTAGAGATTCCTGGAACATATTTACTTAAAAAGGTTTTCATGAAAAGTTTTCATTAGTTCAAAATACATGCTTTCAATAATTTCTCAATTTGTTTTCATTAAGCCTTAGGTTAGATACTAGCTCAGTGTCATTGGAAAAATTGGCCTGATCATGAAGTTTCCTTTAGTTTTCCACATCTTCTTAAAGAACTAGTGATCTAGTGTACATTTTCGGACCCAATCACAAAATTATTGTATATTTACAACCAATCAGTATACATTCTTAACTGGGGTTAGCGAGTGCTCTGAACATGTAATAAGTTACTAGTAATAACATAAAAATAGAAAAAAAAACTGAGAAAAAATCATTTATAAATAAATAACAATTGTTGATAGTTGTGGTTGGATCCGGTAATGTACACCAGACCAAAAACTGGTAACCAGATTTTTTTTCAGAATAAAATTTGCAAAATATGCTATTAAGACCGAATTTATCTGTAAATTAGCGTGAATTCAAAGAAAAAGAAACAAACTTATACAGAAAAAAACACTAAAATATTATTAGTTTTGACTGTTTTTTATCAGAGCCAATTCACTGACCTACGGATTTTTTAGCTACCATAGAGCATTGAAAATTCGGCATTATATCGATTTGAAATTATCATTTCTGTTTCGTTGTATTACAGTCTCTTTCTAATTATACGTAATCAAATTACAAACAAATGCTATCCGAATAAAAAGTATATGTTTTTAATTAATAGAAAGAATCCTGATTTATTTGATTAATATTAAATCTTCCAGCTTAAAAGACACCTTCAAAAAGACTATCCTGGAAATTTTCAGCTTATATGTTCTCTTCAGAACATTACTAAAGAAATTTTCGTACTATTTTTTTAAACTTTAGTTGATACTCGGACATAGAATTACAAAATATTAATTAAGTTAATAACTCTTTAAATTTGAATATTGGATAAGTAAAAAACATGATTTTCTTATTTAAAAAGACTATGATGAAATCATCATAAATACTAAAAAAAAAAGAAATAAATTTAAAATTCTATTTATTAATTCTATATTTTCTTAAATAAAATTATTCATTTTATTAATTAATTTTATACCGGTTGATGTGAGACCTTGTTTATGACATAATGCAATTTTAAATATCATATTTAAATAGTTAATACAGCTTAGTCATATTTTGTGTACGCATTCATACAAATAGAATATTGAATAACACTTAAAAACGATATTCATTTTAAACGAGTTAATACTAGAACTATTCTTTATTCTTGACTAAAAACAGGATGGTTTTAAAAATACTTAAAAATCGATATTTAAAAAAAATTTAATCATGTTGTTTAAAAATTTTAAAATTCTAATTTCTAAAAGAACTGGATTGAAAAACTTTTGATATTTAGTATAATAGAATAAGGAATAAAAAGAATATTTTGTGATTACTATTTTATAGTCACAGAAATCTTTCAGCAACGAATATTTGTGGCTAAAGCGATAGCTAGAGTGATTATAGTACAAACAAAAATCAATGAATAGAAAAGATATTCCATACCCGTCAGCGATATTCTATTATTTTGTTTCCTTTTCCTTTTAACACTTAATATTTGATTACATATATCGTATATAGTTACTAGAAAATTTATCTTTTGCTCAGAACCGTTGGGTACCATCAATAAAAATACAAATGTCAAATGTACGGAATTCATTAAGGCGAAAGTGATAATCATTTTGATCACTTTCAGAATCGAATTGGCTTCTAAGAAGGGTTATCTATAATAAATTATAGTTAAGTTAAACATTTTTTCGTTAAGTTAAGTTACAATAAAAAATCGTTATTTAACGAACAGCATAGACAACTCTTTATCAGATATTCAAACCTTAAGAAACAAAACTTCAGATAAGTCCTTTTTGACAATATTTGGGATAAAGTCGTATATATTCAACGCACAAATGTAATCGGTACAGGCCCGTAACTAGCATAGAGCTGTGCCCATCCCCTAGCATTTTGTGGGCCACAGAGAAAATTAAATACTTCAGTAGTGACTGATCTGAATATCTAAAATGTTATACTACAGGACTTCTTGTTACTAAGAATATTGCTTAAGTATTATTTGAAAGTGACAGCTCAATAGTTGTCACCTCAAATTGAGTATTTAATAGCCCAAATATTTGAATTGTAGAATCTTGTATATTATATAGATGACTAATGCCTTAAAATTAATCATTATAAATTATTCAATCAACGCTTTTATTTATAGGAATAAAGACAACATTTATTGTGTTATTCAACAATATCTTAAAAAAATCAGTAGTAAAACTGAATATTATTAAAATCACTATTTTTGAAGAAAAATCCATGAATAAATAAAGGTGAAAATTAGTGAATTTCTTCCGCGTATTTATCATTTATTTCCCAAAATAAAATTAATCAAAATTGATTTTATTTTCTTTTCTTTTTGTCTTGTTTTCAAAAGCGCGATTATTGATTACAATTAAATCAGCGAAAACGAAAAAGAAATTCCATTTAAATAATACAATATTATCATTTCAAAGAAAACAAAACTAAAAATATCACACAAAATTTCTTAATTTTCAAACAAATATGAAAAGAAAACTTTTTGAATTTCTTATCAATTTCCCAAAAATTTCATTTTTACAGTTAAAAATAATTACTATATTAGAAATTCATAATTTTTCAATTGATTGAAGACAACAAATTGGATTAAGGGCATCGATAAAATGATTTTTTAAAGGTACTTAGACATAAAATCATTATCGTTATTAATTAAAATGTATTACTTTTATCAAAAATATGGCATGGACTACATTGTCTCTTATAGTAGAAAAAAAACAACAACATAATTTAGATCATAAAACTTGTTGTAATTATTGGAAGTTATTTAAAGCATGCTGGTTTTTTAATCGTGACTTTGGAGTTTTTTTCTTTTTTTTTGAAGAAAAAAGAAACACTAATAAGCAATTTTTTTTAAATAGATTAGATAAATAAGACCACATTTTAGTCTCACACTATTATTTTATTGATTTATGCATTTACATTCCAGCAACATTAACTCCTATTTGTATGCCCTATGGTAGGTACTATTTGAGAGGCATATTAGTTGTGTTACTGCATTTGTAATCCATAGAGATAGCCATCTAAGAAGGGCTTTCAGGCAATAGATCGATTTATAAAGATAACTTAAAAATGTGTTATCCGATTTTGATGAAATTTACAATAAATACACACAAAAAAATCATAAAGCTTTTGGATAGTTCTGATAACTGATTTTGTTGTTGTGAAAACTAAATATTAGTTGTCAAAACTGAAAACTCACCTGTGACAACTAATTTTCACTTGTCGAAACTTCGCAACTGAAGTTTTTATTGTGATAACTAAATTTTAGTTGTGAGAACTAAAAACTCAGTTGAACTAAAATTCAGTTGTCACAACTGGCCAAAAGCTAGTCTTAGAATAAGAACAATAAGAGCTATTCTGTGTTCAAAACCCGGCAATTTTAATGAAGATATTCAGAAATAGGTAGTCAAATTGCAAGCATGAATAACTTCTATTTTGCAATTGTAAACACAAAAACAGCTACGTAGTGAAGAGGAACCCCAATATAATACTTTATTTGAACATTGGTCATGCAAATTAAAAAAAATTTTCACGGCGTTCACACTTTACTACCAAATTTAATTATATTTAACCGGAAATTTTTCATATAACTCTCTTTTAAGAATATTTAAATTTATTCTTAATTACCTGCTTAAGGTGATTGTAAAGTTTTCTCTGTTTTCGTAAATAGAAATTTTATGTTAGTGTGATTTCAATAGCAAATATCAACTAACAAGAAATTATAATATTTAATTTCAAATCACGTCTATTAATGAACATATTGAACACACCCAAAGTTTGTGTTTTCTGGAATTTGGTAGTAGAAACGACACTATTAAATGCAAATAGGTAATGTCCAATTGTAAACAACCTTGCATCACTGCCACATACATATAGAGATTCTTGTATATGGGAAATTTCCAAATTAATAAAATGACATAAGAATCAAGTAAATATTAAATTTCTCAATGACATTATTTGTGCTAAAAATATAGAAGGAAATATTGACTTAAAAAGCTATTCAACTTTCTTATGCATAATTTTTTAAATTTTATATAAATTTTAAGCAAAGAAAAAATGTGAAATTTGAGTCGGAATCTTCTCAGTTTTTAGTAATGAAGCTCTAAACGTCGTGAACTACGAAGACACTTTAAAAATAAGATCAATCGTGTTGAAAATAATAATTCTCAATTTTTATTTTATTCCATAACAACTGGTGAAATACCGTATATGAGATATATTGGAATCAAAACACGATCTATTTCAATTGGAAATTTAATCAATAACAATTTTGAATGAACACCTTTACCTTTTTGTACTCACATATATACTAGAAGATCCAGTTCAAATGTGGCTGGCAATATGTCAAGCAGCATTTAAAAAAAATGTTTGCTCCTAGCTTGACTTGATCTTAAACTCTATCATTCAACGCTCCTAACGAATGGAAGTCAATGCAAGTCAATAAAATAATTGTCTTACTTTTAGTAGTCATCTTTTTCATGTCGGAAAATCACCTTTATTAATATTCTGTTTGCTTTCTTCCAATGCTCGCTTCAAATTGATTAAATATAGTCGGTAACGATCAGCGTTAACTGTTTCACTAGGCTTCAGCAGTTCATAGTACACCTGACCACAGCTGACCAGGATGTAGATTGTCTTTCAGATCAAAATTATTATCTTCGAATCGTTTAAAAAACCAATCTACATGTGGTTACAGATAGAGTCATATTCTCTATAAGCGTGTCTACAAGCAAACGATAACTTTCAGCGGTTTTTTCTTGAATTTAACCAAAAACGTAATGCTTACCCCAAGCACTGTTTTTCAACATTCTTTTAAGAAACTTTGTTGCTTACAATTCGCAAATATCAATAACTTATTGACAGTGCTTTAAATTAAATGTGTTGGCGTTTTAACTTCCATGCAAAAAGTACTACTTACGACATCTATTAGAATACGATGACTTTTAATTGCCATACCCAGCAGTTTTCTAAAAATATTTACGTTAAAGTTGTATATCTTATTATAAGATTTTCACAATGATCAATTTGGATTTCATGAACCTCAAAACATTTTTTTACGACCATAGTAAATTTAAGCTTTTAGTATAAGAAAATTAAATTAAAAAAAAACAAACAATCATCCCACAGCTTTTTCAAATCATATTTAATGCTTTGCAAAATTCAGCAAATAAGCAATTATATATATATAAAATTATTGTTTTTCATCAAACATATTACAGAATTTGAAATCATCATTCACCAATTCAAAAGCCTATTTATACCAATTTTATATAGGCAAACGCCGGACGTTAATGTGCCGAACGACTGAGAGAATGACACAAGATTTGCATACGTAATAATGCAAAGTGTTTGTTGTTTTCGTTCAAATATTTAATATGCTGGAAAAACATACTCTCTACCATTAACAGAATCAACATAATATTACAGACCTTAGCAATTCCAAGTAAAATTAAATAAAATAAAAAAAAACATATAACCCAAACCATGAGACAAGTTCTTAAGGAATGTTAAGACGGTTATTTTTTCGTTTCTTCGTATTATCTTTTTATTTTTTGGATACGCAAGCTTCCTAAGTTCCAGCACTAAAATGTTTAACTGTTAAAAACGCCGTGGCCAGAATATATATTTTGTTGGAAGTTTTATGAGTCTCTATATGTTGAAAATACCTGATTTGTTTCTTTTTTTTAGTTTCTTTTCTTTTGCATGAAATCATTTTTATATAAGAATGGTATTTTTTTTTTATGATTATTTGATTTCTAAAGTTTTGTGAATTATGAATTCATAGATTTTTATATATACTCAACGATGTTTTCAGTTGGTTGCTTTTATTTTCATTACAATCTCGAAACTTTTGAGGGAGCCCAACAAGTTTGAAATTATTTACATAATGGAGGTTTTTTTTCCGTTAAAAAAAAGAACGCAAAATGTTTGCTAAAACTAGTTAAGGTAGATATTGGTCTAACATTTTATTATTAGATATACGTAAAAAATATTACTCAAACTATTAACATAATTTGTTGACCGTTTTATTATTCGTCCGTGGCCATTTACCTTTTGATCATTATTGAAATTATCTGAGAATATTTTTTCTGAAGCTTCTGATATAATTTCGTATATAAATATTTCTTTTAACTTCTACAGGGTTTCTTAATAAGAATACTTACGATGAAAGTTGTGTCAGATAGTTTTTTGACGTAGTTGCAGTAGAAGGTCTACATTTTATTATCATGCATACAATTGCGATCGAAAATCGCATAAAAATAATTCAAAGCCATTTTAAAAATGGGTGATCTGTGAAAACCACATTTCATAAAAAAAAAATTAACTTTTCTGACGAAGCTCATTTCCATTTTCACGTTAGTAAGTAAAATTGCTGTATTTGGGCTTCTGAAAATCCAAGAGTAATTGTTGAGCAATCATTACATTCATCTGGTATCACTGTTTTGTGTGTTTTATTGGCTGGTGACATTATTTGATCGTAATTCGTGAGATAGTCAGAATTAGGCAGAAATTTTATCGAAAATGTTGTAAAAAGAATCGATGTCTGCCAACATAGTCGTGGTGGACATTTACCAGATCTTGTTTTTCATTCCTAAATTGTAAAGTTTCTACAACATATTTTAATAAAGAAATTCAGAACTTTCATTCAAAATGTGTGTTAAATTAAAATTTTTTAAAAAAATAGTTCTTATTGAAAAACCCGATATAAATAAGATTGAAATTATTGCAGAAATTTACACTTTTTGAATGTTTAAATTCTCTTCGATTCAAATGAATTTTAAAAATCACATTAAAAATAATAAAAAATTCAAATAGAATTTAAACAGAAATTCACCTCCATTTCGATATTTGAAAGCTGTTTTGAACGATGACAGTTTCTCCAATAATTGGACATACACCAGATATTATTTGGACTTTCGAAGAGGATGTCCTTGGCTTGTAAATTTGCCATTCTAATCTTGTTTTCAGAAATTTGATATGTTTCTTTCGATGCTTCCAATCTATTTAGACCTTAAAAGTACACATATGAAATTAATGACGGCTATCTAGATTCCCAATTTAGTTATAAAAGTATTAGTTACTTTATTTTCTACAAATACTTTTTAGTTTGTTTTTAAATTTTGGTATTTTTAAGTCATTGCTTTAACGATTTTTATGTTGAGGATAACTATTATATAAACATTTGTTTTTATAAAATTTCATATAACTTGCTGGGAAATCGATTTCTGCAAAATACAGTCTTCTTCTCTGGGATCCCTATTCACATATATGTACATATAATGCAGTTTTCCAAAATTTTGTAAATGCAAAGTTATGGTATCCACTGACAAACGAACGGTAAGCTTTTTTTTAAATATGTTTTTCGGACTTAGGAGAACTATTAACTTTCTTACTATTTCACTTAATAGTAAGAAAGCTAAAAGTAAAGAAAATTGGGATAGTTTTTAAAATGTTTACAAGTCGATCAAAAGAAATGGTTCGAGCTACTAGTGAACAACAATAAGTTTACTTTTTTGTTTCATTTGATAATTTATTATGTTAATAAGTTATACGAAAAAAAAAATGGCCTAAGGATATACATTCGCTTATCAAGTCATATACAACAAAAAAAAAGACATTATAAATTTTTTTTTGGATAAAATCTCTTTGATGATGCGAAAAATTGCTGATTTCATAAAATTAATAAAATATTTTCGATATCGTTCTCACAAAACCTTAATTTGAACTTTGAAAGGTGCGATAATAAAAGCGCGGCTCCTTTCTCCTTTCGAAAAAAAAGTATTTATTATTTTATGTTAGTGAAAGAAATTGGTAATATAAAATAATATTAAATTAAAAATGCAAATAGTGTTTAATTTTAAACCCTTTCACTAATAATAATAATAATTTATAAATAATTGACATTGTTATCATAAAAAAAAGAAGATTTTCCTAATGACAGATCCAATATTTATATATTTGTCAAACTCCATAAATGATAAATTAAATGAAAGTCCAATTCTTCTAAATATTTATATAGCAAGTCTTAATTATGGGGAAGGCCCGAAACAGGTGGGTGGTCTTAACGCAATATATGTAATTTCTAATGCTTAATTTCACACTGAGACCTTAAGCCTAATTTAAGTTAAACTAGACTTTCGGCTTAAGCCCTATACTTAAATTTTTATTCCATTTCATAGTAGGAGGAAAATTAAGTTTTACTTAAATTTAGCTTAAACCTTGACTGATGAATTCCATAACTTAAGCTCAACTAAGGCTTTAATCTAAACTTAAGTTATTAGTGTGAAACTTGGACATTAGTAATAGATCATATGATCCATGATTCTTTAAACGAGGAAATATATCTTTAAATACGTTGTAAAACCTGTTGTTGACAACGCCTTCAAGAATTCAAAGTCTTTCTGATTTTTCAGCAATCGTACGTGAACAGTGTGAATACAACCCTTTTTAGACGATAAAACTTAGCTAAAATTGACGACAGTCCACGTTTAAAAGCTACTTTAAACAAAACTCGACCTAAACTTTATCCTCCATGGAAAGGCACTAATTAATAAGCGTTAACGAATAACATCCCCATTGCTATATTTGTTTAATCTTAAAATTTAATGATGATTAAACAAGAGATGAAATTTGTTTCCTATTGCTTTAGGCAGATCTAGGTATGTGTCTCTATTGAAAACTCGGCCATTACTTACGCCTCCGCATCATTTACGGTTTTGTTCAATATTTTCTTAAATAAGTAATTTCACTTTTTAAATTTGGTATCAAATTGAATTTAATAAACCAGATTGACAACTTTTGAATGCAATTATTTTGATAAGAAATTTAATGAATATTTTCGGCTTTAGAAAGAAATTATGTGAGGACTTCTTTTCGATCATTCTCGCAAAAAAAACAGCAATTTTAAATTAAAATGAAAGTTTTTTTTAAAAAAACATATCAGAGTTGTCATGATCAATAAAAAGATCTTTTATTAATTAATCGATTCAAATTGATCGAATCTTCTTTCATTCGTAAAATTTCATGTTCTTTTAAATGATGGCGAAAATGAGGATAATGAGATATTAGGTGGTCTCGCGAATCAAATATTAACACATTATTTCAATGATCTTTCAAAATTGATCTTTCTTCGATGTTGGTCGTTTTTTTTTTTTCTTAGGAAAATATTTAGAACAAATTATTTATTAATTTCAGAGAACATAACTAAAAAAATGAAAATTAATTTAATTTTTTTTTTTCAACAACAAAAATTCACGATCAATATTCAATTTATCTGTGTTTTTTTATTTTTTTTTTTGCAAACGATCAATTTTGTAGGAGGGCATACCAGGTTAAGTATGGAGAAAGGTATATAGTATCTCTCGTCAAAGATTTTTAATTTCTTTAATGGCAGATTGCGGTCAGTTTGTTATTTTTTAAGGAACCTTTCTTTTTTTTCTAAAAAAGAACAAAAAGAAAAAACAACAACAGAATCGATTTAAAGACGAGTAATAAAGATATGGTCAGGGACAGGACAGTTTGGTAGTATATCGTTTTAACTAAATACTTTCGATGATCACTAATGAGAGTTATTAAATTATCTTCTTTAAATATTTCTTTTCATATTTTTAAATAATCAGTTTTATGTTATTAATTAATGGCAAAAGTCCCACTTATACCCATTTCAAAAGCTTCTGATAGATTATTATTTATATTTATTTAAAAAAAAAAATGCAATTCGCTTTGAGGGCATTCATATTTTGTATAATTGACGTTAAATGGAGAAAGTGATTTCCAAATTAATTAGTTTTATATCCAAAAAAAAAGAAGAAAAATAAAGTTATTAATTTATGAACATGGTTTTTCGTGATTATTATCTCCTGGCGGTTTTTTTTTCTTTTCTTTATCAAAAAGCCTTATTTTCATAAAATTTTTTAATAAGAAAAAATTTTTGTGAACACGAAAATATACATATATGTAAATGAAGTAAAAATGCAATTAATTTTCGTTATATAATCCATGAAATAATAATTATAAAAAAGTACATGATCGGAATTGGCAATCAAAAATGTTATTAAAGGTTGTATCAGAGATTGTTAATCGAAATTTATTGTTTAATTTAGTTGTGTTTCCATACAAAAAAATAGTTCTATAAAATTAATCGGATACATAAATAGGTGACACTATGCAAAATTTCAATAAAATTGGTCCAAGGGTAGTAAAGGAAGAATTAGTCGTAAGAAAAAATAAAATTGTTCATAAAGTTTTTATGATGTACTTTAAAAATTGAAATTACGATTCGAATGAAAATTTGCAGGAATAGTTTCATGTTCTTAGGGCCTAAGCAGAATTAAAGCAAATTTGAAAAAGAGGAAACAAGGTTATGCTTTTTAAATTTTTATTATCTAGATTAACTTTTCGTACTCCAAGTTTTCAAATCCATCTGCGTTTACATGCAAATTTCAAAATGATCAGAAAAAATGTTGTGATCGAATCGACTCAAGTCAAATTCAAGTAGATCATGTAAACGAGGTACGAGCAATTATATGAAATTGTCCCTTAATTATAAAACAAATTTGTACTGACAAGATACAGTAATTACAGCAACTGTAGATCAATATCGTTAAATCAAATATATAATCCCACTAAGTAGCACGAGTTTGTGAGATCGATACTGTTTAGGTAGTGTATAGATTTTTATGTCGTTTACAAGTGAATAAGATCAATTTAACGATATAATTTTCGTAATATCTGATCAAATTTCATATATAATATCATCATGTGAGATGACAAGAAAAAAAAATAATAATATAAAAATGCTTCTGGTTCATTTGTTATTGAATAAAAACAATAATGAAGGCACATATAGTAATAGTTGTTTCTTTTTTATCATTAATAATATTCTTGCCTACATGTAAAAAGTCCACCGATCATCGATATTACACACCGAAATAAAAGAAACGCGATGTGACTTTTTCCTATCGTGCTGAGAGCGATTCCTGACATTTTAATGCCTAATATCTTAGAGTCTTAGACAATAAATTCAGTTACTTCCTGACTGTTTTGTTACAATTGATTATAAGATCTTATAATTTCATATGATTTTTGATATCGCCATGAATGTAATCGCACCACATCGTAAAAAGATTGGTTTTTTTTTTTCTGCTCATGAGGAAAAGGTGCGGCAGTGTCCATGATATGATGATGATCTCGCCATCAACATGTATCACATTCATATATCATAAGTTTTTTTTTTCTTCTTCCCTTTTCACAAAACCAAGTGAATTGCTTCAGTCTTGTCTTTCATATACATATACCATATATTCGAAAATTTCAATTTCTTTTCTGCAATGTCCAAGCATATCCAAAACTTTAGTTTTAATATTATTATTATTATTATTATGATTATATTTTTATACGCAAAAAGGTCAAGTAAAGCGAAATTTTTATCCAACAACTTTCATCTTCAGTTGTGATCTCTTACGGTACTATTATTTAAAAAGTTTACACGAAAGAAATTGGCAGAATTTTTTTGTTGTTGTTCGCGATTTCTTGTTTTGGAGACCTGTGGTGTATTATTGACCGGCATTATATAGAGATAGTAGGTATAAGTACAACTGGAGTATATATATATATTTCATGTAATGACCATTGATCTGATATGTTGATTTTCATTAAAATTCCTTCAGGCGATTAATAATAATTTTTTTGCACGAACATTGATGCCCCAAAAAGGCTATTAAAAAAATTTAATGTATCTTGGCGCTTTACCTACTTTAAATAATCAAGGCATTGATATTTCGTTTTTTTATTTTAATTAAATTTGACATTTTTATTTCAAATCGATATATTTTTATTTATACTTTCTTATACTTCAATAAAAAGCGTTCACTTTTCAGTGATAGTAAAATCTTGCGGATTGAATGGGATCTGGATCCATATGACAAGATATTTACCGCCATTCCTCAAAAAAAAAGATTTTATATGATTTTAAATAGTACACAAAATGTGGTACGGTTTCGAGTCCACACCTTCCTATCTGATAAATATATTAATATATTTTATGCTATAATTAAATTCTTATAGACATTTTTTGGATATATTGGCATTGGGTGTCCTAACTAGACGTGGAAATTTAAATCTGAGAAAAATTTTTTTTCTATCAAAGCTATACACCTCATATTTGACATATGCCATTGTCAGTCTTTAGCATTGTCAGTTATCGATAAATTTGGTGATTAAAATTGGCCACCAAGATCGTGGTATTTGATACGATTTCTATCTTTGAGGATATGTGAAAGAAAATACGTATGCTAACAACCATCAAATGATTCCAGTGTTATTGGTGAAATTGAGCCTCAATTATGGCAATAGGTGATGCAAAATTTTGTGAAAAAAATGGAAACATCCCGTTTGGCAACATGTCCACTTTAAATAAAAATAAATTAGTATTTCATGTATTTTATTTAAAATTTAAATTTACATCTCTAGTTGGGACACCATTTACAGTGGTAATCATATCATTTATTACATATATAAACTCGACTAATTGTGTATAAGAAAGTTATATGATTTTATCTTACCACATATTGTATTCCAATCACTTTCTAATATACTGAAATGATGTTATTTCTCAGAATATGAGAGTATATTCTACAAAACGAAAAAGAAATTCCGATAGTTTGTAGAATTAATTTAATGATGATACATTCTAATATAATTATGATTAAATCAATATCTGTTGGCATATTGAATTTTTTTGCAATCATACATGACTTTTAATATAGGAAAACTTTATTCACTTTCATTTCAAATTACATGATTCGAGCTGTGTAATCCGATTAATGAAATTGAGTTACAAGTTTCATTACATTTAATGAAAATATAAATTAAAATTAATATTATTATACAAGAATCGAGTTTGTACTGTACTTAATTTTGATTCAAATGTTTAAGGGATTTTCGTTATGTATTAAAAATTTATCTATATCTATTTATAAATAGTTTTAACCTCATAATAGTATTATACCGATTTACTAGGATCATAAGGGATTATTATTACGGAAAATTCTAATTGATTGGTTTGTGAAATTATACCCACTTTATTTTTCTATGATATTTCATATCTTACTTTAGCATAATTGTATGTTTAAACAAAATTGTGCTTCCTGTTATTGTAATTATCTGCTTTTCCATATTAACTTTTACTACGTATACATGAAGAGTCGAAAAATCGATGAATCAAGATTGAGTATGAAATTTGCATTCGCGGTTATGAAATATTAATTCAAAACAATCTAGTTTCCATCTGGTTAGGACATTACACGGCATATTTGGATCAACATTTTACAAATACATTTTTATTCAAACTGTTCTACAAGATTACTAGTATTCATACCGAACTGGATGATTTTAACCTATGCATAAATGAAGACCGATCAGGTCAGGCCCCTAACCAGAACTGAATATCAGCATGGGTACAAAGGGACTCATATCCTAAATATATATATATGTATATATATATATATTTTTTTCTTACAAATTTCCAAAAATATCGAAATAATCTTCAAATTTTCTTGGGGACCCCCAAAATGCTACATGCTGTTATATGCTAGTTACGGGTCTGGATCTGGTCTAATTGTATCTTTACTACTTTGGTGCGGACCAAATTAGACAGATTTGGTTTGCGTATAAACGTGCTGTGTGTTAAAGTTTAAAGAAAATAATTTTTTTTTCAAGTTAATGACTACATTAAATTTTGTTTACCAACAATTTTGATGAGTAAGTAATTTACATACAGGTTTTTTTTTTTGCTTTGCTTTTTCGATTGAATTAATAATGATTTCATAAGATGACACAAAAACCAAAAAAATTATATCATATTATTTAACTATTGGAAAAATACAAAAAAAAAATAATAGTATTCGTTCAACGAACTGCTAAAATAAATATGGCGTAAAATTATCGATAAAATAATATAAAGTTTGCAACAAAAAAAAAGGTACCTAATAGCAATTTTTGAGTAAAATTTCCAATTTTCAAACTAAAAGAAGTGATTTTCAAGAAAACCCACCTTTCACATTGAAAATTGTCGTTGTTTTTCATCTGTCTTCATACAGAAATGGAACACAAAATATTTATATATTTACACCTTGAAGCCTTGAGGGTCAATTACTTAGCGTGACTGTTTTTATATAAAAATTTAGCGAAAAAGTTTAAAAATACCGCCTCAAACTAAAAACCATATAAAAATTATGTTATCATTGTTGAACTTTTTTTCGCCATGTAATTCTTTCTTTTATTATCAAAAATGTTGATCTAAAAACATGCTAAAACTCTGCTAAAAATAAAACTAAGACTCTCTCAAAATGGACTTAATGATGCCAACATATTGAAGGTACAATATTAGATATTTTATCATATCAATATAATATGATTGCCCAACTGATAAAATGTTTAACAAACTTCTCGTATTTATAGTATAGTCAAATAAACTATAAAATGAATATAATAGTAAAAATTTGTTGACATATTTGTATAAACAGGTGTGTTTATATTATCATCATCATATATGCATATATGAGGAGAGAGAAGAAAAAAACTGACTTTCTAGCACAGGTTAAAATGACACACCTTTCATCAAAATTTTCGATAAGAAAATTCACCTTAAAAATACGACTTTAAGAAAATAAGAAACGTTGAAGTTCAATATTTCAAATGAAAATTTTCTTAAAATTCATGTAAACAACTTTTCAGTTTACGAGAATTAGACAAAAATATTGACCCGAATAAAAAAAGAATTAACATAATATAAGAAACATTATAGTATAATTAGCATCACTATTTCATGTTTTAAATCGTTTTATCAATATTATCTATCTAACTATGTTCAACATTGGCAGTAAATTAAAGAAATATACATTGCTACTCGGTTATACACGAATTATTGATGTTCGTTTGTGCCTATATATTTGGACGCACTCTGTCTGTGTGCCCTGAACATGTTGGGTAGAAATAACAGGGTAGCAGTTGCGTAGGTATTTGGCAACTCAGATATTCCGGGCAATGAAGAAACTGACTCACTCGCGAGAAACTAGTCAGAGCCCTACCACCTACAAGACTAAAACAGTATAGGCAAGTTAAAATGATACTGATTGACCCAGATTGAAGAAGGACTAAAATACTGCTCGAAACCCTTAAAACCGTTGTAGGTATTGCGACACGACATTGCTTATCGTTTGTTGAGAAAAATTCGTAGTTTTATAGCAGTTATACTAGTTTTCAAGGCAGATTAGAAGAGTCGCATGCAGCTCATGAATTGCAAGTTGCCCTAGGTGGAGATAATAAAAAGAAATCATCTAGTTGCATTCGTGGATTATGCTGGCAAATAAATACTAATGCGTTCACACAAGCAAATAGACTAACAAATGTACAAGAAAATATTCCAGGATACCGTAAATATGGGAAATTCTTCAAAACCTGAAGATCGTATTTTCTTTTGACACAAGACTTTATTCACAATATTATAATGAAAAGAAAACAATAATTGAGTCAATTATATTTGTTTGGAATACATTTTTAATCTTGGAAAATAGTAATTTTCTTTTTTATATTGAATGTCTAATTAAAATATAAAAATTAAAGAAATTTGAAATAGAGATGATATCCACCAACACTCTATCATGTTTAAACATTCAATATTATTATTATTATTTTTTTAATAGCATGCTATTTTAGAGGTTAGGTGAAGTGAAATTTTCTTAATAAATAGTACAAAAAAAGACTAATTAAATGAAAACAAAAATCATTTCACCGTACTTTATTCTAAAAAATAAAAAAACCCTACAAATCGTGGTAAACCGACAAACATGATTTAAGATTTTCTTTTACTAAAAGTATATAAAATTTAGTACTATATCAACTAAAATTTTAACTTTTACTTTAAGTAAGTAATATTAACAAAAAAAAAAAAACACGAAATAAAATTTTATCTTCTATATAAACTATAAAATTTGTGGAGTTGCTGTTTCAAAAGTAAATATAAAAACATTACAAAATGCAAGTGAAAAGTGATAAATGTCTAACAGAAGACCGCATAACTACTTATTAGAAGACAAACGAAATTGTAATCTAAATGAAAAGAAAATGAAAATAATATGTACAGAAGCGTTTCTAATATAGAGTTATTGGTGACAACCAGTGTGTCAGCCAACGCCTTAACTTTTCAATATTGAAAATTTATTACTTGTTCAGTTGGTTTTATAATATGGACTAGACAAATAATCTAAAATGAAAAGCAAGATTTTAATGAGTTCTTTGAACGTATCGACAAATAGATAATTTATTAGTAATCTAGTCTAGAGAGTTTTATTGAAAGTAGCGATGTCCCATTCTTCGAATATAAAATGTCGTCGTACTTGGCAGCCTGTAAGGGTTTACCTTGGTTTGGCGTTATTGTTTAGAAAATAAATTGGGTTAGAATACTCACCAAAATTATTATGTTTTAATACGGCTTAAGCCTTTTTTTGTGCGATTTTTTTTACGCGATTTTTTTTTACGCGAAATAGGGTCTGGGTTTAGTCGTGTTTCTTTTGTGTGAATTCCTTTTCCGAGATTTTTTTTTTGGGAACATTTCTCTCGCACAAAAAGTATTATTCAATTTAATGAAAAGAAAATGGTTGTGTACAGAATTTCACAAAATGTTCTAAATCGCAATAAATTCTTGTGTGGGAAAAAGAGAAACACTTTAAACAAAACTCACACCAACTTTGAAATTAGTACAAGATCATCTTGTTCTCCTTCTTAGCAGAAAATTCTATTTTGACAAATTGTTACAAAATACTCAACTATAAACAATTACTAAAATACAGTTTTTTTTTAAATACAAAATATGATCTTTATAACACGATTATTATGAAAATAAAATCATGATCATGTAAAAACGATCAATCAAAATGTCAAACAATTAACTTTAAAAGATTCTATTCAACGAGAAGAAACTATAACAAAATAAGATGCCAAAATATTTTTCTAAATTATTTTCCTTTCAGAAATATTGTAATGGTCAATGATCTCGAAAAAATTATGACTGTCAATATCATCATTAATATTTGCTTTAATACTTGAACTTACAAGTATGAATACTATAAAGTAGGACAATTTTTAAAATGGTAATTTTATTGTGATTTTTAATGGCTTTTGCGATTTTATAATATATTTTATTTACTTGGCATCAAAGATCGTTGAAGATCAATGAACAAAAAAAAAAAAGATATAATAATATCGGAAGTCATTATACAATGTTCGACCTCACCATCTAGGGAAAATGATATACGTGAGGTCATTGATGATCATTTTCTGTAATATGCAAGCTATTAAAAATGTCAGCATTTAAATGCATGGTGAACAAAAGTGATGAAGATTACACAAGATCTTAAAGCTATTAGAAATAATTGCTTGAACATAAGAAATTTCGATATAGTGTGTGACAGGTATTGAAATTATATATGAAAATCACTTTTACTTTTACATTTAAAAAAGGTTTTCGAGAAAATTATTCCTAAATTTCTTTAATAAGATTTGAATAATTCGAGAGTAAACGCTGTACAAAATAGCGTTCAATCCAAGTCTATATGAATAAATCATTTATAATATTGGATTGTCCGAAAACTTCGTGCCGATTTTTAAATCAAATTTATTTATTTTTGTAATTCATCGTTTTGTTTCACAACCTTTCTCCATCTTTCAAGAAACTTGAAGTTTCCATCCTCTTAGAACTTCTCAGGTTTCTCCGCAAAACACTGCTCATGGTGCTTTTATAATGTTATCGTTCTTCCCGTTAAGAGAATTTTATAAAGACTTGAATAAGTGATAATCTGAAGATGCAATGTCAGGTGAAACAGTGCACATCTTTTTTGTTTCTTGTGTGACATTTCTGCATTTTGGCAATAGAAAAGCAACAAGTGTCTACAATAAAATGTGCTTCATTGTTTTCCATCTTCTAAAGTGCAGAAAAATGATAGGGATCAATTTATCTCGAATAATTTCTTAAAGATACGTTAAAATGTCTTCACACAAATCATATGTATGTTTTCAGCAACGTTCATATGCTGAGATATGTGGCAACTTCATCTTATGATCTTCTAGAAATCGGGACGAAGTTTTCGAACACCCCAATATAATAATAGATATTATAACACGAATGTCATATATACAGTACACATTCTTCAAGAAAACGCCTACCTGTAGTTTCCATAGGATGATAATAGATAAAAGTGAAAGATGATTAAATTCATATACGACTATATTTACCATAAAATCCAGAACAACACACGATCATAGTGAAAATCTTTGTTGTTTTTAACCTTATTAAAATTTAAAATAAAACATATTAATGTTATTTTAGATATCACGATTTCGATTAAAATAAATTTCCATATTAAGATCATACTAAATCAAAAGGGAAGCGCACCAGCGCATAGCGTATATATGTATATCTGTAGAACCTCACTCGTTTAGATCACAACATGAATAATTGTAATTTATCGATCTTGATAGATATCTTCATTTTATTTTTGTTATCGAAATACGAATTTTTGATTTAAAACACTATGATCTTATGATGATCTTTCATGTATACAATAGAAAAGTAGTCAAAATATAATCAAAGGAAATGTACTATACGAGTATCAAAAGAGTTATAAATTCGAGAAAATAAAGGTTCGGGCTAACATATATCAAAAAATTTCAATTTCTCTCTTTTAATATAATCAAAAGAAATTAAATTTGAAATGGATAAGAAAGTACTGATCTTTCCTATAATCGCGAAATTGGAAAAGTCGTCATTTGAAAGGTTTATTGAAATCGAAATTTTATTTTATCGTTTATTTCTTTTTCGAAAGAAAAAGTTTGCGCTTGTTTCTAACAAGCAACAATCCACATTGACTTTTAATAGAAGTGAAAAAAAGAGTAGAGGATCAGTTTTCAAAACAAGGAAAATAATTTTAAAGTGATTTTAAGCAAAAACTATAATTTTATTGATAAATAAAATAGTTGCTCCTATTAAGAGGTGTATAACAAATACTGAAAATTAAAAAGCCTCGCGGAAATTCTATGTGGGTGTGGGAACTACTTTTCCACTGAACATAAAAGGGATGACATCTGCAGTTAGAGGGCTAATCTAGAGCTAAAAACACATCTTAAAGCTTATTTTAAAACTAAAATGATCTAAACTCTAAATTTGTATTGGCTTGTGTTGTAGATTACTAGGACAGCTTTATATTTTTTACAAAACGCCTGATCAAGTATTATCAACTATGGTAATTTTTAGTCATAATCTTAATTAAGGTGATCTTGTTCTTTAATTTATACAATTAATAATGCCATGATTGATACGATTTTTAATCGAATTGATTTGATTTTTAAAATTTTAATTAATTATACAAAAATATCTCTTTTTAATCAAAATATGAATCTGAATCTATATATTTTATTTATCCAGGGGGAAATTCTAAATTGATCTTGGTTTAAACATTAAATCATAATATTTTATGATCATAATAACATAATAACAGAAATTTCTATTTTGTGTAGGCCCTTCAGCATATTTATAACTAAGTGATTCGATATTAAATGAATTTTCGAATGTAGATGCATTCTATTGAAAGCCAATATTCTCTTTTGGAAATTTTTAAACTAAATTATTAAAAGAAACTATAAATTTTATATTAAAAAAATTATGAACCACAGTAGACGTCTCTCGAGGGTTATATTGTTATATTGTTTGGTTTATATTTTCTATAAATATATTTAGTTATATACTACGATTGTAAGAACTTGTTTATTCTGCTAAAGATTACCTTAAATTGTTTAAAAAAAAGTTCCCAAACCAATTTTCTATCTTTTTTAGCTACCCCTATTCTGTCCTATTCTGTTTTCTTCCAAATATTCAACACTAATTTCCTGAGATATCCCTGTTGTCCCCTTTAAAATATGTCCTGATCTGAACCCCGATTTTGGCTTATAATAGTTCCTACTGTAAAGATAAATTAAATTTCAGAAAAGGATCAAATAATTTTCCATGTAAATTTTTTTGTTTGTTCCAAATAAACTCGAAAACAACTAAACCGATTTTCATGAAATTTGGAATGTATATCTTAGATAGAATGGAGCACAAGATGGCTAATGCTTGCAGTTGTTGAAGGGCAGGGGAGTGCAATAATATAAAAATATTCCTAGCTCGATCAATAATGAGTGGATTTCCATGAAACTCGGTATGTGCATTCTGAAGAACCAACCGGAAAGAGAAGACCTATCCCTACTTAATGAGTGTTCCAAAAATAGAAAAATCATCCTTAACTCACTCAATAGTAAGCATATTTTGTCAAAGCCATGGATTCTTCAATCGTATTTTAAAAATAAAGCCAGGAATGTTGCGGATATTCGCTGGTAACATACTTGTATTGTATAAATGTGTAAGATAACATTTTTAGTCGGTATTACTTGTATGTATGTGCTTTCAAATTCTTTTTCACCATGTCTATTTCCCGATCCTTCCCATGTTTCCCATGCTTCCCATGCTTCAACAGAATTATCTAAGGAATGAATGTTCGAAATTTAATTACAATTGTTAAAGAAGTTTCCCGGATTTCTCAGATTTCTGATCAGTATCTTATAATTACTGACCGGTATCTCAAATTTCCTACATTTGCATACTATAATTTGAGGTATTATTAAAATGCCCTTTACAGTCAACATTGAGCGACGAATATAACAAGTCATCGATGATATTTGAGAGATTAGAACAGACTAATTTATACCCTCTCATGATTGAAAATCACTGTCCTAAATATATGAATGCAATTTTTAAACTTTATCACATTGGAACATGCAACAATCGTATAGCATTCTTGTTAAATGCCTGAGAATTTTCAGATATTATCAGCGATTTTCAGCAACATTTCATTTAAAATAAAATAAATGTTTTCATTTATAAAATAAAATTCACATCCAAATTAATTTATTTCAATTCACTTTTCATGCATAGTTTATTTTCTTTCGATAATTTTTTATACATTCTTAAGAAAATACCATCGCGGCATGCATGTTAAGCTTTTATTGTGGCATCCGAAAAGAAAAAGAGAGTTTTTTTTTCATAAAAGATAAAAATGTTTGGAATATTTTCATGCAATAAACATTTCCGGGCTAATTAAGAATTGGGTCAATTTACTCTGATAGAAAATCGAAAGAAAACAAACAAAATAATTATTATGGAAAATAATATTTAATAAGTGGCCTTTTTCTTATATCTTTAAATTGAAATTTTCTCACCATATTTTAAATGGAATAAGTATTATTATTTGTTTGTTCGGATAAACGTGTCTCATGGATTCATTATCCGTAATGAAATTATACCCAAATCAAATTAATTACCAAATAATTTTCTCGGTTATAAATTTTTTTTTTTTAATTAATTTTAATTATAGAAAAAAACTAAAAGTGAAATATGTTTTTTTTATATTTATGTGAATATTTTGTTTTATGTTTTTGCATTGTTTTTTTGAATGAATGAAAAAAATGATAAAGGTAAAAATTTTTAGATATCACAAACATTTTTTTTTCGCGAGACCACATTTTTGTATATAAAATGCATTCACTTCAATTGTTTATGACAGTTCTACTGATATGTTTGCTTATAAACTTTCTACTGTCAAGATATATGATTTTATGAGAATAAAAATCAATAAAATTAACCAAAAAAAAAAAAAAATTTATAATATCTTGAAAACTTACTGTATGAATTCTTACGCAATAAAATCATTTTATTTTTTTAGCCGCAAAACTATTAAAATAACCTATGCGTAAGCACATGATATAGTCCTACTCTATGGTAGAATATCATAGGAAGTATACTGGCTAGTACATTTGTATGACAGAAACCAGCAGACGATAGTCTATTTAAAGATACAAGAAGTCCCTATGCCAATAGAAATAGCATTTTTCATTTCCAAGTCACAGACAGGATTTTGGACATGTTTTCTTAAACATACTTTCCCAGAATGCCTTTTCCATTATTGTATTTAATTGTATTGTTATTAGCACGTAGGCCGTACTGACCCATTGTGCCTCCTCCTAAAAGTTTAGTTCCCCAAATTGGTTAGCCTTTCTAATAAAGGTCAACACCGTAGTTAGGTCCAAGTAAGCGAATCCCTCCTTACTCAGAGTGCACGCACCCAGTGTAGCAAGTCAAGTTCTAGAAAAGGGCATATGCATATGCTGACTTATCTTCCTCCAGAGAGGCTCCACATGTCGGACTCTCGCCTACATTCTCCACATGTGTTCGTTTAGTAGCAATGTCCTGTCACAATCCCCACGATGGTTCTAAAGTTTACACTGTTAGTTAATCTCAAAATTTTTTAAGTTTCGGATTTAGAGATTATTGGATTTAATTGCTTTTCAAGATCCAGTGTAAAATTATGTAATAATTACCCTTGGAATCGTTGTTTGGCATTATAGTCGCGTATTTACTCTATTCGATCGATTGATTTAAAAAAAAAAAAACATTTTTAAATATGAAGAAATGCTCATAAAATTCAAAAAGGTTTTACCTATAATGAAAATTTAAACCTAAGCAATCTGTTTATCTCTTATGGTAAGCTGTCTGGAGGACTTTTAAGCTTTTAAAAGGCAGCATTAAAACTTTTTGAATTTTACGAATCTTGATTCTTTTGTATATTTGCTAGTAAATGGAGCTAGTTAACATAAAAATGTTTACTCAATTGTTATTTAATTATAAACTACTTAGAAAGGGTCAGAAGCGATGTGCAAATTTTTGTATTTCGATCCATCGTCCATCGGTCAGCCAATCTATTTGTCTATCCAATTAATTGACATAATTGATTTAAAACTGTTTTAATATCCATTATTTTTATTGATTAATTTTCTATAATACAAGTAATTTAATTTGAATCTCGCAATCAAGGAATTCGATTGAAATCAATTAATACTATGATGAAATCCTTAGGTTGAGGAATAATCAGTTAAACAAACCTTTTAGGATTTCGAAAAAAACACATTTTGCTATAAGCTGATTTTAGTAATCTGTATAGCTTTTTATTCGTAATCAATTTTCATTTAATCCCATATACGACTATATACGCTTTAATTCCAAATGATTGTTCATTATGTTGAGTGACAATGTTATACCGGTTTACTATTTGGACTTGTTATGGTTAAGTATGTTTTTTTTCCTTCTTCTTCTTGTCTTTACCTTTAACAGATTTATAAGTAAATAATTCCGTTATATTTAAGTAGTTTTATTATAAAGATAAATAAACAAAAGGTAAATTATATAAAAAAAAAAAAAAGTGAAATTAAATGAAATCTTGAAGAATATAATGTCTCCCATAATATTGTGCACGCCGCATAGAGATAAGATTTGAGTAGGTGTGGTTTTATATTACCTTTCTATCCCAATAAAGGAATAATTAATTTGCCATGTCTAATGAATGAAGAAAAAATAAAAAACTATGGTTGAACTTATAACAAATTCTTGAAATCTGTCATTAAAAATTTTTTTTTTTTCACTATTATACATTCACCTGATCACCATAAATAGATTGAAAGTGAAAGACTCTCGAAAACGAAGTCACGAACTTGTAATTTATATAGAACAAAATAATAATGCGAAATTTTCAAGTAAGATGTTCCCACTTGAAAACTAGCGATATAATTAAATATTATCCTTTGGCCAAGAGTATATTGAAATTTGTCTTTTCAAATATAATAAATGATATTTCAACATTTTAATGTTTCCAATGTTATATTTGTCAAACTTAAAAACTTTCCTTTTGTAATCAAATCAATTATATTTTAACTAAATGATTAACAAAATATTTGAATGCATTTTAATCCCAAAAGGAGTCCAACAAAAATTCATATTTATTTTAAAGTCACGAATTATTAAATTACAATCAACGCAAAAAAACAATATTATTTACATTTATATGTTTTCTTGTGAAGACGAAAAGAAATGAACATCAATTATAAGAAAATATAAAAACAATGCCGCCTTCCATTGGTATACAAGGTAATAAAGGTTCTATGCCTAATTTGAAAACGAAAAAAAAAATCTAATTAAAAGTAATAAAGTCATGAACTCGTTGGCATAAATAAGGAGTGGCACACTATATTCTGCACTTTTTTTTTAAATAGGTACAAAAAATAATTAAGCCATTTAAGCTTTAAAGTGAAATACACTTAGATACTTTTTCTTTTTAATTGTCTGAAACTAAATATTGGGACTTATAGTGTTTCTGCACAGGTCTCAAAATATTTTGCTTAAATTCGTTGGTGACACTGTGATACCCGATATTTCTCACTAAAGCTATCTATCAGTGGGCGAAAGTTATGGAACATTAACTGGATTCATATTTCTTGCTAGCCTCATAGCATATTAATGTTGTCAAATCTGTCCAAAAATAGTGTTTAGAAGGCTTAACGATTAATCTTCTTTCCTAGTTAGTACATAATCGTAAGAACAAATCAACATAAAGGGAGCAGAATATAGTGAGACACTACTTATATATACTAATAACTGATTTATTTGTACTAATTACTTTACATAAACTAAACAACGAGAATTTCTATAAAAACCTACAAATGAACTGGGACTATAAATTATGATTTAGATTAAAAGGTGGTATCACGTTGTTTCTGACATTATAAACCGTGAACGTATAACCACTTCGGTGGAATTAAAATTAATATGTTTCACGATCCATGATAACATGATCATCTTTCGATAATTTTGTGAATGTTATCCGTGATACCATCTTTTTACCCTTTAAATCTTATATATATGTATATATATGATTAATATTCGCGATCATCATGAAAAAAATTGATTGATCGCAAAATTTTTGTATTGATTAGCGAAATTTTTGGAATTAATGATTTTAGAAAATGATGCTTTTGAACAAATTTTCTCCATAAAATTTTAAAAAGAAAAAAAGTGGACCAACACATTTTAGAGAAGAATATAAAACTATTATTTATAATAGTATTTTTTTCTTTTTTAGTGAAGAATTAATTATCGTGACTATCCGAAATGATTCTTAATATTGTATTTTGTTTATTTTTTGGCATTAATTTTATAGTTCCTTTTTTTTGTTGCTAAAAATGTTTGCGAAATGCGTAGGTTAACAATTTTTTTTCTTATTTAAGGTGAGGTTTATGAATTTCATAAGTTTGGAGAATTTGCATCATCTTTTGATAATAATAGTCGTGGTTCGTGCGATAAATTTTCAAAAAAAGAAATAATATAACATTTCTCATAAAAAACTCTTATGAAAGAAAACCAAAAAAAAAACCAAATATTATTTAAATTAATGAATTTAGTATAATTTATAAAAATTTGCATATTTAGTATGGCCTTTTAATTGTCGTTAAATAGAGTTAGTTATTATTGTGAAACCTTTATATTTTGTAGTTTTCGCATGATGTACATACATTCAAATCTGCTAATTGAGACAATATATTATCTAAGAACTTGTAAAATCCATTAACCCTAATAGTCTAACCAAAGATTTTCCATCTAAATAAACCTGTATAAGCAAACCACCCATTGATTTTACGACATTACTTTAGGTTTCCTAGTACGAGCTATAACCGTATTGTATTACTTGTTAATTTTTATCTATCAAATAGAGAGTATGCTCAAAATTTGATAAACGACATTCAGAAACATTTGTCATGAATCATTTTTCCGGGCGAAAGTTTTAACCTCAAAATTTAATAGGACCAAATTCTGTAATATGTAGAATAAAAATATAGTGAAAAGTTATTGTGAATTTCTATCTTTTTGTGTGGTGTTTTCTTCTTAAAGGCAAGGAAACATATTTGTATGGACAAAAATTTACCAACCCCTCTGTTATCGGACGACATTTTCATCGACGGATGATTCAATTAACAGATTTGACTGTATATACGTAAAACCGCTAATCCAATTGAATTCTTTAAATAAGACATTTTAAATTACTCTGAACTTTTTCTAATAAATAACTTGTCCAAACATATCCCGAAGGTTGCTTGAGATCAACTAACCAAATCGATTGTAACATGCAATTTCCGTTTGATTATTATCAAACGATATTGAAATATAGTAAATTGTACTGGCTACCAGTAGTAAACATGATAATGGATATTGGTACCTTGCGGTCAAATAATATATATGTCTAATATATGCTTGATTAGAAACACAAAACTATAAAATTACATTTTTCCATATTATTTATATTTTTTAAATTGAAATTTCAATTCGAATTTAAAGAAAATATTGTAATATAATTTATATTTAAAACCATATAATATTTCCAACTGGAAAATGCAGAAATTGTGAACTTTTTAGAGATCTCTTAATATGATTTGTATATAACGAACCACGTAAAATTCAATAGAGTTTTTTAGAATTTAAATTGCGTACATTTACTGTGTGCTCGTATATCGGACATTCTGAAGCCTATAATTTTATACGCAGGTTACTTGTATTGAATAAAATTACTTTGCAAACATAAATATGCTTGTTATTAATATTCTTTGAACGTATACCGAGTGTTGCATTTAATAATTGTCGGGCAAAACCTATGTTGTAAATATAATATGATGTATCTTCAAATATCTTTGATCCTGTGAAAAAATTTCAGAAAACATATGTTTAAATTAATAGAGCTCAGCCGCAATTAGTATGCCCCATACTTCGCTTTACGGCCTAGATAGGTTCCGGAAAAGTTGGCCGTAAAGACGTCTAAATAACGAATTAAATTCAATGGCACAATTATATTGCAACTTCAATACAACGTGAGAATTAATCACATAATTTGTTTCGTTACCGTTTACTTGCATTTGTTGGTCCGGACTGAAATTTTGCATTGATTTATTTATAATTAGTATTTCTAATTCGAAAGAGTCCGCTAATCCGAAGTGAACGGAAACATCACTACTTTGACACCAAATCAATTGGAAAAATGTTAATATTCCTTCAAACTCAAAGACTCACATTACGAACATAAAGAATATGTGGCATAAATTGTTAGCAATAGTATAGTTTAGTTAATTTCAAATAGTTTATGATTTTAATGAAAGAATTTTCGACCAATTATCTCTTCATAGAACAGTTGGTTAGAGCTTGATACTATTAATGAGGAGTGTCTGGCTTCTGAAGCTTAAACCAGACACTTCGGTACATATTTTTGTGAGTTTACAATAAAATGCGACACTCATTGAGTGCGCAATTTACTTTAGTTATGTACAAAGATACGTGGTAATGAATACCTTCTACACAAGCATCAACAAGGAAAGCACTAATCGAATTTAATTTATAGTTTTTCTTTTATTTAATGAAAAAAAAAGATGGCTAGAATACCTTCCTGTGAAATTAATCTTTATATCCATTTAAAGAAAATAGTATTTTAACTAAATAAGTATTATAAAAACGAGCGTAATTGATCAATACATAAAGAGTTTAACAAAGTAAAATTGAATATCAATATAATTGGTCTAAACAAGCAGTTTAAACAGCAATATTGCATACACAATAATTTGTGGGCTGCATTTAAAACAATATAGAATATCGGGCATAATATCGATTAAAAATAGTTGTAATGTAAATTCTTAGCCTTAAACAATGTTTTGACCTAATATAGTAACACTGGAATATTTGTGTTCATATAAATTCCTTAATTTTATTTCTTAATCAATTCAGGAAATTTAATTTTCATAACATTAAAAATTCAATTAACAACTTCTTCTCTGTTTGTTTTTTTTGTTTGTTAAATTAACTGTCTTAAAATCTAGGTTAAAAGATACATTTTAATCAAATTGTGTGAAAATTTATTCCTATATACTTTTAAAATAACAACATGCCATAAAAATTTAATTAATGATATCAAAGATTTTAAAAGACTTTATTATCATTAAATAAAAACATAAAATAAGAATGAATTGAAACAAAAAAATACTATATATATATGCTGTGAAATTATATGAAATTTATGAAAAGAATAATGGGAACCGTGTGCCCGATGTCCAGTGAATGGACGCTTTAGTTTGTCATCAAAGTGGGTTTTTAACTTTATCAAAAAATTAAATAAATACAAAAAAAAATGATTGACATTTCGATAATTAGTAAAAGTTTGATATAATTAATTTAAATTTACAAAAGATTGTACCTTTTCTGGGACCGTTTTTATCATAAACCCATTATTATTTTCTTCGATTTATGACAAATTCTTTGATTAATGTATCAAAATATATATAATTGAAATTTGTTGAAACTTTCGAAATTCGTATATAAAATTGGGTTTCTGATAAATTTAATAGATTCCCACTCAAAAAAAAAATACTAATTTCTTTGATTTTGTTAAAATTAATCTATATAAATAAAAATTAAATGCTTTTCGTTGGCGACCACATCACTTGAGGGCAGCCGAACCGATTTCGCTCAATTTTTTTGTTAAAATGTTCGTAGTAGTCGGAAGAAGGTTAAGGTTACCGAAAGAAAAATGGGAAAATTTGCCCGGAAAATTGGAAAATTCAGAAAAACTGAAAGCGCTTTTCTTCAATGGGATTTTACTTAGCAGAAATACGTTTTTTTCTCATTTTTACTTTGTTTACATATTTTCAATAGCTTTTTACGAATCCACAAAACGATCACAACCAAATTTATTGAAATTTGGACAGGACAACGTCTGTCGGGTCAGCTAATATTAAATAAAAAAGACATTGGGATTCTATATTTAAATGGCTAAATTCTTAAAACTAAATAAGAACTTGGTGAATCTAAAAAAGGCTGAGGAAGATTTGAAACAATTTAATTTGAGGCATCCTATTTGCTTGAAGATGAAACAATAATACAAATTCGTTCAGTTTTCTTTAAATTATATAAAATTTGATATTTTATATAATTTTTAAAAAAAATATAAGAAAAAAATTATGATAAAGAAGATTTTTAAAGACGTTATTCATATAGAATTAAAATTTCTAATTCTTATAAAATTTCTAAGAAGTTCAAAAACACTTAAAGTTTTGAAAGTAACTTTGTAAAATTGTTTTAATCTGCATAATAACGAAAAAAAAAACATCTATTATTTAATTTTCTGAAAAGAATTATATGTAAACATAATAAAAACAACTTAAGCATTTTATATGAGAAAAAAATTAAGCAATTCATCATGAAAATAACAAACAAAACATAAAAATTCTATGGAATAGAAATTTAACTTAATTCCAAAGAATGTAATTATAGGAACTTGAAATTACCAAACAGCTTATTATCACGCGGTCATAAAAATGTTATTCTGCCAAAACTAACATCTTAACTTAAATAATTATAGTTCAAAGTTCTCAGTTTAGTTTTGGCAAAGATAATAGAATGCATAGAACTCTACTCAAAAACAAATTTTCGTCATGCATCTAATGTGCTTAGTATTTTAGGAGTTGTAATCGTTTAGGTTTAAAATATAGTTAATACAACTAATTAGTATTGAAAGTGAAAGGTTTTACAATTAGAATTATTTCAAATAACTTTTGTATTTTTTGAATAATATCATATTTAGAATTAATAGAAAAAAAGGCAAATTGAACGATAGTAGAATCGTTTAATTCGATTTGGGCCAAACCGTACCGAAATAGGATAACAACCGCGATTCGATTTAATCTCAATCGGATTACATGATTTGGTTCAAGATTATAAATATAGTGTAGAATAGTTGAGTCGTTTTACCTCCTTTCTAGTAGCTCATAAGACACCGCTTTAAGTTCAGAGTTCAGTTCTTCATAATATTTATTTTTCTTTGGGTACAGCTACAGGATCTTTTATTGGTTGGTTGAAATTATCAAATGCAATAACAATTCTTGCACGTAGATAAAGACTTAAGTTCAAAAGAGTTTTAAAAACTTGGTCACGAATATTTGTTCTAGAGTAGAGATCGGTGTATATAACATCTTTGGTTTGGAGAAGCTTAAAAAAAAGTTAAAAACAAAAATATTGCAACTTTCTCAACTATACTCAAGTATATATAAATGCACTTCATATTCATATTAAATATCACTCGAAAAGATGGATTATGCACCTGAATGAGAGAATGTTTATTGCATGAAATCACTAGAAAAATCTGTGCGTGGGAATTTGCGATAAGACAAGACATTTTATAGAGAAAGTGATTTATTTTCTTCCTTCATATATATATATATGTAAAAGTGGAGTATGCGCGCGCAGATAAGAAAAAAAATACTGTTTTAAATACCTTTAGAAAAAAAAATACATATTTATAACAATTAGCTTCTCGTATTAAAACCAAAAAAAAAGACCTCCTCACCAGAAGCATAAATTACCATTTGAAAACATAAATTGACTATTTCATTTCCTGTTTCTTAAAATCAACATTAAGACTTTATAGGTGATCTTGTTTAATCATTATTATGCATAATAAATAAGATTCATAGCGTGATTTCATGGAAATGTAGGTGTTACATAGATTCGATGTGAACATGAACTAGTAAACTGTCCAAACTCACCGTGATTTTCCATTTAAATGACAACAATTTATGTTAATTAATTGTATTATCTCGAGGGAACTGTAATTAATGTAATCTCTCACCTCTCACAGAATGACATATCTAGCGATTTATGGTTTCAATTTACCTTTAGAGAGACATTTTTTTTGTTTAGAATTTATTGTGTAAATAAAAATTCACTTTCTGTTTGTATTTACTTTTCTAGAGAAATTTTCAAATACAGCAATTAAAGTAAATTTTCGATATAGGCAACTTTTTTTCTAAAGACGATCTTTGATATAAGCGAACTTTTTCTTATAGAGGGTTTTCTAAATTTTAAATTAAACCCACATTTTGGATGAAAGTTCTGAATTTGTTTATTGAAATAGATCGTAGACACTTTCGTTCAATATTGTTCTTAATGTCTGCTATTGTTCTGGGATTACTCTTATAAACGACTCCCCAAAAAAAATCCAACGGCGTTAAATCGCAAGATCTTGGTGGTTTTAAGGGAATGTCGTGGAATCGATAAATTTGGGTATTCTTCAACACTTTCACTCCCAGCAGCAATGTTTTCATTATAATAAAATGTAGACCTTCTACTGCAATTATGTCAAAAAACTGAATGACACAACTGACATCCTAAGCAAATACAGTCCTATTGAAATACCATTTGTTCAAGCCTTTTCATCCCTCCGACAATTTATTGCATAATTTTAATTTGATTTTATTTTATAAAATATATTTACTATTTTTATATTTATTATAATTTTTTTTTTTTATTTTGTTTCAGGTGAGATGACTTGAGATTATTTCGTTTTCGGAAAATCATTTTGAAACCAGGTATTTGTATACTCTGAACCCTTCCTTCAGAAGAATTTTTTTAAAGAAAAAGAAATAATCTTTTGATTAGTGATTTTTTAAATGACCTCATCATAAATTTTAGTAATTTTAAGAAATTATTAACATTCTTTTGGTGTGATTTTTTATATTTTATTATTTCCTTATAACGTCTTTTTTATTATATACGGAATTATTTCGGAATATTTCAAAAGCATCACAATATATTCATTAGAATGTCAACCATTGTGAATTATATTTTCTATAAACTTGAGTTTTTGATTAAAAATTCAATTGTATTAAACTTTTGTTCAAATTTAATTTGGGAAACAAAATCTTAAAATTTACATAAATGTTTAAATTTTAAAGAAATTTATTACAATTTGAAATAAATGTTGTTATTTGTTTGAATATCCGGAATGAAAAATTCTTTCTCAGCACTAGAGTTTATTGCTGAAGAAAGTGGATATGGGTATAAGATTGAAGTTTCACTGTCAAAAGTAATACCAAAAATTTTATTGAAAAAAACTCAGGTTTAGTTACCACGGTTGGTTACCGTTTACCATTCAGGAAAGCATATAGACCTGGAAACCTAGTAATATCATCTAAATAATCTTTGTCGGTATTGCAGGATATGAGCACACCTGAGGACAGAACATATATACTCTTTGAATACCCAGCGACGCAAACGTATCAATCGTCTAGGAAGTTGTTTCTTTGACAACTTACACACAGGAAAATTCTGAAGTTTCAACAACTGAAATTCTGTTATCAGAACAAGACAATAACTTCACAATTTGCCCGTGTTTAGAGATGCTTCAGAGAATCGAAGGCTAGTCAAATTTTGTAGGAATATATATTTAATAATCAATGTTTCTGGGAGGAGTAACACAGAGTATGACAGTAATAACTGGATACCTTTCTTATCCTCTTATATGGATCACAATCACTTGATGCCTGTTGTTGTATGCAAGTATCCCGCTCTATATAACCTAATCTGGTTTGTTTCATTTGTTTCAAAAGTTGGTGCTCCACAAGAGTTTTTTTTTCATAATATAAAATGTTCTAGGACCACCTCGAAAATACGCATTGGTATTTTCACTTTTATATCAGATTGGATTTGTATTTTTTATCATATTCAAATTAAAGTAGAAGCACCTGTGCCTCTGACCATAGCTAGTTTTCTAAAGGCAATCTGCATTAACTTTGTCTAATTTAATATAGATATAAACGTTGTTTGATAATAAAAGACTTTAGAAGCGAATATATACGTTTTTCAAGAAACAGAAAGTGCTTTCATGAATATCAATAAAATGAGCCACAATATATAATAATATATTCCTAGATATGTTATATGTTCTACTATTCAAGTTCAATTTATAATTCAAAATAATAAAATATTTATACTTTCATCATTTTATTTGTTTATAAAAGATGAATGAAAAAAAAGGAAAATCATTGAAATAAAAGTCTATTATTATAAAAATCCACAATAAAAGTGCAATTTAGAAAGAATTGTGCCATAGTTTTTGCGACAAGAAAAAATTCCATATAAAATATTGACAGTTGAATAGCATAAAAGTATTTTAAACAGTTTTCAAGAAAATTTTATTACATTTACTCCTAAAAACAAAAGAAAAATAAAGCACTATATAAGAAAATTAGAAAATATTTTCAATTTAAAGATAAATCATAGTTTTGTGAAAATAACTTTCTATTACGATCAGAATCGGGAGAAATTTTTTATTGAAATTTGTGGCTTGCATATTAAAAAATCTACACAATATTAGAAAATTTTCCACCCACACCTGATTAGATCCAATATATCTCTTCCTGATCCGGGTATGAACTTTATCTAAGCACATTTCAAAATTTCTACAAATTGGAAAATTGTAATTATTTCAGGGCAAATTGCATGCAGTAATTGCATATAAAAAATTTTTAATTAATAACGACTTGTTAGAATTTTAAAAATTACAATCTTTTTTGCATGCCTCAAAATTTGCCATCAACCAATTGTTGTGGATGGGGATAGGCTAGGCCAATTGATCATGTGCTCTAATGAGCTTAACTGAAAATGGTTCATACTTAATAGTAAGTAAGTAGTACTTGTGTTGAAATATTGAAGACAACAAAAAAATACCAGCTTTACTATAATAAATTAAAATTTTAACAAATTATCAAAATGTAAATCGAATAGCGTGAGTGTCTTGCATATAAAAGAAAAATGTTTTAAGAAATTTAAGCAGAAACATTAAAATTATAACAAGTCTCATGATACGAGTATGACATGAAGAACTACATATGATTATGTGAACTAAATTTAAAAAGAAAATGTGAGAATATTAATGCCTTTAGCGGTGTAATTAATTATTAGATGAATATTAAATGATATGATGACGTATTGAAATAATTATATAAACTGAAATTTAATTGACCAATTTAGAAATCATTAACACGGTTAATGAGGGAATCTGCATATCTGAGCATAAAGTATGTTATACTAATTTCTTATAGAGTCGAACTTATCCCCAAGTGATGTAAAAGTATATAGGATGAAACAGTATCTAAAATAGTCAGATACAGAAAAACTGTCAAAACTAACATTTCAAGGGTTTTTTGTCATAACTTTCTTTTTCCTTTTCAAAATTTCCTCTAGTTTGCAGGTAACCTAGATTCTAATAGCATAAATCTAATCTGCAAATTTTATTCAAATCGGTGTATTAGTTTTTAAAGTACCTCTCAAAAAACTTTATGAACAAGCTTATTTTCTCCTAGGATTATTTTTTTCTCAACTATCCTTGAACCGATTTTACTAAAATTTAACATGGTATCGTCTATTTATATAGTTAAACAATATAATTAATTTAAACAAAATTGGTTCGCAAATTTTCCAATTAAATCCGAGAAACTATTTAAAAAAAAACGACAAAACTTTCTGATCACCTTGGTTTCTGCTTAATAACTTCGGTCCTCCTCCGTCGATTTTGAGTAATTTTGTACACGGATGGACGGACGGACATATGCATAAATCGATATAACTTTTGTACATACAATATTTTAGTGTAAATACTAATATACTCTCAATCCTCCTACAACACAGTTCCTACAACACACTTTCGTTTTAACACGATAAAAATGATTGCCGGAACCCTTGTTCCCGTTTTCTCTTTCTCCGTAGAAACCTATCTACTGTGTTGTAGAAGGGTTGAGTGTATACATTAATTAAAAAGTAGTTAATCTAGATAAAATTTTTAAACATCAATAAAAACTTAAACATTTTATTAATTTTATAAAATCCTGTTTAAAACACAGTTTTATAGTGTATGGCAATTAAAACTAAACTTTATTATTTTGTTTTTAAATTACTAAAAACGGTATTAAACCAAAATAAAAAACAAGACCTAACTGAGATATACATTGTATTTATTTAGCTAATACAATTTTAATGAATTGATTTTACATAAATATAAAAAAAACTTCAATGTTAACCTAGTTGAAATTCCAAAGAATTTTTGTTAAATAAAAAAAAATTGATTTAATTGAAAATTTCAATTTTATATACTTTCTCATGTTATTAACCAATATCAATATTTACAATAAAACCAATCATCTACAAAAATGTTGAAACAAGATCACTAAAAAAAAAAAGATTACTACTAATCAATATATTGATTTCAATAAAATTTAAATCAAAATCAGTTTTGCAATTATTGTCAACATAGTTTTAATATTCTTTTAATTGGCTTACAAAACTTTCTTTTGAAATAAATTTATTGAGTAGTTTTGTTATCGATATCAACATTATTATATTATATTGGAAAAGATAACATTTGAAGTAATTGAATGGAATTGAAATGATTTAATTAAAAACTACAAAATAGAAACAAGTGAATTTGCAAGAAGTAGAAAAAAAACATGGATCTACAAATGAATAAAGATAAATGGTTTTATTTCATTCAAGTATGATAAAAGTTCTCATGGCTTAATCAGTGAAACTTTTTGGATAACAACTGAATGGAAAGAAGACGATAGCCTCTCGGGTATAATACGCATGGTTTTCAATTGTAACACTATCAAATTTATTCATACTATTATTGACTCTATAACAACCTTTATACAATTTAATTCATATATAAATACATAGTTTAGTGACTAGTAAGTTTAAAAGAAAAAAAAAAAAAAGATTTTATTATATGGTTAATATAAAAGTCAAGTTTTTATAATCTTTATATTCCATGCCACCTGAAAGGAAAATCTTCAATTCCATAAATTACAGGTGAAATAATAGTAACAGAAAAATTTAATACATTACATTTTTTTTTAAAGACTTTTTATAAGATTTTTACTTTCTTATACATGATTAAATTGTTTGTTGCACATTTAAGTAATATTACAGAGTACACTGAAACTAGTTCCCAGCTTCCTTTCGAATTTGGTCGCATTTGCAGTCTGCAAATTAGTATTTTTATTAGTATTTGTAAAAAAACGTCTGTGTGATATAAAAATTTTTGGGTTTACAGTCCTTTTTTCAAAATAAATGAGGTGATATACTTTGCAGGCTCGAAACGTGACCAAAAAATAGCACATACTAGCAGAATACCCGACGTTTTTCGGGTTTTCTTCAGGACTTTGTTGAGCATGCGTTAAGGTTGCGTAATTCAACATTTTCTGATTACTTTGCAAACGTTGCTCCGTCATTAAATTTGCATAAGCCTCCCCGACAATTCGTACATTTCGAGTATTTCTACCGATGATTCCTCCTCTCAAACGTCTCGACATTTTTCAATTAACAAAAATGAGGAAAATTGAAATTTCTTGACCGCAGCGACACCTACCGGAATAAAACTTAAAACTAACCTAGATTCGCCCGGAACCAACATATGGTTCAAATATGGTGGCAATACGTCCAGCCGTTCTTGAGTTTGACCACAGCGCCCCCTACCCAGATAAAACTTAATATAAACCTAGCTTGGCCCCGAACCAACTTATGGTCCAAATATGGTGTCAATACGACCAGCCGTTCTTGAGTTAGACCGAAGCGCCTCCTACCCGGATAAAACTTAATATAAACCTAGCTCGGTCCGGAACCAACATATGGTCCAACCCCTTCAACCCCACACCCAGTGGAGACATACCATATTTTGTCAATTGGCCTATTCTGAATGTACATTCAAAGTTTCGAGAAAATTCAATTACTATTGGAGAAGTTTTTATATCTTTCCCCTCTTGCAACCTCCCCATCAAAAATCAAAGTAGCCTATAACCAGCGCGCTGGAACAAAGAATCGGTGGAGATATGTTTCATCAAAATCGGTCCAACCGTTTAGGAGTTAACTCGGTACATACAGACAAAATTCCACAAATATTATATAGATTGAGAACTCTGTTTAGTGTACTCTGTCGTAATATAGAATATATTTTATATATGTCCAGATTTCCATTGCATTAATAAGTAAAATGAATGATTCTAAGTGTTTCTATCTATTTAGAGTAGATATATCCAATTTATTTCGGATCTTTAGTCAAACAATCGAATTTTCACAAAATTGAGAAATTGTATTATGGCCAACTTCAAAACTTGCAATGCTAAGGGCCCCTACGAGCTCTGTTAAACTACCCGGGTTTGTAACCTATTGAAAAAAATCGAATAGTCAAGAAAAAAATTAATGGAAAACTGATTGAAATTTCACTCTTATAACGATAGAAATTAATATCTCAATGTAATCATTTTTCATTACCTATATATGGTAAATTGCATTTAGCTGCCTAAATTTGCTAAAGTTTGTTTGATTGGTCGATTGTTTTAACTCAAATCGAGTTACATGATTCCACTCCTGATGAAAGCCTAGTTCAAATCAAGATCTCAGCTCTTCACCATTAATATTTCTTTGCGTTCATTCTAAATATCCGATTTTCCATATTTTATGAAAAAAAATTAAACATGATTAAATACGTATAAGAAACTTGGATTGGTTTTATCATAAAACAGATATTTTTACGGCATTTTTAAAGGCATTTACGCGGACATATTGTGAACATCAATATTCGTAGTATTTGCGTTAAAAAATTTTATCTTTTTTTTTTTCTAAAGAGATGTTTTACTATATCTTGTCTAATAAAATGATAGTTTTACGTGCTTTAAATCATGTTATGGCCTCAAGATCGGTGGTTTTTTTCCAAAAGAAATTCGTGTTGATTATAGAGTATAGAGTAGTTTTTTTATTTTACTTTTATTTAACGAGAAAAACTAAAAGTGATCTAACCACTTGACAGTAAAAAATTATGATGATAATATATATGGTATGAAATTTGCTTCTGGTGCTAAAGGTATGGTGCTGCTCTTCTTCGTCATTTTAACTTTCATTCGAATATCATTTGAAATCAAAAGTTGATGAGATTTTTCTTAAGAATAGAAAATTATCATATAAGTTGTTATAAGTATATAAAGTTTTAAAAAAAAAGTGAATGTAAACTTTACATTTTTAAGGATATAATAAAATGTTACAAATGTTTTTTAAAACATGTCCAATATAAAAATTTTGGTTTTATTATACAAATTTGTTTGATGATCTACATTTTTAGAAAGTCTTATCACTTTTTTAATAAAAACTTTGAAATTAAAAGCAAATAAATAAGATTTTCTACTGTTGAGCTCGATATATTCAACAAGATACAGTAATAATCATAATAAATGAATACAATTTCACTACTGGTCTCTAATTTTTCTTGTAAATCAATTCAAAATTTTTGATTGAACCAAAATACTGTGACAGGTATTTCAACATAGTTTACTTAGCATTATTATAATTTTAACAGAGATGAATGGGCTTCTTTGCTTCTTCTTACTTAAAGAAATTCATTCAATTTATACAAAGTTAAAAATTTTAAAGGTAACAAACGTTTAATATAAAGAAATTTGATATAGTTTCTACTCTCTGAAGAAACTAAAAGAGGCTGGATTTCGAAGTTTGAGAAATCAAGTTTGTTGAATTGGAGGATCCCATTATTATTATACAAGTATTCTAATAAAAATCTGGAAAGGTATCGATAATCAATAGTTTCTAATTATAGTGGGTGTATCTGAAGCTGAAATATTGAAGCTAGATTCATAACTTCATTGTCTTAAACTTAGAAATATATTGGATGAAGAAACTAGAAATCTAGTACGGTAATAAGCTAGTAGGAGAAACAGAAAACGACAGATCTATCGCTAAAGATTATAAAGATTACTAAATAACAAAATGGTCAAGTCTAGTTGGTCTCACGATTTTTCTAGTCTCTAGATAAAAACCCCCATATCAATCAATTTTCACTAGAAGCTAGTTAATTACCCAATAGTGGCAGTAGATCATCTACTAGTAGTTAGTTGTGGAACTAGAAAACTAGTCAAAAATTTGTACTTATATTTTGGCTATATACTCTAACTACAAATCTAACCAACAGGAATCTAGCCAAGTTTGATTTACAGAGCATGTCCTTTGATTGAAGTACTCTAACACATTTTCTATTCAATATTTATCTATACAGAAAATCATTAGGTTTGTTATTTAAAGAAGATTTTCCTGAAGATTTTTTTTTATGTAAAAATTTCTATTTACTACTACAGTGTACTAAATAATTCTTACAATCTGTGATTAACTCTGAAAAACTAAGAGTTTTTGATAACAATACAAGATGAAATTTCAAAAACTTTTACAGTAAATCATTGATTAACTCTTAACTATAGCATACTATCTTATTTGTTAGATGACTGTTAAATTGAATAATAGTAAACAATTTATCAGTTTATTATTAAGACTAGAAATTAATCATTATGTTAAGTTTTATGCTTTTTCTTTTGATAGTAATTTTTTTTCTTTTTTAATAGACAACAAAATTATTAATGTAACCTCTTTAGCCTATTTATAACGTTCATTACTTTTGGGTGATCTTTAAATTAATTGAAAAATTTGTTTTTTATTTATGTTTTGTTATCTCGAGTAAAAGGTTAATTGAGATCACAGAAAAACATTTATTTACTTAATTTTTTTTCTAGGTTAATAACATCTTAAAACTAGTTTAAGATATATATTTTTCACATAATTAATTCTAGTGCGATTTTGAGTAAAAATATATGTTATTTTCTTTTTTTAATTCATTTTCACATAAACCAGCGTGAAGTGAAGGCTTTAAAAAAATCTATAGCGAGGAAAATTTTTTTTTTGCGAAATATCGATTAGAATCAATACAAATTTATATTGATTACTAAATTGATTATTGTTATAACAAATTAAAACTGGTTCAATGATATTAATCGATTTAAATATAAAGCAATATTATTTTTGAATACGTTATTAATACTGGATTTCGAAATATGAATACATTTATCAATTAATTTCAATTGAAATCGATTAAAATATGACAACCGATTACATATCAGGAAGAAAAACAATAAAATATCGATAGTTATAACATTAATAGAAAATCGTAGTGACAGATCAATTATAGTGAATTAATTGCATAGAAATTGTAGAACTAAAAAAGATTCAAATCAAAGTTAGTACTAAACTTGTTGGTGCATAAATTATTTGTAAAATACTTGAAAATCTGTAATTTACTTTCACCCCTTCTCTTGCGATGAAATGTGATCACGTAGAAGATGTTTTCAAATTAATTACTTAAAACACCCACTAGAAGAAAATATATAGACAAAAAACGTACCTCCTATCTCTTCAAGATGAAGATGAAAATTAATTTAAATTGCAAATAATTACCCGCGGATATGGGTACAGTGTGTTGAATGACCGAGTCCATAATTGAGTACAGGTGAGTTCAAAAACTCTTCAGATATCAACGCGATTACTCAATTCGTTTATTTGCATTTCTATTTGGACTTGACCCAGCCACTAAGACGTAGTAGAGTCCAATCGGCTAGTGTATTTCAATTAATTTTTGATGCTATTTGGATCCTCGATGTTTACAAGATGTTCAAAGTAAAATAGAACTAAAATAACAAAACCCATAATTTTATTTAATTGGAAATCAGAATTCTGTGGAATTGTAAAAATTCAAATTGAGAAAAATAGTTTAAATGAACGAAAAACTTAATTAAATTTAAGTCAAATTATTAGAAATATTATCAAAGATATGGAATTCTAGAGAACCAGTCATACAACTCATCTCGGGGATAAATTTAGTAGGCAAAAATGAAAACTCATTGCTTAATTATCTTAAGTACTTGTATTTGTATTATTAAGTATTTACACGGACCGACAATAAAGTTCTAGAATTAACTAGAGCTGTCATCTCTTGGTGCAAAATCTTTCAATCTTTTCTGTCGATGGTCTTCCTGCAGAAATGTCTTAAGATTGAAATTATACCTCCCACCAAGAGAAGACGAATCTGTAATAGTTGCAGAGATATTGATTAAATTCCGGAACTTTATTATGAGACAGTGTTTTTTGTAATAAAAAATCTTCCATTTGCGAAAAAATTTTAAACTTCTCAGAAATTGTAACTATTTTTAAACTGTTTGACTGTCATAAGTGAGAGTTGTCCTGTCATAGGTCGCATCGGTTGGACGCACATTCGACCAGAACTAAATATCAGGGTGGGCACACAGGGACTTGTATCATTAATATATGTATATATATATTTTAGAAAATTCCAAACATATCGAAGTATTCTTCAAATTTTCCTCCAAAAGTTACGAGCCAGCATTCGACGCAGCGCGTTTTATTATTTTAAATTTTAATTTGCAGTTTTTACACTCTGGACGCAAACTTATTCGTCAAATTTCTTAAAACTCAAAATCACAAAACTTGTTTCGAAAGAATTTAACGATATCTAATAGAATTTAAAAGCATTAAATTAATTTTCTTTTTTAATATCAAATAATAAACTTAAACAATGCATCGAGAAAATGCAAAATGCAAAATTGCTCATAAGTACTTATCTGCTGCAAAAAATAAAGAAGTAATCATAATTCCATTAAAATTTTGTTAAGAATTTTCTTGAACAATATTTTGAAATTGCATGACTGCAAAAGCACTGACATATGAAAGTCTCTTTGGACAGGTAACGGGGTCTACTATTATAATAGTGTATATAATCATTTTATTATATGGAAAATATTATAACGATTTAAATTTTTATAGAAAATAACATTAAAGTTTAGTCGCCATATAATCTTAAACATTAAGCTTGACATGAAAATACTGAATTTCCCAAGTCTCTAACGGATTTTTTGGAAAATTATTGTTATTAATAATAATAATAAAAAATATTTTGAATTGAAAAATTTTTTATGAGAAATTTTTAAAATGACTATTTTTAAAGTGAAATTTTAATTAGAAACTATTTCTTTTCTTTGACTTTAAGTTTTAAGATGAAACTCTCAATGACACTTTTAATTAAATATAAACAATGATAAAAAAAAGCATGTTTTTCTTAAATAACAAACACAATGAAAGGCCACCGCCCTTTTAAAATGCACTCTTTTGCATCATGTGTACTTGTTTCAAAGCAATGTTCAAATACACTAACAATGCCCTAGACTATAAGTATTCTTATATGATATGGATTTGTCTAGCTTTTTCAGTGGAAAAGTGAATAATAATTTTATATCTGCATACATGTTACAAGCTGTAAGTTACTTTCCAAGACACATGCTTTAAGATGAATATTCCAGACACATGTTACAGAGTAGATATCGCTAGACACATATTTCAGAACAAATGATTCAAGCGATATATTATCAAATACTTTGGACAAATACAAAATACGAGATAAAATATTCAATTTTTAGATAGTATCCTAATTTCGATCCCCTTTAGTTTTAACAATTTGATTATGGGCCTAAGAAAATTAACACAAGTTGAAATATACATAAATTCCAGCAACTAGTGTTGATCTTTTAAAGCCCGTAATATCAAACTGATAGTACGAGTAATAGCAATTAGATAGATCGAAGTTTGGAAAACTGTCGAAAGCTTTATTAAATTTTGAAATTTTTGTTCTTTCTTAATGTCACAAAAGTCTATAAAAATCTGAACTTTGCATTTTCTTATTGGCACAAAGGTTTATCGTTATTATATATGAGAAGAAAGCAACAAAAATTGAAATGCGCAATATAGTAATGTATACGCCAACTTTATGGCTTTGTTCTTTCGTTTGGACTACATTCTGAGAAGGGTGCTTCTTCACACTAGCACACAACACCACCATACAACGATTATATCGTCACCCATAATAATTTATGCAAAATATACAATATATATTTTCAGAAATCGATATTTTTTAGGTTTTTGAAACCAGCTGACAGTCATTTTCAAAACAACTTGAATGAAAAGACTTACGAATTGTATTATTATAAATTTCCCTTTCCTTTTGGATATTTTTAGAGCTACACATGACTTACAATTCACCCTTTTTTTATATGCTAATATTAAAACATTCATTTTTTGTTGGGAAGTTCTTTTTTCCCCAAAGGGCTGCAAAGGGTATGCAAAAATCAATAAAAAAGATCCTTCATGAGTCATAAGAATATTACCAGATATTAAGAAATAAATGTTGTAGTCTGTACAGAAAATACATCCAATGTGTAACAATTATTTTTAACCATAGAGACTAACAATAAAAGTATATTTCCAACGATTGTTCTTGTGTATACTAATATTCCTACACTTTATAGATTTGTCTCTTTCTTTCATATTACAAATTCCTTGATGTATTCTTTTTCAATTTCAACTACAATATAACCATACTGAACATTACGCTGCCCCTATGGGTTGGGTACCTAGGCACGAGTATACTAGTCTATGCTATTAGCACAGTATATGGTAAGTTAACAGTAAAATGACTTTCTAAGAAGATTTTAAAACTGACAGGTGACATTTTGTTGCCGACCTGGTCTGTATTTATGTTCTCTCTCGCTTGCTACAATTATTTTATAGGAAGAAAGTGGTAAAATAGAATATACTTGGTTTATAGATTATTTCTTTGCTTCCAATGAAAAATATAAATTTTCTTTCCCGATTTTGTCCCGAATTTTTCGATTCTTTCATTTTCAAAGGATTGAGGTAGATTTTGTCTAATTTCTCTTCAGTTCCTAGTTTGTATAAAGTCCCTCTTATACTAAGGTATTAGCTTATTAAGTAAGTATCAAAAAAATGGTATTTTTTATTTATTTTTTAAACAAACTTTATCAGTCTGGCAATATTGGTATTCTTTTATAAGGGATGAAAACATGGAAGAAGGCAATTGTCATGCGCATTGAATGGAGCTCAAAAACAATAGACCTTCGAATAAATAAGGTATTCGTTATTTTTAGTACATGGAAAAGTTTGTTTCGATTGATATTGAATATTGGGAAAAAAATAGTATAAAATGAAATTTGAATAAAAATTAAATTTAATACAAAAGTGAATTTAGTTTTATTTTAATATCTCGTAAGGAAATTCTAATATATTTGTGTTAAAATATTGATTGTGTGTATTTTTGGGAAAAGAACATTTTAAATCTGAAAAAATCTATCAAAATGCCGGGATAAATCAATGAAGATCAAGGACGTGTATTTTTATGTACCAAAAAAAAAAAATTATTTTATTTTAAAATAAAATTTTTTGAGCTCATTAAAAATATTTCTTAAACAAAAAAAAAATGAATTTCATGGCAACTAAAATTTGGCATCAATATCTTATTTTAATATTATATATTTCTATACGACAAATTGGCATGACAATGGTTTTAATTGGTTCATACTGATTTTTGCACACTTTGTCATCACAAAAACAATATTAATGAACTACTAAATTTATTAGTATGTAGATTAAATACTTATTTATGCTCAACGCAAAAAAAAAAAATTAATTTTAGTACGTCTGATTTAAATTAAAAATTTTATGATAAAATGGCCTAACAATATATAAAAACAAAAAAGAAAAATTTGAATGCAATTTAAATACAGTGAACTCTCTGTTAATGGAGACCTTTCATTAAACGGACACAACTTTTAGACAGACAAATTGATCGATGTTTTTTGGTATTTTGATTTCTTACACTCTTTCTTCAAGAGACGTGCAAGTGTGAAACGAATTTCACGAATGACAACCTCTCTAAAACCTAATTTTCAGTTGGTCCTCTTGAGAAGTGATTTAAATAGAAGCGACTTAAATAGACACGGCTTTTGATGCAATTTTCATTTCAATCTTAAAGCTATCGGCTGTCAGAAGTGCAAGAATGCAAGAATAAGTATTTTTTTTTAAAATTTGATAAGAAAAGTCAATTAAAATTGTTAAAATTACGAAAATGATAATTTTAAGATCTTTACTTACTAAAATTACGAAAGATTTAGCTACAGAGCCGCGAGTGTGGTGCCTTTTTTCTTCATTTATGCCAAAAAAATCTGAATGAAGTTAGCTGTAAATAAAAAATTGTTGAATCCATTTTAAAATGGCACATTTTAAAAAAAAGCGGTTCAATTTCTAAAAAAAAAAAAAATCGATTCTGAAAAAGTCCTAGTCGCTAGTGTTCTTTAAATACTGTCAATTAAAACTGTTTTGATTGGTTGAAATTTATATTAGACGATGCCGCATCTTCAAAGGATCCAGTATTAAAAGGAATAAGGAAAAACGTGAAAAACTAATCTCAGTTTGTAACTCAAATTAAGCTTGAGCTCGAACTGTGAAATTGGCCTACGAAATTTTGATACGTTTTACTAATAGTTCTTAAAGAAATACGTTTTCGCCTAGAAAATATTAGTACTTTTTAATTATGAGAACACACAGTCTAGTTGTCTAGTTCTGGCAGCTGAATTTTTTGGTTGTGATAACTGATTTTTTTGTTGTATATAACTGAATTTTAGTTGTAAGAACTGAAAATTCAATTGTTAGAACTTAAAACTTAATTGTGGCAACTAAATTTCAGTTGTCAAGTTTCGACAACTAAAATATAGGTGTCACAACTGAGTTTTCATATGTCAGAACTAGTCAAAAGCTTTATGATTTTTCTGTGTGAATGCATTACAATTTTACACCTTATTACTACAATATTCATTGTAAAGGATATTGTTTAAATTTTCTGTTTTTCAAGTACAAATAATTTATTGTAGAGGTACAAATAATAATCATTCACTTCATTAACCGGACACCTCTAATAAACAATAAAATTTCCCGATTCCCTGACTGTTTGCTAAAGAGACTAGTCACTGTATTTTCTTTATTTTTTCTTTAGTATATGTATTTTAATGCACTCGACGACGATATGTTTTGACATCCCATAAGACATATTGGAGAATATATTTTTATTCACTTTGAATATATTCCCATGTCATGTAAAATTATCTTGGCCAGGTATTCATGTAGGTGTTTTCTCTGAAAAGGTATTTGCACAAATACAAGTTTTACATAAATATGCGTCTAAAAACAAGCAACAAAATAAAAACCGACAAAATCACACAAGTGCAGAAGCAAAATTATTGTGTGTTGTAGATGAAATGACAAGCGGGCGACATTGAGACGCCTAAACTAAATTTTATAGTTTATTTTTAAAGAATTAAATTACTTATTTAAATTTATGATTAAAATGGTATGAAATATTTAAATTTATAATAACGGAAATTGTCAACCGGTAGGCATTTTAATTAAACACTAAAAAAAAATATATTGATGACAAATTTTGATAAAATTATTGTTTATTTCTATTCGTGTGTTAAATTTTTCTAATTAATTCTAAAAAATCAAGGATATCAACTTTGCACTTGTTTTTGTAAATAAGTATTTTTAAAACTATTTTATGTAGCCAAAAATTTATTATTTTATCATAAATGTTGTCACTTTTATTTTAGCACTATGCCCACCGGGAATTGTAATATAAGAGAAATAAATCATAATATAACAGATTTAATAAATTCATGTTTAATTCCCTTTTAGGCGTTAACATTTCTTTAACTATATTTTTACATCATTAAAAATTCCCAACAGTAGTAATTTTAGTACATACTAGTAATTCAGAAAAATCCATATTCAGCAAATACCTCCCACAAGTAGATACAATGGGAATACTTAAAAATAAAGCAGGAAACAATTTGTATCACTTATAATTTTTAAAGTTTTATCAGAAACAGAATAAAATTAAGAAATTTTGGTCATAAATTTGACAAAGATATAAATGAATAAAGATATGCAAAATTGTTAATATTAGATCTTATACCAAGAAATTTTATGACTTTAAAGCTCTTGCCATGAAACTTCATGGAATTTACTTCTATTAAAAATCATTTTTTTAACTTTACATATCTTCCCTTTAATTCTAATTAAAAAAACCAAGAATTTCTTATAACATTATCAAATTAGGACAAATACGTTAGCCTAACCAATTAGAACGATTTTCAATGAAATACGCATTCAACTGATTCTTTTTGTGTACTATAATAATATTCCTAAACGTTGTACATATCTTTCTTTCACATTCAACCTGTTTTAATGTTTTCTTCCAAAATTCTTACTACAAGAACTAAACTGAATATTTACGCTGTGCATATGACTTGGACATCAAGGTGTACTAGTCTCTGATCTAACTAAAATAACTAATTTTTAAATTATGAATTTGGATATCATATGGATGATATTTTGATAGTAAACATTACTTTAAAAAACAGTACAGTAAAATCAACCAAAGTTGAAAAGGTTGAATCAAAAAAATTTAGGCTACTAATACCTTTATCAACCTTTTCGATTTGTAAAAAAAAAAAAAAACATTGTACGAAACATATTTTACATGGAATGTTAAAGCAAGTCGAAGTTCAAAATGAAGTTAATTCTGTGTTTCCAGCATAACAAATATGGAAAAACTAATATACAGCCTATTGTGATTCTATCATAGGGTATAAAGATCAAAGAAGACATCATGAAAAAAGTCCAATAAATCTTCTAAAAATGACCTTTCCTCAACAGTCCAATGTTCACCTAATAACTAACAAATATATAAGAAAAAAGTCAAGTTCACCTGATTTTATTTTTATCTCTATAGTAAAATGAATGTTTATCTCAGTGTAGATTAGGTAAAAATTCCCACAACCACAAATTAATCATATATAAAGTTGCTAGAAACATATTTATTTACTTAGGCATATAAAAATGTTAACAATATAAAATTATGAATATTTTTTTTATGAACAAAACAGTATCAGCTGTCATATATGGAAACTGGCATCGTGACTTAACTAACTTTAACTAATATGTGTTAGTTATTCATTAACTCTTTTTTTTTTTTTAAATATTATTAAACGTTTTTTGTTTTGTTTTTTTTATTTAATATTATAGTAGTTGTATTAAAAAACCACCCATAAGAAAATAGTCAGTTAACATTTTTTGATTCGATAGAGAGTGGAATATTGACCGCTGACAAACAGTCTTAACCTTTATGCGGTTCGGAAATGCCGCAGAAATTATTCCATAAATTTCGTAATTAACATGCACGCGTAATAAAAAAAAAAAAACAACCATATAGGTAGTAAATATGTGTTATAAAATACGAGTGTTTATATAGTGTTGATCTTACTTTTTAGAATGTATCAGTTTCAAATCGAATTCCATTAACATAATTTCAATGTAATGATAGTGAAAGTTAATTTCATAGATTATGTTTTTTTTTTTTGCTAGACTATCTTACTGAAGGGTAGTTAAACTTAAATCCACCAAATAAGACGTATACCAAAAAAAAAAATGAAAAAAAACGCTTAGCCATAGTGGATTTCATAACACAGTGCAAAAACGTGATCATATAAGACGTTGTAATCTTATAACTGATTGCATTATAATGATAACAAATTAGTTGTTCAATAAAAATTAATAGTATTACTTAATTTTTTTCCTTTTTTTGCCAATTTAACTCTTTTATATCTGACCAACATGATTCTTTTTGTAAATAAGAAATATCATCGTGATAAGATTTTAAAAAGTTTTTTAGAATTAAAAAAAAAATCTAATTTATAATTTTATAATTTTATATTGAATAAAAATAAACTGCCGCAAATTTTTTGGTATGACCTTAACTTTTCGAATAAGGCCGAGGTCTGTCAATAAACTCTCTTAGCCTGCAATAACAAGTATTAGAGTATCAGTGATTAAAGTTTGTATTGTAAAAAATAAGTACAAGTATTGAAATCTGCATTTTCAATAGGTCTAATTTTGATTAAATTCAATCATTTAGAAAGTATATCACATGAATTTGTAGTGAAATGAAAATTTTGATTATATAATTAATAATATTTACTGGAAAATTTGCTTGAATTCTTATTTCTAAAGAAAAAAGACCATGAAAAATGTGATTTTCTTTAATAATCTGATATAGCAAAATCATTTTTGTATTTCAGTATGAATATTTTATTGGTTAACTTCTTTATTATAATAGTATTAATGTAACCAATTGAGCTAAAACAATATTTTATTATTAATACATATGAACAGAAATTGATTATAATAAAACATTCATTGTTTTAAGAGAAAAACCAGTAGCGTTCAAAATTTCAAATATTCTTACCAACAGAAATTCTGTATGTTCTTTATATTCAGTCAAATCCTTTAAGAGTTGCATATAAAAAGCTTCCCTAAGAATGAACGATTTTGGAAATTACACTGTATGCAATCAATAAACGCAATTAGTTATGTTGGCAATGAAAAAAATATACATATATTAACCAATAGAAGTATTGGAATCGAGCCAGAGACTACCGCTTTGTCAGGAAATAACTCTACCCACAGAGCTAATGAGCACACATAGCAATACTCTTTTCATGCCTTGTAAGGTAATTAAATTCTGAATTAAACTACCTTGTCATATAAAAAAGTAATCTGTTCTGTTACAGAAGTTTGACGCATTTGACGACATTTGCTCCTTGATTCCACATTCTGGTTTGATCCGAAGGAGATCAATGTGAACCAAACGCACCTATTGTGTCCATTAAAATACACTATTTCGAAATACTATACAATAGACCGCAAATCATTACATTTAGGTCCTTAAACTCTCATTTGAAAATATGTGGCAGTCTTTATGGTATTTTTAATGCAAAAGTCGTTATCACAATAAAAGTACATAAGATCAACATTTAAAATAAATGGACTTATATACTGCCTGATTTTGAGCTTCCATCTTGATATGATAAAAAAGGGTCTGATCAAAGACGATTTGTCAGAGTCATGTGAAAATTACTAAACAGAATACCTTTCTTTAATTAATCACTGCAAATTTATTGTAGCTACAACACCTGCACGGTAAATAGCGAAACTGCTGCGAGGAGCGGAAACTTTAAATAGGATGTTTTTTTTGTTATGAAATTTTTTCATCCATTTTGGGTACAACAATCTTTGTTGACAAGGTTTAACCATGATATTTTTTACATACTGTAGAATAAAATTAACATATTTTTATAGGACAATTTTTTCTGTTTATGTAATTAAATTACACATGTACTTTCATTTTTATGTTATATTAATTTTTTGAGGATAAGAAAAAAAAAATGTTCAACTTAAAAAAAATTCATATTTATATGACATAATCTGGGACAGGTCTTGACAGAATCAATTTTATGGTACATTGATATAAATTTATTAGAAAAGACATTCACTTAATTAATTGTAAATTTCATAATAATCAAAATACGAATTGAAATTTACTTAAAATGCTTTTTGCAAACATTTTTTACTTAAAATATTGTTTTTTTGCTTAAATAAACGAAATTTAAAACAAATTGAAATTGCAATTATAATTTTTTTTTTATTATTAATGAATGCAATAATTTAACTCTCTCTAATATCGCCGCTACTGATTTTATTTATACCTTTTTTTTTTCTCTTTTTGCATACAAATTTTTCTATTTTAATTGTATAAACCGCGAATATATTGTTATTATTAAGCAATATTCAATTTAAATACTTACAAAACCTCAACTTTAAGACTGTAGACAATCCGACAAAAAGTTAGTTTTCTTCCTTTATTCCAGACCTGGGCAACCCGTAAACAATACACCTGAACCAATTTTTATTATTTATTTTAATTTAGTTTATTCTAAAGTTTGTTTTCGTGGGCGGTAAAATAATTGATCCTTTGTTAAGACTTAAGACGACAGGTCCTAACTATTTTGTTAAAGAAACTAAACGGTCTTAAGGCTCAACTATAACAGGAAGAGCTAAGCATAACCGAACTTAAGGAAACGTACTAATCTTCATGAATCGCATGCTGTTAAATGTAATGTGCATAGCCAAGCTTTCGTTAAATTTGATTTCCATTTCGTTATGTTTAAGCACGACAAATCAATTAGTACATTTCGTACGAAAATTCTGACAATTGAATTGCAAATATTTTTTCATGAAATATGACTCGACAATTTGGTTTCTTTTTGTGGAAAATTCTAAACAAAATAATAAAATGTACGAATTTTTTGGAATCACAAAAATAATGATCATTATCATAAGAAGAAGTAAATATTTCATGGGTCTCCATTGGAGATGTATCTCGAGCTTTAGCCTCAAAAAATTATCTAAATGACCAGCAGGTTGCCCAGCTCTGTATTCTTTTATACGTGATGATTTCATGCGTTTTAAAGCTTTCAATATAAAATTATTTTTTTTTGTGTTAACCACATTCTGAACATCCGCTATAATGGCCAAAAACATCTTAAATTACTTACGAACAGAAACAAAAAAAACTTGAATTCATTCATTTTTATACAAAACAATATTCTTGTTGTTTTAGTATGGTTTTGCCGGCATATTTCTTAACGGATTTTGTTGTTAATTAAAATTAAAGAAAAAAAAATTATAATTAAAGAAATAAAAAAAAAGTTATCAGAAGTGTTTAAAAAGTGAATTAATAAAGAAAATTCTAATGTTAACATTGGTACAATAAAATTATGAGCATTTACAACGAAGGTTTTGGAAACGGTGTAGCCGCCGATGAAGATGTTACAAAATATATGCTTGATGGTAAGAGATTTTTAATTAATAATAAAATTATCATTATTATTTGAATTTTGTAATTATTATGACGTCAAGATACTCGATTTTTTTGTTTTATTTTACATACAAATACAAAGATGTCGATTCAAGTCTTATATCAGTAAATTGTGTTAAACAATAAGACTAAAACGTTATAATATATATTATTATCAAAAGGTTTCAGGTTACTTCGTTTATAACGTTTGAAACATCAGAATTTAGTTGAATGTGATTAGTAGAATAGAAAGACATGGAATGAAACAAGTATTTACAGGTGTGGGATTGTAAAAAATTTAAAACTTAAAAATATATCTTATTACCACCGAATGGTTATGGCGACTTATTTTACAAAATATTAAAGAAATAAAAAAAAAGAAAAAACATAAAGTAATGTAAAATCGGCCTATAGCCGATTTTTTGATGCCCTATGGTAGAAATGGGAGAGAAAATTTGTGAAAACTAACAATATATCGAGGTTTTCCTTCATAACTTTGTTTGCCCTTTTCAAAATTTTCTCTAATTTGTAAGTAACTCAGACCCTAGTAGCATAAGTCTAATTTGCAAATTTCATTCAAATCAGTGCATTAGTTCTGAAAATACATCAAAAAAACTTTCTGAACAGGGTTATTTCTTCCTACGACTACTTCTTTCTCCACTATCCTGAGACCGATATCACTGAAATTTACAATGATATGGTCTATTAATGTAGTCAACCAATATAATTAATTTAAACAAAATTGCTTTACCAATTTTCCAATTAAACCCGAAAAACTATATAAAAAAAACGACAAAACTTAATGGCCGCCCCTGTTTTTCCTTAATAACTTCGCTGCCCCTCAGTCGATTTTGCTGAAATGCAATACCAAAACCACTATAGCAATAACCAAGTAGCATTCTAAATTTCATCAAAATTGCATAACGCGTTTTTGAGTTATTTTGTCAACGGACGGACGGTAGTACAAAACATGGAGCATTAATATAGGGAATTTTTTTCAGAATTTTGGTTCATTTTCAAAACCCAATTACCCCAATTTGTTCTGCCAGAATTTCACAATTTTTTTTTCTGAGTATTCTATAAGATGTCACCTTTTCAGCGCGCTATAACATAACTTGATAGGATTAGAACTACTAAAGTTATACGATTCTAAAGCCAGCTATTGGAAAAAAGACGCCACGAACTTTCTGCTTAATTGAATATTTTAAGGTTTTTCTCTCCATAACTTCGTTTCTTCATTCTCAAATTGGCCCAAATTCACAGGTAGGCTGGCGTCTAATAGTATAAACACGTTCTGTAAATTTGATTCAAATCCGTATATAACTTTTTAAAATACATTGGAAAAACTTTATGAACAGGCTTATTTTAGGCTACAACTATTTCTTTCTCCAGTATCCTTAGACCGATTTGACTGAAAATTGACTCGGTATCGTCTATTTATGCAGTTAACCTACATAATTAATTTGAACAAAATCGGGTCACAAATTTTCCAATTACATCCGAAAAACCATAACGAAAAAAACGACAAAACTTTCTGGTCACCCTGGTTTTTCCTTTATAACTTTGCCCCCCGTGGATCGATTTGGCTCAAATGCAATACCAAACCAAGTTAAGGAATAAGCAACTCAAATTATAAATTTCATCAAAATCGGATAACGCGTTTTTGAGTTATCTTGTCTACGGACGGACGGACGGACGGACGGACGGACGGACGGACGGACATGCATAAATCGATATAACTTTTGATTCCCTACACAACCATACCTTTGAAATTTTTCTCCGATTATTATTTCTATGTGTTACACACTTAGTGACAAAACTAATATACCCTCTGGTAGTACCTACCATAGGGCATAAAAACTGGAAAGTTTCTTTAAAAAAGAACACACAATAGAAAATTTAGACTTTCTAAAAAAATGCTTTTTTTGGCTTTTTGGAAAGGAAACAGATATTTGCCTTTATTTTTTTTATTATATAGATTTAATTAAATTTTTATAATTTACAAATCCTAAAAGCAGGATCCAAATTCGGTACATAATTTCTTCTTTCGTACACCATTTTAAGAAATCTTAACATTTGTTTATAGAGTTATAATTTTCTTTAAAATTTATTCAACCCATGACAAAGGTTTGCAAATTCGATACAATAAACAGGCAAAGATGATAAAATATAGTGCATATATGCATCCTCACTCGTCAAAGAAGTAAAGTGGACAGAGCTTTTATTTCAATCACATCTAATGTGTACCTAATATCACATAGCATAGCATGGTCTCTGGTTAAAAATATGAAATTTTATGACAATTGTACCTTGTGAATATTTAAGGGCTTAAAGCTGTTTAAAAAAAAGGGAAATTGGTTTTGATATACATTTATTGTCCATCATTTTTGATGAAGCTTAAATAAGGAATTTTGGGAAAGTTGTAAGACATATGCAGCAAATGGAAAACTTCACCGAATATGTACTGTTATCGATTCGTTTCTGAATCAACAAAAGTTTTCAGAGATTCAACTTTAGGTTCAATCCGTAAAATAACATTTTAATAGGGTTAAATTTTTATTGGAAAATTCATTTGATTTCCAATCTTAACCGAAATAATCGTCATTTTGATCCTGCTTTTCAAAACCTTAATTGGAGATTAGAAATTACAAATATAACATAAGAAATAATATGAACTTGATAAATAATTTATAACACACTTATTGTATAAGCTTAAATATAAATACGTAGTTGAAAAAAAATTTAATATAATGAAGACGTATTTCTGGAAATATTCAACTATTATATAAACTTTTTTTGTCCCAAATTCGAACTAAATTCGGTAAGCCATTCCCAAGGGATCCTGCACCCAAAACAAAGTGAACATACATATAATCACGAAGCGAAAATAGTCACTTCAAGGGATTTCAAAACATGTACTTATACTTTAGTTAAAAGTGTAAGGAAAAAAACCCATTTATGAAAGGTAGTTTACGCCTACTTTGTATGTAAAAATACACTGTCTACACAACTTATTTGATGGATAGACAGGTAGTCCGGCAAACTATTATATTTACTACACTACCTACGAGTATATAATGTAATTCATATATGCTTGTAAAAAAAAGGCCTAAAAGTGCTTGTTAATGCACTCATGTTGTATAGACTCAAATAATTTCATATGTGATTTAAGTGTTTCTTTTATTTTTATTACGAGTTTATTGACTTTTCAATTTTATTACATAACGTCTGAAGACTAATAAAATATGAGTACCTTTATTTCAAGCTTAACTCAATATACTAATATCATAGATTTGCGTTCATAAAAAACGAAATTAATGAAGTAGTTTTTCATTATCAATATTTACACTTTTCAAAAAATGAAATTATTGAATTTAGAATTTTGTTCACATGAAGCACTTGTTCGTTCAGTAAATAGGGCTTCGATTCAAGACCTTCAACGATCTTCATAAGAGTAATTAACTCTTTAAAAGAATGTGTACAAATCTTTTCAATAATACAAACTCTTTGATATGTCAACAAATACGTACTTCGAAAAAATTACATTCAATTTTCATATTCATGAAATTTCCATTTGATATTTATCAAAAGTCAAACCAAATTTTTCCATTTCATTATGGAAAAATTTCATAAATTTAATTGAATTTTATGTTTATCTGGATTTCTCTTGAGAAAATCCGAATAATGGTATTTAAATGCTGCATCATAACCATATACGTTGATATATCTATGAACTATATACCAAAAAAAAGTACCTTACTTATAGTAAGCTTACCTCGCCCAAAATAACAAAGTTAGAAATTGTGTAATAAAAATCACGTTTTATATTATTGTTTTAATAAAACTAAAATATTAAAAAAAAAATTTCTTTAAACACGAAATTGTATCCAAATAGAGTTTAAACCTTTTTTTTAATAGGTATATATATATGAACCAATCATAAAGTTCCGGGACTTCTCGAATATCTCTACAACTAGAGTCCATCATCAAAATATTGTTTCATTTCATTTTTATAGCAACCGCCACGGAACTTTATTGTATTTCTATGTATTTTAAATTATTATAATATTGATAATAAAATTGTACATAATCGAACATTAGTTAATAGTGGGTATCCATTCGACATTCAGAATACTATCGAATTAGTTAGCCGGTAAAGTAAAAACAAAAACAAAACCCGGTCAATGACTATATACCGTGGGAAATTGCAAAGACTAAAATAATGATATCTAGTAATGAGAATTTTATATATATGTATCCTATCCAATGAACTTTCATACTTTGTAATGGATTTAAAAGTTATAAATTTAATGAGATCCATTATGAAATAATAATTGCAGAGACAATTTGTGATCACATGAAAGATACATGAAAATTATGCGAATTTTTCTGAGAATACAAAATGACATGCATTTTTAACTGTTTTGAAGTACTCAGAAAAGTTAAGTAATCGCAAAAAAAAATCAGTTTTCAATCTTAATTAAAGCAAATATATATATTTTTGGGATTAAAGGAATACGAATCAACTCCTTGCCTTGTACTGATTGGTAAGTGTGATGAAATTTACAATGTCAGTTGGTTCTTCCTTAACTTGATTTGGTATTCCATTTAAGCTAAATCGGGCGAGGGAGAGCAAGCAAAGTTATACAGAAAAAACCAAGGAGATCCGAAAATTTTGTCGTTTTTTTTTCGGTTATGGTTTTTCGGATTTAATTTGAAAATTTGTGGAGGAATTTTGTTTAAATTATTTACATGGATTCACTACAGAAATAGATGATATCATGATAAATTTCAGAGAAATCGGTTCCAGGATAGTGGAGAAAGAAATAGTCGTAGGGAAAATAAGTCTGTTCATAAAGTTTTTTCGATGTATTTCAAAAAGTAATATACCGATTTCAATAAAATTTGAAAAAAATATTTATGCTATTAGGGGTCTTTGTTATCTGAGAATTAGAGAAAATTTTTAAAAAGAGAAAACAAAGTTATGTAGAAAAAACCCTGAAATATTAGTAGTTTTTCTGTCCTATTTCTATCATAGGGCATCGAAAAAACGACTATTGGCTGATTTTCAGTTACTATTTGTTTTTTAGTAGTTTATTTACAAAAATTCATACATAACTTTTAATGTAGAATAAAAATTTGCATATTTTTGTTATATAAAATTTACTCGTAGCTCACATAGTAACTAAGTAAACCTTGGATAATTGTGTACAAGAAAGTTGATTGATTTGTCATTACCAGATTTTTACTAAAATCTAATTCAAATAAAATTGATTTCATAATCTTTAAAGAAATTAAATAATTACATAGCTTTAATTAATTGATTTTTTTTTTATACCAAATCAATTATTTTTATTGCATACATTTTTACGTTCATCAAAAATTATGAAAAATTTATTGTCCAACATTTAATATTTTAATAATCCACAAATATCCTATAATTATTATCAATAATTGATGATTAAAATTAAGTAATCAAATCATAAAAAGTTTCATCCAACATATTTGATCAATATTTTAATATGTTGCACATTTAATAATGACCACAAAAAAAGTTCCCACATTCATTCAAACAGGTTATTATTTTTAAACTTACAAAATATCATTTTTAATAATATATTATAAATAATATTCATTTTGAATACAAACAATAATAATAATAATAAAGTAACATTAATCTTAATGAGTTTTTGTATGACTCTTTGAAGTGTTTATATTACAACATACAATTCCAAAACAAATATACTATATTTTTAAAAAAAAGAAAGAAAATAATAGCCCGTAAAAATGCGCTTTTGTTCATTATATTAAAAACCACCAAAAATGATTCGTCATTATTAGTTTTGAAAAAAAAAACTACATTTTCTTTGGATTTGTGGCGCTACATTTTTAACAATAGTTCAATTCTCTTGAATTGAACTATATAAATGTAATTTGAATAAATCGATCAAATAAATAATATAATAGTGTTTTCCATTAAGATTCAGCAAAGATTTTCATGAAATAAAATGTGTCTTAGCTAAAATGGCCAACGAAATATACTTTTGCAAGTAAATTCTAACCTTATATTCCTTTTGTATGATTTTTCTTTTTTGCTGAAAATGCTAGAATATTTACTTATATAAAGTAGATAGGTATTTTGTTTTGACAACAACAAAAATTATCCTTACAATAATTCCAATGGAATGAAATAAAAAACAACATCCCAATAAACATAATCTTTGAGTTCCACTTGAAAATCCAATCATATAAGGAGGAAACTTCGCTGACCATTCGATAATAAAATGAAATAATGAGTTTGGATGAATGTAAATTTCAGGACAATGTTATGACAACCTGAAAGATCAGTCATTAAAACCTATCTCTGTTTCCCGGATTTAGAAAAAAAAGCTCTAATTTTTTAGGTTGGTTTGGAAAAAGAGTGCTAAAAATAATAGTATCAAAAACTGAATCGTGTATTTATTAACCTGAACACTTACAATATAAAAATTACAATATTATGCTAACGCTTCTACATAATAACAGATTGAAAACCGTTCAGTCCAGTATTCTCCGAATTGTAGAAATTTTTCTGTTTTTATAATCTACGCAACCCTCATACCAACTGGAAGCATATTTCAACTTTTAAGTTGGTTTATCCAGAATATACATTTCAGGTTTCATGAAAATCCGTTTGGTATTAACCGAATTGGCTACCATTCTCAACAGTATAGAAGGTTTTATCTAACATACTATACATATTTTGTCTGAAATATGGTAGTTTAATTTTCAAAAATATTCAAAGTAAGAATGCATTGACCCCAAAATATTTTAATAGTGTCTTAATATTAATTTTTAAGTATATGAAATTCTTAAATAACTTTATATGAAAATTTGATAATATTGCAAATATTTTTGCACATTACGATTATGTCTTTGGAATTTCAATGCTATTTCTATAAACTAAACTATGTAAGTAAATGAAAATTTCATGACAAATGTAATTTCATATGTGTTAAAGATTTCATATTCAGATATATAATTTTCTGTCTGCAAATTATAATTGACCATAAATACAAAATATTGTCAAACTACAAGTATATGGACTGAGTTGCCTATATGTAAAAAAAAAGAATATTTAAAAAATTAGTAGGTGGAAATTGAACTTTGTATTGAAATCGCGTCTTTTTATATTCCAGGTAAATTTAAAAATATTCAATTTGCATTCGCTATAAACAGAACTCGTGAATGAGTCATCCCCCACGCAAGTTTAATTCATATTTCTAGACTTTAGAGTTTATACATTTTATAAATATTTACGAGTAATAAACAGATATGTAATCTCGGCTCGTTTTCAGTACTTCCAACAGATTGTTAATTCAAAAGAAAAATTAAAACTTTTCTTCTATATTTGGAAACATTTTTGATAAGATAAAAATTCTAAAGAAATTCATTGAAAATTTAATATTTTTCAAATTAAATTACTTATCGGTATTTACATCCTATTGACCTATGGGATAGAATTAAGTTAACGAAATTTTCTTTAACAAAGTTGTGACAATCAAAATTTAAGCTTTGGGGATTTTTGAATTATTGTACACAGGTTGTGGTGTCCGAAATCAAGAAGAAAGGCTTCTAACAGCCTTATTCCTTAGGCACTTAACTATATAAGATCCGCTTTAAACTAATTTTGTTGCAAATCAAAAACCGATGCAACATTCTAGAAATGGGTTTAAATTTTTTAGTAGTCAGTTCTATAGTAATTCATTTTGAAGAGCTTTATTGACCGCAGTAACTAGTAAGGACAACTTTCTCCAAAATGTTGAAAAAAAATAATGTATACAAATTACATCAGTCACCTTACGACATTTCCTCCAAAGAATGTATGTAAAAACCAATTAGTTTCAGCATAGGAAGTAACAGAAAAGGATCGGTCAAGGGAAGACTCTTAAATACCAATCTTTTAAAAATAACTTTGGACAAATTCGAGTCTGTTAGTGAAAATTTTTTGATAGAATGACTAGACTTGGCTTAGCAGGCATACAATAATTATGTACGGTGAATCGAGACAACAAGCATGAGGAGCGAGAATATAATCAAAGAAGTTAAGTTAACTAAAAGATACTCTCCGTAACTAATTACCATTTTTATTGTAAGGTACCCAAAACAAAAAATAATGTACCAATTTTAGTTTTTCGTTTTTATTTTTGTATTTATTATTTCATTGGAAAATGATAAATTTTAATTTGATAAATGGATTTAAAAATATATAAAATTAATCGTAATCAATTCGAAAGCAGTATACTAATAAAATTTGGCCTAGCACTAATTTAGATAAATTACGTGCCAAGAAACCAACCAATTCCATACTTTCAACAAACTCATATGTTTTCTGATAAAATTTGCAATAAAATTCATTGAACTTTCGAATTTCTACTAATTTTCTAAAAAAAAAAATTATATTTTAATTAATTTGAAATACATAATTTCTTCATATACATTAAATAGTTTGTCATTTCCGATCGGAAGAAGCAAAATGATACTCTTACTCTATACAAAAATTTGCAAAAAAAAAGGTGAAAATAAATAACGTTCTAAATTCAATTACAAATGCTTATTAAATATAATTTTTAAGTAAAAGTAATATTTAATTACAATTCAATAATCTTCTTGAATATTTCCTGTAAGATGAATGAATAAAAACACAGCACACATTTCTGTGGGCTACCTTCACCGGAAACTTATTGATCAAGAAACTTTATCAAAATTAGAGATTGTTTTGATTTCTCACAAGTAGTAATAAATTTATACTTATTTGTTAGTACATATTTTATGATAATAAACTTTTTATACTTATGCTGAAAAGGTCAAGGAAAAATTCGGAAAAAAGCACAAGCTTATCATTGATAAAATCATAGTAAATTGTTTAGTTATTTAGTTAATTATATAAAAGAAAGATTAAATCTAAAATTACACACTGAATAAGTATACAGGTATTTTTAAAAGTTAATCCATTCATCTATTCACCTAAATTCCAGATTATATCCTATCTTATCTAAGTCTAAGTCAATATTGTTTCTACAGAAAAAAAAACTTTACTCTTGAATTCAATCAAATTTCTCAAATTCGGCACAGCAATATTGTAAAGAAATTTTGAAAAACCTATCCCTAAACAATCAAGTCAACACATCAATTCAAAAATCTGACAGAATTGACCTAAAGCGATTTCATGAAAGTCAAAAAAGAAGTTTACAAATACAATTCCTTAATGATCTCAACTGGACCCAATCATATGGAATTTTTGACAAATTGATCGTGTCTTAAACTACAGCTTTAGATTTTTCGTTTGCAAAAAAATTTCATTCAAATTGAATCATCAAAAGAAATATCTTAATTTATAATTTTCTTATTTACAAGTCATCCCATTACTAACTTCTATACTACAAGTATATAATTTACTGCAATTATCAAAGAAATTTCGATGTTTTCAAAAGGTTCTTAATTCGATGACAGAAAAAAAAATTGAACAACTTGAATAGATTTCCAACTAAGTAGTAGTATTATTCCTAAAATTTGAGGAAACAAGCGAAAAAGGTATTTATATAAACCACAATAAAAAAAAATACATAACAAGAAGCTTTTAACTAGAAATAAATTTGCTATGTAATAAACATCCCACCCCTATTTGCTAATAGGCGTATACATTTCTTGACTAGTCAAGTACTCCGTTTACATATCGACCTCAAAATTGACTTGACATCGACATGAAACTCAATTCGGGTTTTTCAGCTTTACCAGATTGAAAGTTTGAATTTAAATTGATTTCAAATCAGCTTTAAATTGATAGACGCCTGCAAACAAATTTGCATTTTCTAGATTAAGTTTCGCCTCTGTTCATACTCGAATTAAAAATTTTCAAGTCGATCTAGTTTTACATGCAAATTTTAAGTTGATCAAAAAAATATTTGTGATCGGATCAAGGTTTATATAGATGATTTTTGGCTTGAAAAGTTGGCTTGAAGTAGATTATGTAAACGAAGTAAATAATTTTAGTAGCTTGGGCAGCTCTAGTGTTGTTGCGGACACATTCAATCAAAATTTTAAATCAAACAATTTGATACATATGTATAGAAGTTCAAATAATAGTGGTTTTGTTGTATATAAAATCACTTTGATACAAAACGAGATATTAATCAAAACTCCCATTTGAAACAATAACATCAAGATTACAATTTGGTTGAATATTTTCTTTCTTCCGATTTATTCAATTGAATATATTTTTGTTTAATTTTTTTTTTTAATTTTGAATGCATTTCATATGAGTATAATTTTCTCCAGAATCTATTTCATTATTATGATATGGATGAAGGTGATATTATGATATTTATCGCATAATTTCCCTTTCCTTGAACATAAGATCTTAACGAAGCAAAAAAAAGTATGAGAAAATTATTTTCAAATTTCTATTTATCATAAATAATTTGATAATGAATGAATTGAAATACAAAAGGATCGCGGAGACAAGCCTCCGCAGAAAATCTTCTCATGAATTCGTTTTTGTAATAAATCGTTCGCAAAAATTACGGCATTGAAAAGTTTTATAAGGTTTTGTAATAAGAAATTTTTTTTCTAAATTTGAAATTAAAAACACATTCTGATTTTCCTTATTAGATTATGTTGTATAGACTCTACAATTTATGTATGAAAATCAATATCTGCTAAATGTCCACCACGACTATGTTTGTAGACATCGATTCTTTTGACAAAATTTTAGATCAAATTTCTGGATAATTGTGGCTCTATTTCACGAAATACGAACCAATGATGCCGCCAGCCCATAAAGCACACCAAAGAGTGACAAAAGGTGAATGAAATTATTCTTCAGCAATTACTCTTGGATTTTCAGATGTACAAATGCGACATTTTTGCATATTAACATAGCTTTCAACTGAAAATGAGGTTCGTCAAAAAAGAGGATTTTTTTACAAAATGTAGTTGCTGCAGATAGCCCATTTTATTAATGGATTTGAATTATTTTTATGCTATTTTCCAATGAAATTGAAATTATTATAATAAAATGTAGACCTTCTATTACAACTATGTGAAAAAACTGAATGACACGACTATCATCGAAAGAAAATACAACCCTATTGAAAAAAAAGTTCTTATTGAAAAACCCGATATTTTAATGAATAATGAATTTTTATCATAATCACGAATATTTGAAATTTTCGAATTGAAAGAGAAATGAATTTTTATATAGAAAAATAATTTTTTTAAAAGAAAAGATGTTTCAAAAATTGTTTTAGATATTTAGAGACAAGAAAGTGAAAGAAATATAAGCTTTTTTTTTTTGAAGGTGATAATTGCTGTTTTGTGGTGTAATTGAAACAACGAGGTTAGTAAACTTATGCCGGAAGTTTAAACATAATTTCGGTTTTCGCTTTATAAAAAGAAGATGATGCTCTTTTTGAAGTAATTATATTTTTATTGTGAACATAATTTTGTGATGATATGAGAATTTGTTTCCAAAAAAAAAAAAATTTAGTATAAAAGTCATATAAGTAAATTTAATTTATTAAAATATGTAAACTAAAACAAAAACCAAACAAACAAACCAAAAGAAAAAAACAGGGATCGAAATTGTTATTAAATTTTTTTGATAAATTTGTATTTCTGAACTCTATATGATTTTTAAAGAACTATTGTAGAACCTGATCATAACGAAACTTTTATTTTAAATACTTATTACATGAATCACTTATTATAGACTTCAAAGGAAACAATTTTACTAAAAACTCTTTACGATACCTTGCACCTCATTGTACCCTTTTCCAGTTTTTTTTTTTATAGTGACACCCTATGTCAGCGAGATCGACGGCTTAACTTGCTCTCCAAAACACGAACAGAAGACTGGAATCACGAATTTAAACTTATTTAAACTAACAAGTGAAAATTTTCAACCCGATTGAAATTCGAATCGGCAGTTATCCATTGAGCCACGCACGACCCCCAACAACACTCATTATAGAAAAGAGACGAATATTTGCCGATTAGAGCTTTTATAATCCCATAGACGAGATAATAAATTAAGTTCAAACTAAACTTTGTTTTTTACATAAAAATAAATTAAAGAAAAACATTAAACAACAATTCTACAATATTATCAGCCGAAAGTTTGGATGGAATTTTAATTGTGGGAACTTTTTTTTCAACTTATTGAAAAATTCAATAAAAGTGTCGACCCCTGAAAAAAAAAACTACCGAAATGATATAATATTATAGTTAGATATTTTAATTGAATGATTATGGTTTGAATTCCATACAGTTAAATACCATATAGTTAAGCATCGTATAATAATAATTTAACACGTTTTCAATAATCACCGAAAATATATATTTATGTGAAACAACTTCCTATATTCACAGTTATTTTAGTGTTTCTCATACAATATCTTAACTTATCTTCTGTCTGAAATAATTGAACTTCATTTTATCTAACCATATAAGTATATGAAAATGAACAACTTCTCTTTGGTATAAAACTACACTGATTGAAATAATTTTTAAAAATTTACTATAACTCTCCATCATTGAAATTACTGCGAAGAAATATGGTAAAATACATTGTAAGTTAATTATGAATCGTTAAAATCATTGCCACTTTAAGGTCTATTATGATTCTGCGGTGAACAGACCCCAATGCCCATTCTTTCCGACTGCGAAGAATTGTTTCGTAGGAGGAGAGAACATCTGAGGACATACTACTTCTCCCCAAAAGAAATACATTCTCTTGACCCACTCCAAATACTAAAATTCCTTAGGAAAATAGGCCTGGAGGAGGTGCTATAAAATGGGAATTTAACCTAACTACTGCAAAAAAAAGCTCCTTTAAAATCCAAAAATACTGTAAATTATGTGTTTTTTTGAGTGTATATAGATTCTTCTCTTCTAAGTTGATCACGAAAATTATTTATATACCTATAGGTATAATCAAATGTAGGAAATTCTAATCACCTGACCTTATAGGTTGAAAATACCTATATCTAACCTGGGTTAATATCGTGAAAAAAAGATGACCTCCGACATGAGTTTAGTCACTTCATCTCAATGTTAATCATGAATTTCCATTTCACTTTATATACTTGAAAGAATGGATTCTACAATAAAAGAAATATATGCTATGAATAGATAGAAGCGTTTTTAAAATGTCTAACAAGATGTATTCGATTCGTGATATCATAAGTTTTTTTTAACTACTTTTGTGGCACAAGACAATTTCTTATGTTGGAAAAAATAAAAATAAATCATATAAATACTTTTAAATATATAAAATCATTGTTTTTTTCTGTTTTTTCTTAAAAAAAACATATATGAAAAATATCTTGCATCCTAAATCACTCAACTTTCTTATACATAATACATTTCAAATTTAAATTTCCTCATAAATTTTGAGAGATACAGAAAACTGTTATTATATATAAAGACCGGATCTTTCGGCACTAAAAAGAACTTAAAAAATCCAATGTTTTTTATCTTTATTAAAACCGGATTGTATACCAAATTTTATAAAAATCGATCAACGACTTTGACTTACCTACAGCAAATACACAAAACTCAATATTTTATTTGAATTTTCGAAAATTCCATGAGTCTCAGAACCGTGTACATTATACACTGGATACACCACGATTTACAACAGTAAATGGATACACATTTCTGCTAGGATAATCGAATATTGTGAATACTTATACCATTAGTGAAGTAATATAAGAAAGTAAAAACATATTCGTGGTAAAGTATCATAAAACTGGACATTGACCATATAAAAAAATTTATTCTAAAGTTCAATAATTATCTGATATATCTTTTAAACATAATAATCAAATTACCTTTTGTAGTAATTTTTAGTAACAAAAATGTTGGCTATTTAAAAGGTTATGTGAACGTTACATTTAATTTAAATGTCAGAAAAGATAGTCTTTTTCTGTTTAAAATTATACCTCTGGCTAATTTAAGATTTAAGATGTTCTTATTGGTTTAATGACAAAAGTGCCCCCAAGTGAAAAACTACAGAATAACAGAAATTCTTCTTACACGTCATATTTTGTTTATAGACAGGTTGACCCATATTTGGTACCTAATCAATATTTATAGGGGTGTTATTCACTAGTTACTTTTTTAAGCCAATGTATTCTAATGTAATGTAATTTAATTTTTTCCCACCATATGAAGGTATCAATTTCTAAAGACAATCCGATAATAATATATGCTTGAATATCTTACATGTATGTAACACGGAAGTTAAATTGTTATCAAGCCATGTATACTAAGTCATTATAACAGGAAAATAATTTTATATATGCAAAAACATTATACTATATTGTGAACATATAGAAACCGCCAATTTGTCTATTCTTGTGTTTATAATCAGTCTACTAAACACATTAAAAAAAAAACCCATCGAAAGAAAAAAACCACAAAATCATTATACCTATTCTTCTTCTTGTAATTTGAAACTTACATCTTATTATGTTGGTATTATAATATGGGCGCGTCTAATATAAAAACTCTGACGCTAGTAAGTAATATGTTGATCGTACAAAACGGATTCATTCAAGTGAAACTATACTATATATTCAAGTTACGAACAAAATACCAGAATCACCTGGAATCACCTGTAAAATGGACAAGAATAGTATTTCATCTGTATAAACAAATATAAATAGGGTACTATAGGTTACCATTCCCAATTTGATAGATTCTTATGTTCATCAATTGCGGCCTAAAATTTACTATATATAGAAACTTAATATCGGCATATAGCAGATTTTTTGAGGCACTATGGTAGAAAAAAACGAAAAACCTTGATAGTCGTTACCCTGGGTTTTGCGCTTTGTAACTTGGTTTCCTATCGCTTCCTTGTGCCCCATTTTGCTGAAATTCAATATCAACCGACATTGTAAATTCCATGAAAATACACAGACGGACATGCAAAAATCGACATTTCTTTTGATTCTTTGCACACCTATTCCTTTGAGACCAAATTATGAGTAATTATAAAGTATCCCCAACTTCTGATTCCTGCTGTGCCGATATTTTTACCGATTTCAACTGGAAATGTACTAGAGTAGGGGAGTAAAATTTTCAAATAATTTTCTATCCACTAATTAACATAGGTAGTTGCATATAGTATTGTACGTATGGGTGGCCGAGATATATGATTTAATTTTAGAATTTCGAATTGTAAATAAACAAACGCATGCTGAAATTAATATACCAATGCCCAAATACTAGAAAGAATAAGAGTTTTAAGAGTTTCTGACGTCATGCTCAAAGCGAAATTTTTTTAAAAATATCATTCTCCCTTTTTGTGTTACATTTTTTTACTACTTTGTTCTGATTGGTGTAATTGTTTATTCGCTAGCTTTAGGCACTTTATGATTACTTATACTTTTCTTGAGATCGTTCTCCGATGTAGTGGCAAAACTAATATATCTTCTGGTAATATCTACTATAGGGCATAAAAATGGTACAACCACCATTCAATTACTAAATTTGTCAAAGTTATTTGGAACTGTATTCGATCACTAAGAAAATACGTCAGGAAAATGAATATATATATATTTTTTTTTCATTTTTATTACTTAACATTATTAAAGTACAGCTGAATGAATAATTTTGATGGTTTTATCTGTAAATTGATAAATTTCGAACCAGGTGAATTCTTGATAATTATATTTTTTTTTTTTTTGGCCGCTAGTTTTTATAATACGTAAAAGTACAGAAATAAATTCGAATTTCTTAAGTATTTTTTTTTTATTTTTTTAAGTCGTTGTTGAATAAATTGGTTTATTAAATTTTTTTTTCTTTCCACAAAATTTTTTTTACCTTTTACTTATTGAATGGCAGAACATCATAGTTCCACTCTTGACTTTTTTTTGTTATGCTGTACACTTAGTAACTAAAACTAAATATAAAAAAAAAAAAAACTTAATGCCCATAAAGGTATTAGGAAGAACTCTACCTAAAGCCAAAATAATAATAGCTTCACATCTATCGCGCAGCATAATCATTAACTATAAAAAAATAGAAGAAAAAAAATACCGCGGCTGCTCACCTTTTTCATCGCAATTGCATATTATATATTGTTAGTGTGAATAGCATCGGGAAAAAAAACACTCACTGAAAAGTGAGTGTACAAATAGTATCCACAAATATACATATATGAAAATATTTCGAACAAGAGCCGCTTTAGAGCTAGCCAAGTTGATTGTAACTACATAGTCAGTAAATTGCCGCGCGGATGAACAGATCATACTTGTTCGCGGTCTTCCTGTTTTAAGTGTGGTTTTTTTCTTTCTTTCACTTTTTTTTTTTTTTTTGGTCAAGTTAAAAAATCTCGGCGTCCAATGAACTTTTAAAAGAACTTCTTAAAAAAAAAAAAAAACTTAACAATTTAGAAAAGAAATGAAACAAGTTACATCTTCACTTTGTCTCAATTATTGAACGTGATTTTTAGGAAATTTGGTGCTTTTTTTTGGTATATTTTTGAAAACAAAAAAAAAACGTTGTGTAATTAAAAATTAATTGAAAAATAAAAACGGCGGCTTATTTTCTATTTTACTATGTTATCAAAAACTTTTAGTGATAATTAATTTTTGTCATGGAAAATACTGATTTTTTATTGATATTGAATCGATATCGATACGAAAATATTGATACTATTTTGTTCCGTTGGATTAAATCATTTTGATTAATTAATTAAGTAATTAAGTAATTTTATATACACACAGTTTCGAGTGGGATGTATTTAGTTAAAATTTGGTAAAAAAAAAATAAATAAATAAAATAATAATTTTCTATACTTGAGTGAATTTTTGGCCAATAAATTATGTGAATTTTTTTTTTTTGATATTTTTCTAAAACTTTTATTAAGAAAATAATGTTCGCGCATCTTGAAAAATTTGTTTTCTAATAATTAAATATAATTAATGGTTTGAAACTATTTTTTTTAACCAATTAAAACTAATTAAATTTTTTTTTTTAAATCAATTAATGCAAAAAGAAATACTATTTTATAAATATTGATTTATTTAATTATATTTTCTTAAAGTTTATTTTATAATAAATAATTTCCATATTTATAAAATGTAATCGTGAAGGATTTTAGTTGTTTTTTTTTTTTATTAAATTATAAAAATTTCGAATTTTTGAAAATTTCAAAATGAACCAAAAATCAAATAATGGCCGTTTTATAATGAATGGAAATTCTGAAGAAAATAATAATGAAAATCATTGCTGTTGGGAGATATCATCAATAACATCTCCGACATTACCTGCGACACCAGCAAATACACCAATATCTAAATTGAATAGTTTAGATTGCTGGGATTATACTATTGAACTGGAATGTTTACAAGGACCACAAGGTTTGGATCTCATGATATAATATTATTAAAAAAGAAATTTATTCGACGTTTAAGTCGCCTTTAGTTAGTAGAAGATCGCGAGTTTAGGGTAAATTTCGATTTTAAAGTGATTCAGACTAATTGGAGTTTACAGAGATTATACGATATTACTAATTACTTAAAGAAGATTTAAAATTATTGGGAAGAATAGTTAGGATTTGTATAGGATTTTCAGAAATAAAAGGTTCTTCTTAGTATATTGCAAAGGACATTGAAATCTGTTTTGATAATTAACTAAATATTTAATAATGTTTACCTTACAAGTATATGACAAACAGAGTTGTAAATTCTTCGGTTCCGTTTTTACAAGTACATGAAATAAACTGAAAACCATTCACAAAATGTCTTTAGTTTGATTTAAACAATAACAGCAAATTCTTAATAAAACCGACCTCGATATAAATAACTCTTTTTAAAAGTGCCCTTTTATATAACCAGCCCTTTTTTTATTTATGCATTCCAAGCCTTTTCAATACCTTCAATCAAAATTTAGTCCTATTTGTTTGCTATAAGAGACCTTTTTTTGAAAGTCGTTTCTTTAGCGAAAATTGTTTCAGTTTGAGTCGTTTATAACGAGAATTTGTTATATTTTATAAACGAGAAGCATGTTCAAATTTTAGATTATCTAAAATTCTTAAATAGGTTGAATAACTTCATTTAAACTCTTAGAACCCGGATGTTCACTATTCAGGCTAAATAGGTAGTTATTTTGATCTTTCTCCATTCAAAGATTTAGTTTTTAAATGCCTTTTCAACGTTTTTTTGATATCGGTCATAATCCGGTCTCATTCTAAAAATTTTAAAAAAAACTATTCTAAAATGTGATAATTTAGTAATCAAACGTTATACATGTGTAGGTAGATGCTGACCAAAATATTAAACTCAGAACGAAGGAAGTTTATTATGGATATATATATCAAAGGCGTGGATATGGGTGACTAGCCCATAACATTTTTTAAACTTACAATACATAATTTCTGGAAGTAACAAAATTTACTATTTTTTAGTAAATGAGACTAAATTACTATGTAGGTCGAAAGATCGAAGAATCGAGATTGGATCGAAATAAAGTCTAAACGTTGTCGAGAACAACAAAAAAATTGAAATTTCTTATCAAGAAAATGATAACCATAACCCAAAAGGTACTAAATTCAATATAAACTTAACCATGCACTTAACCATTTCAACCTTGTTTCAACTTGATTTGAATACTCCATGTAGACGGGACGGTTTCTAGATTGAAACTACATGCTTACCACAGATTTTTGAACACTTAATCCGAGTGTTTATAAAATCTCGAAAATCACTAATCCAACACTAAAATGTTTAACATTTGGAAGTAGTTTCTTGAACTCATTAATTATGTTTTAAGAAAAATATTAGCGATAAAATACTGACATAGTATAGGAATTTTCTTAAATATTACAATTAGTAAAATACATAATCGCATAAATATGAAGAATTTTTTGATATACTATCATCATCATCATCATGATCTGACAAAAATATGTTTCTATGTGTAAACACATATAATGTATGTAATTTTAAATTTATTATAGACTCATCAATATACCACACTATAAACTCACTAACCTCTTTTCATAAATTCATGTAATTATTCATTTAAAATGAACTTTAAAAAAACTTCAACCGACTAAAAGTGATAATCATTAAAAAAGAAAATTACTATTAATTTTTAGTGTAGAGTTAATATATGTACTAAAAAATATAATAAATATATAACATATAAAGTCCAAGTGTTCAAGGTGAAGTACATCGAGTATAGCGATGAGAATATATTTAATCTCTATGATCCACACACCATATGTACGAAATATTCATAATCTAATGTAATTATTTCTGATCTCTCGTAATTACTTTTAAAATATGCTAAACAATTTTAATGGTGAAAAATGATTTAGTAATTCTACATGTAAACTCAAAAAAGTTCCGGGACTTTTTCAATAAATCATTTACATTTTAATCCTTAGACATATTTGAACAAATCCTTAAAATTCCAACGTTTTTAAGAAATTCATGACCATTTTTTTTATCACAATAAAGGGCATGGAACAATGAGTTATTATTAAATTTTAAACTTGGTACATCAGACACGTATAAAATAAGGTAAAAAAGTTTATTGTGATAATTGTTTATTAAAGTCGAATTCTTTTGAGTGGTATAAACGATTTTTAGAAGGCAGAGAAATGATAGAATACGACGCTAGACGTTCCATTAAAAATCAAGATAATATTCACTGTTTTCTTCGATCGCAAAGGCATCATCATGGTCAAACAGTTTAGTTACTGATGATTAAAGTTTTACAACGTTTGATAACTCTATCGAGTTCGTTCAGAATATCATTAATTAAGCAATTGATGTTTGTTACACGATAATGCACCAGGTTATGATTTATTGTTTGTCATTTTTTGGCACGAAATCAAGTCCGTGTGCTGAATCCATTCACTCTGATTTAGTATTTATATGTGATTTTTCAATATTCTCAAAAATGAAATTGAAAGGATGCTTTTCTTCGAGTACTTTGGAGGCCAATACTACAAAATGAACTTTAAGGGAGAAACTTGAAAAATATTGTTTCGTTTATTTTGTATAGCGCGACAGTGCCGGAACTTAATTGTAATATCGTCTATGATGAAAAAGTAGGTACGCGGAAAAAAACAATAATGTGATATCACACCGTGTTTTTTTTTTTGAGAGAAATGAAATTTCCTAAACAATATGTTGACTTTCCATATTATTTATATATAAAGTTTAATGTCACGGAATTTTCTTGATATAAAAAAGAGAAAAATCAAGATGTGAAAATTTTCTTTTATGACACAAATTTCGAATATATGTATATGAAGGGGACTTATAAGTTTTCCATGGTTTTCATAATACAAAAAATTCCATGAATGCAATAATAATAACGTTTAACACTAATTTTCTAGTAGAATTTATATGCATTAATCTTATTTTAATAAACAATAGAAAATTGTTGTGAGTTTGGAAGTGAAAATATCTTCGTTTTATAAAAGCTTTTGATTAAAGATACTTCTTTTTTCTTTTTTTTTGGTTTAAAGAATCCATTGATTGTTTAAAAAGTGAGAAATGACGAACCGTAAAAACGATCGCGAAATACATAGATTCTCTTCTATCAAATTGAATACGAAATATTTCTTAGATTAAATATTTTAAAAGATTTATGTAAAAATTAAATTTTTTTGTTTAAAAACGAACATCAACTCATGCATAAAATCCGTAATTTGTTGTTCAAGCAAAAATATTATTCCCGCTCATTGTAAACTTTTGTTCTACTAAAATACGGTCAAAACTATATAATATCTTCTGTTTTGCATATAGTTTTTTTTTGTGATTATAGTATATTTTGTTCCTTTCCATTGATTTATGAAAAATAGTGTTGTAGCAATACTTTTAATAATACAAAAAAGAAGAATAATGCAGTTCAATGTATTTTTTGAAACATGCAATATTCAAGAAATACCTAAAAACCTATTTTTAATAAAACTACATATTGAAATAAAAGAAAAGTAGTAGTAGAAAAATATACTAGTACCTAAACAATGACAATAGACATTTAGTATATCCATTAACATATTCCTTTTTTTTGCTTCTCATTGTGATGATAAAAAGTGCTAAGAATTTGGTTTTTGTTTTAAATAAATACTTGTTGAACTTGTTTATATAACCTTATTTATATAAATAGAATTTGGGTCTAAACCATATATGAACATGACTTGATATATTTTTGAATGGTAAACAACATATTTTGGCAACAAGTAGCATACAAGAAAATTCAGAATATAATTAATATGAATGTTTGTTTTGCTTGAAGGTGTTTCAAGATCAAAGGCCCACTGCCCAGTGCTTTTAGCATAACTGAAAATAAATAGAAGATTACATAGGCTTCTGGGAAAACTACCCCAAAAGAAAAAAAGTCATTTCAAAGTATAATTTGGGAATGTTTAGAAAGGTTATTTCCTATATGTAATGTACCCTATCCTTAGAAGTCGATAACAATCTGTAAAACTGAAATTCTGTTTGTTTGTTTGTTTGCGCATATCGGTTCATATCGGATAATGATCGTAATATTTGATTAAAAGTACACATTTGTGAAAATACACTCTCCCAACTTTCGTCAAGGGGCATGTAGAATCCGGAGGCCCCGAGGAACGTCGTAAATATTACATGTCTAACTACTAAACTATCGTTTAATTGGTTGTCATTTGATGACACAAATTATTCTCTGATATCTGATCAGAAATTGATATGATTTTGTTTGGAGTTATATTATCATTTTAAACAAGGTATATCGTCGGGCAGAATCCTCTTATTTATGATACTCTGTATATGCAGACAGTTCACTATACTAATATGGATGAATAGTGGGATAATTCAAGGGTTTATAAAAATTTATAAATGTAAGATATATATTTATATACATATATTAAAAAAATCACTGTCCTTCGATACAATTTCATAAGATTTGCAACGAGTTTTTCTTTTTTTGGTCAAAACACAAAACACATATTCGGTGTTCTTCATAATTTCTTTGATTAGATATCTTTGTTTTTATGCAAACATGGAGGAGTGGTTTCAAACGAAAGATTACATCAAAGTTTTAATGTTACATAAAAAACAAAAAAAAGAAAAAAAAGAAAAAAAAGACCAAACCACTTTTACCCACTGTGTGTACTACCTTCACTTTTTTATAGGTTTTTGCATTTTATTAACATACTTCTTTTTTATATTTGTTCAGTAAACTTTTAAAATTCGTGTTAAATCATTTTAATCAAATATGAAATGGACGTGGAAAAAAAAACAACAGAATTCATTGCACTAAAACATGTTGATTATAAAAGTTCATCTAGTATATGAAATTATTGTACTTCGTTATAATAATGTGGAAGGCAAAAATGAATAAATAGCATACATAATATAAATTCCGCGCAATTTTATGCCCAACGAGAATATAGACTATGATTAACGGAAACATAATTTTGTCAGTAAATATTGTACTACTTATATATGAACATATAAAAAAATAAACAATTTTTTATAATCATTTGAATATATGACATGCTGCACTGAGCTTTTTAATTAAATTAAAATGTTATTAATTTTAGATTTAAAATTGAAAAATAGAAAATATTAAATTTTTTATATAATAGATGTTTCCAATAAGTAATAACATTGCGTCACAATATATAACCCATGTCCTGTAGAAAAACTAATTTTTTGGAAACCCAGCTAATGCTCCTACTTTTCATAAGATGAAAAGTGAATAATTTTGCCACAACGCTGCTTGGGTGACATACTTTTTTGCCTGATATACTACTATAGAGAAATATTTCACAATTACAAAAGACGCTGAAATTTTTAAACTAACAAAGCAAATATCATGAGATTTCTATTAGCTGTTCACAACAGTCATACCAATCTATCAAATATATTGATATTCATTACGGACGTATTTTTAAAAATACAGTCTCATTACTTTTTGTCCACCGTAGAATGCTTTAACTTTTTTAGTATTTTCATACCAATTTACTCCATTTTTAATTATCATTCTAACTATTTGATTTTAATATCTAGTTTTTGAATGAAAGAGAAAGAGTCTAAATGGTCCCTACTGACTCCGCAATGATTCCTTCTCCACAATTTTTAGCCTTTCGTGTCATGTAAATGAGAATTTTATAAATTGTTTGCTTGCCCTAACCCTTAAATGCTTGATTTATAATAAGGAAGAAAATTAAAATACCGTTGGTGTATTTTGTTGTTCTGATTATGAAAATCGTAACAAAAATTGTTTAATCCTTGTACAGGTAAAGATTTAAAAGGATTCGCGCATTGTCCAGGTTCTTTTCAAATTGAATTTACTTTCCGTATGGTCGAGTTTTGCGAAACCTGAACACGGTCTTTATTGGATAAGTCAATACTGCATAATTATAATTTTATATAATCTGCTAAATAATTCAAAAAAAGGACTATAATATTTACGTAAAAATATGCAGAAATAAGTCAGTTGGTTAGTTATTAAAATAATTATTGGTTTTCTTCATCTGTCCCCAACAAGTTAATATGGCAACTACCCTAAATTTTTATATATTTAACATATTACAGAAATACCCTAAATGCTTCTCTCTTACTTCGCGTTTATTTGGACTTACATATGTCGTTTTAAAATTTGGTCAGTAATTCAACTGATGTCGTATTTTATCCTGAATTTATGTCCTTTTCTTATGCAAATTTTGATAGTTTAATTTAATATTCGAAATACCAACTGCCGCATTTTTTTAAAAAGGATAACAGATATTGCTTTCAATTATAATTGAGAATACTGTGTGAATTCCATCGCACAAAAACTGTTTATTGGAAATCTTTAATTTAACGTTTTTGGTTGATTAATTTAAATATATTCGACATTATCGTTTTTATAGCATCGTGCAGAACTTGTCATTATATATAGCCACTTATATGTAATTAAATTTCATAATATTCTATCAAAAAAAAAAAAAAATTTATTTAAACTACCAACAAGTGTAATACAAAAACTGTAATTAAATATTACCAAATAATTTTATTTCCCATCTCATATTAATGACCGACCATGAATGGAATTTTTGAGTAAAAGTTCATTATGTGTGTGCTTAATTTATATGTCCTCCTAAAAATGTTCATATAAGAAACTTGATCTTATTTGCACGATCATTTTTAAAATACATACTAAAGCATTGTAGCCTTTGATAAATTCATTGTTAAATTCCATCATGACAATATTGTACCACAGTTTCATGTATACACCAAAAAAAAGTGCACGAATTATTATAAACTAAGAAAAAAACTAGTGCACGATCAGTTTACAGATCTATTTTGTAGTTTTTCTTAATAAACAGATCTTATTAATTGGAATCCAAGAAATTATCATAAATACATCAAAAGAAATGTCAATTTGGTATTTACAAAATTATGTAAGGTTGTTTCTTGTTTCAGAATATTCAGTGCATTTTTTTGTTTCACTTAAATTAGAGTACATAGATCTAAATTTTTAGTGGCGGTATGTAACGTTCCTTAAAAATAAATTACAGTACAAAAAATGTTTGTAATGCATTTTGTTTTTTTTTGTACATGTCCAACATACCTAGTATAAATTTTAGTACAGGTACAGTGTACAGAGAGAACACACCTGCATTTTCGTACAGGTATATTTTTTTTCTAGGATTTTTTCTATTAAAACTTGTTTTATATTTTGAACACCGTAGAAAAAAAATAACCGTTCAACATGTCTTCATAACTCAAAGAAAATTATATATCAGGTTAGGCAATTATGAATTTATTACTATTATGCTGGAAAATTTATGGAATTCAAAATATGTTACAATATTATTTATTAAAATAGAACAAATTTACACCTGACACAAAATCATGATATATGAAAATATATAAACAAATTAAAAGTTGATTAACACTTTCTTAATACATTCTAATTAATACCATATATAATAATTGAAATATCGATTGTGTGTGAAAAACATATGGAAATTTACTCAATGAACAATTTTTTTTATTATTATATCATAATTTTATGTTTCTAAATTTAACCACACGACTCCATTGGACTTATTTCAAGACTTATTTTCAGTCGGACTGACAAAAAAGTCCAATTTTTAGAGTCTCCACAAGAATTTTTTTCAGTTCTACTGAAAATAAGTATTGAAATAAGTCGTGTGGAGTCCTGTGGTTATTATTGAAAACTCTTTGAAAGTGATAATTTAACTTAAAAACCAATGTTTTTATTATGTTTTTAATTTAGACTAGTTTTTATTTAGCTATTGGGTATTTTAAAGAAAAGAAAAAAATCAAGCACAAGGTTTGATTAAAATTAAATCTCTAAAAACTTTGTCATTAAATATATGCAGTTTTTCATCCACTTTGATGTTAAGTGTTTTAATGTATATAAACTTAAGTTCATCATCATGACTTATACAATATACACTTAAACTTTGAACTAATTGTATTTCGAAAGAAAAACCTTTAAATGATAATAGAAAATAATACTTTTGAAATTTTGTATAGAAAACTTTATGGTATAGTAAAAATTGTCTTAAACAAATTATTCATTATTTAGTTATTTACTATGGGATCTACTAAAGACGATATATTTTATATTCCAGGAGGGAACAAAATATAAATTCAATGGGATTATTTTAACGTTAAAATATAGTTCTGCATGTAAAGGGTATCCCAAAATTCATGCAAGAAGTAATTTTGATAGCAAATACAGTTTTATAATTAAAAATTGTAAATTGTTTATTTATTCATAAAGTATACAGTATAGCGTTATCTATGGAACAGCATATCGGGTAAATGGCCTCCACAGCTTTGCTGGCACATACACACTCTTTTATTGAAATTTTCCATAACCTTTTTGCATAAATGTAGCTGAATTTCATTGATACAGCGTTCAATTTTCTCTTTCAAGTTTTGGGTAGTCGTGGGATTTTGAATGGTATTTTTAGAGTTACTTTTTCGGTGAGTTTTTCATTTTGATACTTAAAATTGGCCACCAAGATCGTGCGATTTGATACTCTTCGATTCCTTTCTTTGTGACTATGTGAAAGAAAATGTGTACTTCATAATAACCCTCAAATGACTTCAGTACTAAAGGTTGAAACGCAAAGTGTTATTGGTGAACATAAGCTGAAATTATGTCAAAATGTAATTCAAAATTTTGTCAAAAGAATGGAAATCTGTAGTCATTGTCGTCAATATAACACTTTACGTTTAATAGGAATATGACCAAATTTAAATAAAAATATCACTAATTCCTCAATAATTCATGTGTTTTATTTAAAAATTTAAATTTCCACCTCTAGTTGGGACACCTTTTTATTTCAATTTCTGTTTAATCTTATAATAAAAGATGTTGGATCTGTTTATACAGATCTTTGGGTATGCAATTTACTTAAAGATTTACTAAAATATGTCTGTTTTTATACTAACCACATTATTGAAAGTACAACACTCTACTTTAAGGCTGTCCAACCCGCATGCGGCCCAAAGCAAGTATCAATGCGGCCCGAAAATATTCAAAGTTACTGAAGCATGTCCATTTTTCTGAGGAATGATTTGTGTGTTTGCGCTCTCGTACTAAAGCTGCCAAGTCACAAACAACAGAAACAGGACCAGAACAGAAAGCTCTTTCGTTATGTAGTAAATTCTCCTTCTGTTTGCGTTGCTCGCTCAGCTACACTGTTCTGTTGTTTGTCACCTAGTGGGTTAAGTGCAGAATGAAACATAGTTAGTGTAAAATTAGAACCAACATGTTGGATGAACACCTTGGCAATTGCCTGACAATTGCAACCACGTCAATCGAACCAGATATTGACGGTTTAGTTTCTCAACTTCAATGCCAAGCATCACATTCGTTTTATGATATGGATTTATACATAGTTATATACTTGCGGCCCAAAACACCATGTCTTCTTCGAATGCGGCCCAGGGAAACAAAAAGGTTGGACACCCTTGCTCTACTTAATGTTAATTCCTATAAAAGTTTTATAATCACAAATCAGTTAAAGAATTATATAAAAATAATCTACAAAAGAGTATAAAATCCACCAAAAAAAAAAAAAAAAGTAAAATCTTAAGAAGAAAGTATTACATATCGCTCGCATGCGATAAAATTTTTAACAAAAAAGAAAAAGCAAATGATTTGTAATTTAGAAATGAAAAAAGAAAAAAATCGCGATGTTACAATTTGTTCAAATAAATTTTCGCACGCAATAATAATTGTCACAAAATATGATAGCAAAAAAAAAGAAAAACTATTGAAGAAATTCCTATTAATTTCTGGTGAAAGTTTTAGGCTTTTTTATATGTTCTAGATTTATTTCGTGAAAAATTCATTCTGAACACAAAAACCAAAAAAATCTGGGTACTGTTAAAATTTTTGTCTAGTCAAGTCTGGGTTAAAATCATAACCTACCTTTTTCTTATATACTTTTACTAAAAAAAAAAAAAAAAACTATATATATATTGCCTAAAGACTGATTAAGCACAATATCATTCTTTTGCTGACTCAAAAGTTTGATGGAATTTTTGCCATAAAATCAGAAAATTTCTCAAAAATAACACGGAATTTGTACAACATACCTTCATGGTTTATTTTATTTTTTTTTTTCTGTGGTCAGTTTGGGAATTTTTTGAATGTTCTAACACCTTTTTTCGTTATTTGAAAGACACAAGCAACACACACAACAGGTGAGATCGATCGTGCGAAATTGAATGATTTTTCTTTTTTCTTATTTTTTTCTTTCAAGAAAAAAAAACTTGCGAAAACTTTTTCTTTTTCTTTAAAAAAAAAAAAAAGCACATATTTTATGTTAGAAATAAAGTTTAAGTTAAATTCTTATGATAGTATATAACTCTAATACTTATTATTCATTCAATTGGAATGTGGGTCATTATTCTTGCAATTAGATAGTATTATGGTATGCACAACATGGTAAACCTTTCAACATTATTTATTTATACAAGATATCGAATTTATAGTATAGATAAATATTGTAGTTTTTCTAACCAAAAAAAAATAAAGTTCGAATAAAAGTCTATACTAGTTCTTCAAGTGTAAGCAAAGAAACTATACTATATACACTTTTCAAATTTTGTATTAATGAATATATGAGCAGCACCACCTGAAAATAGGTGTAATGAACTATTATCAATTGGGGCAATTACATATACTATATACCTGATCCCGCATCGTAATATATCATTAATTAATTTTGCCGATGTAATAGTATATTAAATAAGGTATTATATATTATACTATAAATCCGCGAGTACATATATTTTTATGTATATTTTTATTGGCATAATAGTTAATCAGTTTTACCGATAGAAATGGATTCCAGTATAACCACTTAATCGATTAATACGTTTGGCTGGATTGAACTTAAAGAAAAAAAACTTTTTAAATTCTATTCAAAAGTCTGGTCTTAGATTAGTTTTTTTTTTTTTTCTTTTAGTATTTAAACTTCATGCTTTATTATTTCAATTGAAATCAAATGAAGCTTTTTTTTTTGTTTTCGTGTGAATGCAATTATTGCGGTAGTTTTTTTTTTTTTTTTGTTTTTGAAGATCTATGCTATAATTATGTTGGAAGATTTTGCTATATGATTTGATTTGAAAAATTCGTAACTCTATTCCGATTTTGATAGAATCATTTTAATGTTATGTAGTTTTAAGTTGACATAGTACAGAAGAAAGTCAACAATTTTGATTAAGAAAAAAAAAAAAAATAAGGAAAAATTAAAACCGTGATATTATGGATAACGGTCAAAATTCAGATAAAAAAAGTTATTGCACAATTTACTTTAGAATCCAACTAATTCATCAATCCTTTTATTAGTTTAATTTATTTAATAATAATACCTCAATATGATAACATATTATCATGCAACGCCAAATACCAGTTATTGTAAGAAATATCACAGACACTTTAACAGTTGCCATTAAATTTATTTGTCCTAAGAATATATTTGAATTGTGGCATCTATATTCATTAAAAGAAACATATAGTGACGAATCTTAATTAGTTGAATTATCGGGAGTCGATATCTTAGTTGTAAAGCATGTTGTTTAGTAACCAAGTATTCTTAGATTCGAACGAACCCCATCTCTGGAAATTGATAAATTTTATAGACGGAAATCGTTTGTCTGAAACTTTACAAGTGACCTCCTTAATTCGTTGTCATTTCATGAAAAATTACTTCCCTCACTCAAGTCTAAAACTGAATCGATAATTCTTACAGAAAAAAAGCAATTTGTTTGGAAAATGTTTATGGATCAACTAAAGCTTCTATAACTCATGATTGTGGTACGTCATCACTCCAAAATTTGAAACTAACAATATTTTCTTATTTTTAGACTTCTTTACAATTTTTCATACCCCGAAGACGATATAAAATAGTCATTACTTAAGAAAGTTTCACTGTACTTACACTCAAAGAAAAAAACTGAGTAATATGATATGTTCCATGTTTTTAGAACAAATTTAATATTCGTAGAACTATCATCTCGAATTTGTTAACGGTTTCTACTTTATCATTTTATAGACACTGGAACCTAATTCTAAACCCTACAGCTAGTCGTAATCTTAGCCATTTTTTCTGAACATTTATCCAACTAAAGTTATCTTACTTGACTTTATCCATTTCAGTCCAGTCCAACAAGATGAATTCAAATAATCTGTAATCATATAGAAGAATATTAAACTAATTATTTTTTTTCTTTAATAACTTAGTACTATGAGTATATAATAAATTATTTTTGCATCTCTTCCCGCGTACATGTCAAGGGAATTAATAATGCATGTTCATGTTCTTATATAATAAATAAATAATAAATTACAATAGAAAACAACAGTAGTTCTAAAGTATTTACTTATAAGTACGAAAAAAAGCTTTCATATAGAATATTATAATAGAACTAAAAGGTTTTCAAATATTCCATAGTATGAGTTAAAGAATTAAGGAAAATTGAAAACTAACTGATTAATTTCGTTCTTAAAATTATAGCCGCGCAACATAAATTTTCCTCTTAAAACATTTTCTTCAATAAAAAAATTTAAATTTATAGAAAAAAAAAACGTTCACAATTACTTTGTAAAAATCAATAATTTCAATAATAATTTTTATCAAGAATTTCAATCAAACAAACAGAAAAAGTATACTATCTAAGAAAAAGGCTATATCCAGTAGGCACATAGTGTATAATTAAGAAAATATCGCACTATCATAAAAAAACGTCATAATTTTTTCGTCTTAATAATTAATTACTATACAAAATTACAACATAATCGAAACGTAAGTATAAGTTTAGGACACTGACCTAAGAAAATTTAATGTTATAAAATACATTTTTTTTTTTGGTAATTGAAATAAAGCGAAATCAAAAAGGAGTACCGCGAATTTTTTTTTTTTCAAATTCTCCAAAAAAGACCTATGTGAAAAATTAAAAATTGCTAACTTTCATAGAAAAGAAAGGCATCAAACAAAACTTACATCATTTTCAATTTTGAAAAAGATTTTTATTTACAATTATCATAATTCATATTTAAACATTACTTTTTGAATGTGGACAATATTTTTTTGTTTCCCATCTAATAAAGAAAACCAATTACTCGAAACCTAGACTTTGATGGATCTTCAGTAAGTTCTGAAATTCGCAACGTCCAAAAATAATATGTTTTAGAAAAATGTCAGTTTGTCTATCAGTCATTAAATCATTATTATTATCAATATTTTGTTGGCTGTAGAATTTAATAATGCATTTTTGGATTTGAAAGAGACGTACTAGCGTGGATGGATTGTTTGTTGAAAGGAAAATGTTTATCCTTTTTTTTAGCAAGGCTACGGAGTCAGCAATCAAAATTTCCAACATCGATTTCTGCATTTATAATTGATTCTTAGCATTCATACATGCAAAGCTGAAAAGGCATCGATTTTTATAAAATTTGATCAGAATTCCACTACCTGACTCCACCCCAACAGACTTGGTTTTTAGTATGAATCGGATACTAGGTTCAATAAGTTCAAAACAACCTGCTGGAAGAAGGCCAAATCATCACTGGAAACGGTACGCAGTTGAAGAAACTCCAAAAAGTACTAAAGCATAGGGTCAATAAACAGGAAGCGTACATGATATCTTAAGACTCCTGCAACAAGATTTAAAGGAAAAGGAAAGACCGAGTTGGATTGGGAAAATTTTTGATCAACGGATTATCAGTTTTTCTGTTCAAGCACGAGAGTTTTTTAACTTCTTAAAATCAACAACCGGTATTAAAACTTTACTGGGATTCGAGCGTAAAACCCTTAGTACCATTATGAGCATCGTGATAGGTCATTGTTCTTACACATCTAGAGATTTAGAGTAGCTGAAACTCCAATGTGTAAAGCCTGTCAGCAGAACATTTTCTGTATGAATGTTAGGCCTTCTCCAGAACGAGACTTGCTACACTGAAGACATATACTCTAAAAAGAAGGGATTAACTAAACTGGACTTAACTACGGTGTTGTCATTAGAAAGACTAACCGGTTTAGAAAAGGAACATACAAAAACCTATTTAAGGTCCGCAACTTTGCGAACCTTTTCACATACGGAGAAGTATGGAAACGTTTTTTTATTGATAAGAAAACACATTTTTGTTGATGATAGAGAGAAATCTTAAAATTATTAATTTTTAAAATTAAACACTTAAAAAAAATTAGTTGTTAAGCAAATAACATGAAATTATTGAAATCGATTAAGGTCAGTCAACTTAATAATAAATATTGCTATTTCTTGTTTTTTTCTTTTTTTAAACTTATGCAAAACAAATAATTATTTATTAATAAAAACAAAAATCACCAAAGGCGCATAATAAAAAAATTATATATTTAATATTTTATTTAAATTCATTTCGAAAATGATTATAGATGAGATTTAAAAACGAAAAAGTAATTTTCATTTTTTTTCCAAGATGATTATTTAAAAATAATGATTCATAATAGACAGATAGACAGGCAGTTGATAGCAATGCCAAAATATATATTCTGGCGTTTTTCTTCATAAATCTACTACCTCTGACAACCTGTCTGTCCGAACAAAATGGGCCTTATTGCATTTATAGAGTGTCTGCGAATAATTATCTGAAAAAAGCCTCCGAAAGTAATGATTTCTTTTGATTTAAAATGTTCCCGATAATTGACTTTCTATTGGCAGGTATGAATGCTAGTTTTCAGGTATTTTATATATTTTCGTTACGAACAAGTCAAGTCAATTTTAATTGAATTAGGTATCTTCTTATTGTTTTGGTTGTCTTTCTTGGATAATTTTTGTCAATAAAACATTGTCATTTTATGTAGTAAAGTAGTTTTTTAATGCGAATCCATTACACATATGACATATTTATACAAGATGCTCATATATATGTATAGGATATGAAGTAATAAAAAGAAATCGAAATTTTTCGGGAATTTAAAACAAAAACGCCGGCGTCTAACAGTGTAATCAAACTCGAAAGGTGTGACGGCATTTCTAGGAAGAGATTAAGATAATGACTTCATAACGGCGCATGCTAGACGAAAATTTGAATAAATTAAATTTTTGACGTGTCCACCAGAGAAGACCATGCATTCAATCAATCTAATTAGTTTTGAATTGAAACTTTTAGTTACATAATTTTTGTTTAGACAAATTTTCTATTTAATCAAAACTGCAGAATTTCTTTTGGGCTTTTAAAAACTGTATATCTTGACATGAACTTAGGTATATTTTTATGGTAGATACGTTACTATATGTTTTTAAATACAATATATTAGTTCAATAGTGGCATTCCGTAAAATGACAAACGGCATTCAAATTTAAGCTTTCATGCATCATCCTTAGGTGATTTGTCGCTTGAAACTGATAAATGTGAAGCTGTCACTTTCAAAATCACCAAAACGATAGTTACCTTTCTGATAGGTACTAAAGTAAAATTCTATGAAAAGCAACAGGCGGCAATCGATTGTACATCTTGTAAGACAATTTGTGACTTGAAAGTGATAAATTTTAGGTGACAACTATTGAGCTGCTACTTTTAGATATTTGTTAAGCGATATTATTTTTTGAAAAAACCCATTATTTTGTAACTATCGCTTTTGAAAATCATCCAGATAATAATCACTACACGTCGTATGGTATACCACTACTCGAAAACATATACACTCAGAAAAATCCATGTGTTATACTAAGTTAAAACCTTTACTGGACAAGTAAAAACAGAAGCTCACTATAGAACTTTAGAAATATTTATGCGTGTTTTGTCTAACAACGAATAAGTACTGTTTTAATAGGACCTAGATTTGATATCATTAAGTAAAGTTCGGGTGTTCTAGATAAGTCTATAAGCAACGATCAAGAACCGTGCTAATTAAACCTTGGAATTAGTATTAAGAAATTTTTTTTTTGCTCTACCCTAGTCTATTGGTAATCACCAAATACTGTGTTAATAAAACTTAGTATAGTTTTCAGTATCATTAAATAAAGGTTTAGTTGTTCTATAGAAGTTTATTAGCAACGACCAAGTACTATGTTGAGAAAGTCTAGTATTTGGTAAATATTATGAATTATAAGTAAACAGATTTGGTTGTTTTAATCAACTACCTTAAATATTTGGATGATAAATTTTCGGAAAACTATAGTAATATTTAGTAAATCTTTTTTTATCATAACCAATTATTTGCTCAAAATATTAAACATACTCGATTCTTTTTACTTACGTTTCTCAGTTAATGTATGACCACAAATCTACTGCCTGTCACAACTATCCATTAAATACACATATAAAAATTTTAATAAGTAATACTAGAATTGGGAAGATTCACCTAAAAGCATACATACAATTCGCCTGAAAGTATTTATTTTATTTTATTTATAAATGATTTGCGGAGAAAACTTTTTTATATAATAGAGAGAAAAAAAATCAGATATCTTCTTTATTTTCAAGACATTTTATGAATTTATGATACAATATATTATCATGTTCTATATTTAAAAATTGCAATTTCAAATAAATAAATTTTAAAAATAAAAATTAAGAAGGAAGGAAATATTTGTATAATCATAAATTTTTTTATTATTTTATATTTAAATGTGAAAGAACTTTTAATATTCTAAATTTAAAACAAAAACAAAAAACAGTGAAAATAGAGAAAATTTAGATTAGAAAACAAACAATCTTTTTAGTATCAAATTATTTTTTATTTCAGCGGGAAAATTCAATAAAATTAAGAAAATTTAAATAAAACACTATAAAAATTCGAATAATTAAAAGCTCTTTTTTTGTTGTTGTTTCTTTTAAATTTCATGCCTATTTAAACAATTGTGAGAGGTTAACATTTTACATGTGATCACGTTAATAAAAAAAAATGCTTAAAAATTACAAATTCATTGTTTTTAACTAAAACAAAAACTAAAAAATTACTCTAAGAAAAGATTTTCAAATTTTTTATAGCGCCATTCAATTGAGATAGTTTTTTTAAACTTTAAATTTCTAATGAAAACGTTTCAACGCTTTAGTTTTTATTTTATTATTTTTATTGTACATAATTTCAAAACAATGAACCTGTATAACTTTGTTAATTTATTTGATATTCGAGATATAAACTAAAAATAAAAAACACAAAATATAAATATATATAATTAAAAAGAATTACTTCATGTCCACCATTTGTGAATGATGAGATTCGCGATGTTGAAAAAATTTTTAGTGCATTCTCTCACTTTTTTTAGCGTGAAATATATAAACTTATAGTGTGTTTTTCGAATCACGCGTATATATTCAAAATTTGTGTATAGATCGGGTCACGAAATTAAATATTTAAATTTTTTATTTATTTAATTTCCATGAAATCGCAGTCATCATTTGAATTAATTAAAAAGTGAAAACTTTTTTTTCATCAATTATTGCAATTAAAACATAAATTTTGATTACATAATAAATTCGAATACAAGACAAAAGGAAACATATCTATTGTTTGATAATTCAAATTAACATAAAATCAAAATCGATATTAGACCCTATGATGAAATGGTAATGTAAAATATGTTGTCCTAGATTTATCGTAAAGGGAAAATCAATTAATGCCCTTTCTCCATTCATATGGATTTTGATTACATTAAATTCAACACTGAGTTTTTATATTATTAGTTGAAGGGAATTTGAGTTATGACAGAAACAACAATTGGGACACATCCTAGCAATAAGTGGAATTCGTGCATCATTAATTCTGAGTTATGTGGGAAACAGAATGACGGATCGACGACGAATTTACGGTTTTCGGTTTTCAGATTGTATTAAAAATAGTCCTTCGTGGATCCGTCTCGTTCTGTATAGTCTAATTGAAAACGTATATACATATTTAAAATTTCAATGCGTCATTCTGCTTGGACCTTTAATGATTCAAAAACTAGTAACAACTACTTTCTGCATTCTTTCATTGATGATTTTAACAGAACGATATCCTAGGCGGGGCGTCCATAACGAACACTTTCTGCAATACCCACAATTCATTACGATATCAATGGAAAAAGCGATGAAAGTATATATTTAAAAGAATTGAATATCAATTATTTCATAGAATGGATTATCAATATGATAAAACTTAAAACATACAAGTATATCGTGCTTTTAAACTTGACTATTAAAAACCTCGTAAAATTGAATATAGTACAATCTTTCCTATCAGCAACCTTTAACCAAAACAGTACCGAAATACAACGATCTAGACAGTATATAGGCCTTGTGATGATATAAAATTACTATGGATGTTCACGTTTTGAGGTATCTGAAGTACCCTGAGATTTTCACGTGACTTTCATGTGTATACTTTGTGTACTTGTACTGTTTTTGTTAGTAATTTCTCTCCCCCTTCACCGACTATGCCCAAATTCAATACAAATTAAGATAATTATGTAAAAAATCCAATTTCAAAATTTTATTCAGATTAGTCAATTTTTATTTGAGATATTGCGTACACAGTCAGATGGACAGACAGTAGAAAGTGGCATTAGGTACTTGGAAGCAACTTTGAAAATATACGAATAAAATTTGTTTTTCCCAATTTTTTCAAGTGTGTCAAACAATGACTTATAATCCTTTCCAAAATAACTGATTAAATTGTTGCACGCACTTTTATCATCTTGTTAGTTAGATGTACATCATATGATAAAATATCTTACATGCGTAATACTATTTATCCCAAAAGAGATAAAAATGATTTTGCAATATTTTTGGAAATACCTATATTTTACTATATATAAAGAATCTTATTAAACATGTTTTTTTTCTTATATGTTATGACTTTGCAAAATGGAAAAAAATCACATACTTGTATAAATTACCGTGCAATTGAAATTTAATCAGTGGAATTTTTAGTATTATCGTATATCTTTTCAGATACAAACTTTCCCATTTTCCCATTATAAAAAGGTAGAAAAATATTATAAGCTGTTCGATTAATTGATTTCATATGAAAATCACATTCAACATTAAAGATTTCCACAAAAAACTGGGATTTAAAGGAATTTTATTAACAATTGAAAAATACAAGTATATACGATAAATTAAATATAGAAACGTGATTAGTAAATATATAACTTCTTTATATAATAATAAATATGTGTTTTGGCAATATCAAAATGAAGAAACAATTTTCACTAAAATTCTTCACGTATAGAATTTCTCCATTAACCAAAATTTCACTCTTATGAAATATTTCATTTGGGTGTCCGTTATGAAACCGAAATTTCCTTTTTAAATATATATTTTAAAAATCGATTATATCTGTATGAAACTAGTAAATTTTTTTTAGAAAAATAAAGTCGGAAGTAAAGTAATGCATCAAAAAATTTTGAAGATTTTTTTATTCTGGCTTTGAGTCTAGCCTTACAGGATCCCCTCTTGAATTCGAAGCTCTAAACCTGTGCCCACACATCACTAGTGATTAAAAACAACACTGTAAGTTAGTAGAAAATACTACTTGGTTGGAAATATATACTAACTTATCATTTAAGTTCTAAAATGTTTACAAATAATGCCCATTCGTCTTTTTTTACTATAAAAAATGAAAATTAATCAAGACACTATTAAAACACACATCCATGGCAGTTTTCAGTTTCCAGTAAGTTTTTAAAGACAGTTACGACTACCTTTGCAGATTTCTAAGAACTAAAGTACCTGTCATTGGATTTTGAACAGGCAACAGTTACAATTGAACGTGCATTTGTTTACAATTAGTAACTATCATAGGTATTTTGAACAGACGCAGTCCTGTACTATTAAATCGAATATTTTGATATATTAGAATAAAATCAAAATAAATAAATTTATCATTTCTGTAAGCTCTCTACATTAACGGACAAATTTAATTTTAATTGCGTATGACAGTCTAACCTCTTGATTTATCTATAATCCTTCGAAACTACCTTTTTAGAATATTAGAATATTTCCCTTAACTACTATTGAGTTAAATTTGATTGAACCTGTCTACTTTTAATTAGAAAAAATAAATGTAATTGCCTGTTTTGTATAAATCAAAGAAATAACATATTACTAAAAAATCCTTTTTTAAAATTTTGTTAGAATTTTCTTTTTAGTTTAGGAAAGAAAGTCATTCTGAAAACATCGAAATTTTAGGACATTATTTAGTGTGTTTAGTGTTTAGTCAGTGTTAATATTTGTGAAGTCAATTTTTTTGTTTGTTTATTTTTAATAATAATGGAAATGAATAGATTCCATCAAATTAGTAAGAGTTAAAAATGAAATACAAATATTTTAATTATTCTCTGTGCCCTAATCTCGCTATTGATTAATTCGATAGTTCTATTTTATATAAAGTTAATTAAAAAAATATTTACAGTTTTTATTTTTTATTTTATATAATGAACAAATAAAACCAAACAAACAAAATCACTTAACCTAATTCAAAGATTTATTTTTATTAATCAAGGCGTTTACCTATTAAATCATTTTTGGCAAAACTTTTAAAAGAAAATAATTAAGAACGCCAAAAAAATAAGAAACTAGGCAAATTATTATAATTAATATTATTATTAGTATTATTTCTTGTTAAAAAAAAAAAAAAATATTTAGTTCAAGCATGCTTAAAAAAAATTGAGTTATTGGGCCTCTAATAGATCATTGTTTATTAAAATGGAAATTCTAACCAGTTTCTTTGATAAACAGTAATTTATAGCTTAATTTTTATAAATTGGCAAAATATCGTTTATGGGTGGAGATAACAATCAAGTATACTGCTGCTTGTTTAGTGGTCCATCATAAGTAATTAAATAGTCAGCCTGGTGGGATGTATGATGTCTAATTTAACTGTGCATACCCCTTTATAACTTTCTAGATTCTTTTTTGAACAATTATTTTAAAATACTAGAAGTATATGTACAGGGTTATCCAACTTGTGATAGAAATTTGCTTTTTAAATGAAACCCATATAGTGTTGACATTTCGGAATCGGCCATCCATAACGGAAAATTAAAATCTACAAAAATTCGGTTATAATTTGCCTATAGTGAACGTCTTGATCGTAATGGTCACTTCTTCATCATTTTCAAAAAACTACAGCCCACCTCCATCCGAAAAGCTGCACGAAACAGTAACTTTCACAACACTTAACCGACTCTCTTAGATCATATTTATGCTAAATTTGACATAAAGAGAGGCCAATTTGCTGCGATCTTCTTGGAATCGACATTTCTGGCTCTAGCAGCAATGTTTTCCCTAAGATGAAACTGCTGTAAGATGTACAGGCGACAGACGATACAAAACACTATCAGTCTCTTCAAACTTTTTAATCAGCTTGCGAATACAGATTCTGATTAGACAATGATTTCTACCGAATTTTCGCAATACTACCATCAGAGATTTGGAATTTTCGCATAATGATTTTATAGATAAACGATCGATTGTACTGGGAGACTTTAATTTAACGATATGTTACCACGAGTTGCATAACCCTGTAGTTTAGAATTGTTCACCTTTTTAGAATGTTTTCGCCTATTGTGTCTAAACATAATTAAAAATTTTGTAGATTTATTGATCAATCAATCAACTGCCGAAATCATTAATAATAGACATGTTTTTTTTCTAATTTATTCTATATTTTTTTCATGAAAATCCAACTTTATTCACAACATTATAAAAATATTTTCTCATTTTAGATCTTGAACTTGCTGCCGAATTAGGAAAAACTCTTTTAGAAAGAAATAAAGAGCTTGAAACTTCATTAAAACAACATCAAAATGTGATCGACGATCAAACACAAGAAATTGAGGTGAGTAAATTATAGATAAATCGAAATTTTTTAAATTCTTAATAATAAAATAGAATTTTAGATTTTTTTTTTTTAAGTTAAATTGATCTTAAAGTAAGTTGCGTACAAATTGTGTTTGGTACTTTTTTTATTGTCCATTTTATGAGATCACAGCCAATCAGTGACACTATAAACATACATAAGTTATTCACCCATTTATTTACAATTGGGCATACCTAATTTTAGATGCAAATTAACGATATAAATATAGTTTTCTTTCCAATGCCATTGAACTTTTACATAGTACATGCGTATGGATAATTATTTTTCTGTTTTATATCAAACGAATTGTTTCGATTCAATTAAATATTACCAAACCCAAAATAAAAAGTCTCAATGCGGATATTGAAATCGTATATAAAATAAACGATCGATTGTATTTGATCACTAAATCAGAACGTTTAGAACAATTAAATAAGAATATTTTTGATGATTTGTTCTTTTTTTGTTTTAAAGTGTATTAAAACACTTTTAATAACAATCATAAACATTTTTATATGATTCTTAAAGACACCTTTTTTTAAAGAGTATTAAAAACTTTTAGAAAGTTCAATGACTTTGATTACGTTTTGGTATTATGAAATAGGACATCCACGTTCTGTAATAATATATTGTACTATACGGGAAGATGAGGGAAAACAAGATACTTAAGCTTTGAGAGTATATAACATTAATCAGCACGTTATTGCGCGAAATAAACTAGTTTGATCTAAGAAAGTCCGTATCAAAGCAAGGTCCAATAAAAATGCAATGGGACCGGATTTAGTTTCCGTTTATGCGACTTTTCTGATTTAATCGTACCAGAAAACGATGTGTGCATAAACGTGCTGAATGTTACTAAAAATTCAAAACATTCGAATTCGAAGAAACTTGTTTTGCAAATTCCTAAATTGGGCTCTGAAAATTTTATTATTTATTAGGGCGAAAATTAGGGGTATACGATTCTGCCATTTCTTCGTGTAATGACTGTTATATGAAAAATGTGTGTATCATAGATTTTTTTCGGTGGATAAATATCACATGTAAACAAAGTAATACTTTTTTCTTAGTAAAGTCAATATACAATATAATACCAGTTCATCGATTCCCAAATTCTTTACAGGAATTCTGTACAGGAATTTAGTGTAATAATATCCCGGAAATAATACCCGATTGCGGGGGTGAACCACCTGAAATCAATCAATTTTTGACTTTACAAATGCCAGATGATTATGATTATGATCCTGAAGAGCAAGAGGAAAATTCTCAGGGAGAGTCCACAATCTCTGACGAACAATATTCTTCAACATTAACTGTTCCAGAACTTCAATGAATACAAGAAGCTTGAAGCAGTTAAATCATTAATTATCTTCAACAAGGTGATGAATGTTTCGTGGATTATGCCTATTGGTTGGGATACAGCGGTGAAAAAACGCGCCCTATTACTCTACTTCTACGGTGGTGTGTGAAGGGGTAAAGTATAAGAGTAAAAAATTAATAAACTGCGGGAAATTTCGTTCAGAAATAAAATTTTCCAAGAAATTGATGAAAGTGCTCACTTTCTACGCGTTGTAGCTTCAAAAATATAATCTTTAGAAAAAAGAGTTCTAAGTAAAAATTGTGGAGAATCGTACGCTCTATATTTTTTGTATGGATCTCAATCAACGTATCTCGTACAGGTAACGAGATATTCGCGAAAAGGCGATTTTCCACCCTTTTAAACCAGTATGGGGGTGCGAGCGGCACCCCCACAAAGTTGAAAACTTGGAATTTTAAATAACTTACCTAGTTGAACAATCGTACCAAATATAAAGTTTCCTATACCTTTTGCAAGCTGGAGCCATTTTTTACGCTCTATTGACTGGGCTATAGGTGTCTATTTAAAATCATAATACTCATTTTGCATCCGCTTGTATTTGATCAATTTGCTCCTACAATATGGTAGATAGGTTCCTAAGAAGAGAGAAAATAAGAGTTCCCCCAATATTTCTTGTTTCTTGTTCCGTGTTCTAGGAAACCGTGTTATAGGACCAACCGTCCTAGCTTCAACAAAATTGTCTACCATGTTTTTGTCCACACTTCTCCTATACAAAATATATTCACAACTATTTTTAATTTGTATATTTCTTTAGTTAAATGATTAATTTAAATCTATTTTTTTTGTATACTTCTAGTTTTTACAAAAACAAAATAACGCATTACGTGAAGTCAATGATTCTCGTTTAAGTATTTATGAACACCTAGAAGTAGGAATTCAAGATTTAGAGAGGGCAAATCATAGACTGATAGTTGAAAATACAGCTGATAAAAAACATATAAAATCGTAAGTACAGAGTAAATTTTATTCTATTATAGTAAATCTAAATGCAATTCTCTTATTCTATGTAGACTTTTACATAATATTGAAAACTTAGAACAACGCATTGAAGAACATAATAAAAGTTATGAAGATATTAAAAAAGCTTTGGATGTTGAACGTCGAAAGAATGAAAGATTTCAGCAAGAGAAAAATAATCAAAAGGAACAAAACAATATAAAACTAAAGCAAACTAATTTTGATTCTTCAATGAACGAAAGTAACAATGACGACGTAATAAAAATGATATTATAAAAATTATATGAAAAAAAAATAATAACAAAATTATTTTCTTCTTAAAGGGTTACGAGCACAATTCAACACCGGAAAATGGTTTAGCATTCGAATCACTTAAAGAAACAAAAATTGCCAACTCAACAGGAACTAGTGATATTTTGATGGAAGCTTTGGATGCCAGCAATATAGCCAATGAAGAAAATGAAGAACTGATCAAATTAATGACCGAAATGGAAAAAATCAAAAAATCATGCATTTCGGAACAACAAAAAGTTGCTGAACTTGAAGAACAGCTTGTGACAATTAGTAAGTTTAAATATCGATTTTTAGTTAATTTCTGTGAGATTACACAATTTTTAGGTTTGAATCCATTATTTTTGTGCAATGATTTTCATTCAATAAGGAAAAAATAGTAAATATAATAATCTCGGCATAGTAAATCTTCATGCTGACACATAGTTAAATCAACGGGTGCTCATAGTAAATTGAATAGTTACCAAAAATATTTTAGCAATGCGCATAGTCAATCTTTTAAATGGCTTTACTATAACATCCCAATGATTCTATCCACACAATTCTCAAATCAATAGGAACATATAGTAAATTAAGTAGATACTAAATATTTAAACGTTAAAAAACATTTCATTTAACAATTTAAAATAGAAAATGACTATACCCTTTATAAAATCATAGTAAATTTATTGGTATTCATAAATTGATTACTATACAGAGTAATAACTATGTTTCAGACGATAATTTGACTGGTAAAGTGTAACTGAAACCATTGTATTGTATTATATTGTATTGTATTGGAGGGACCCGCCTTAGCACATATGCATTACTTGCCCATAAATTTTATTATTTTAAAAATCATTATCGTAATAAAAATTAATTTTGTTATAATTTATCAATTTATAGTTCAAGAAAATCAAAGTCTTCAAAGTCGTATCGTTCAAACGAGTTGTAATGAAGAAATGAAATCAATACATGATGAGTTATCAATTTTGGAAGAAGTTCGGTATGTCGTCTTTAAAATCCATATTTATTAAATCTAAATAGCAAATTAATTAATATAATATAATTTATTTATTAATATAATAAAATTGTTTTTTTCTAAATCTAGTCAAGGAACTATGTGTAGTCGTTGTTTACGATCTGTGGATGATAGAAATGCTATAGAAGATGGTTCTTCAATAATGGACACAGAAGATGGTGACGATAGAAGTCTATTAGAATTGATGAATCCAACGGAATCGGCACAATTATATCGTTCGGCCGTAACAATTAAGGTGAATAGCTATTAAGTTAAAATTATAAATTATCTACCTTTGATTAATCGTTTATTTAATTTGAAATTTAAAAGAACTGACAAAACTATCAATATATTTATTATAACAATTTTTCATATTACTAGTTTAATCATTTTACTTTTATTTTCAAATAATTCATTAATGCTTTTAAATTCGCGCTTTCTAAGAAAACGAAAATTGCCAATTTCCATACCCATTAAGTAATTATTTGGATTTAATTTGATGTAGTATAGGAGTTTTCCAATTTTTCCAATTTTTAAAAGCTTTTATTAAAAAACTTGTAATGACAAATTTTATGGATTAGAAAATTTTTAATAAATTATTTTAAAAATTAATAACTTATTTTGTAGTAATTTTTGCATGCTAATATATTTTGTTTTAAATTTAAATCATTTAACTAACGCGGGGTATTATGTTCCGCCGGGATGGTTGTACTTTTTAGTGCGCAAATATTTTCATTTTCAAATAAAATATTTGGTTTCAAAATTGGAAAATGGTCTTATACAACCGTAGCGACAAATTTATTTACCGATTATTCGAAATTTATGTGATTGGTAATGACAATACCTAATAATACTATATCCCTTACAGTACAACGCATGACAACACATGTGCGAGTTTATTTAACGACAGATTTTGATGATATACTTTTTTTCTTAAAGATTTATGATCCCAAAATTTGGTACAACTTACTTAATTTTAAATAACGAAATACCTTGTTATTTATTATTAGTATTATTATTTGGAGTTGTAAGAATAAAAACTAAAGTTTTGGCAAAGGAATGATAGTCGCTACATTGGAAACAAAGACCATTAATATCAATCGATCGCAAAATTAATTTGGAAGGTTTAGTTTTACCCAATCAGAAAATATATGGCCAACTTTATTAGGAGATTAACCCCTCTATTCTGAGCGCAGTCATAACAAGTTCTGACTGTCATAACAAGACGTCTTTGTCATAACTTTTTATCTAAGACTGTTTGCTATTCTGACCCCGTCATAACTAATAACTGTCATAAAAAAAGATCCTAAGTTCTGACCGAAAACATTTTACATCATAACGGGATTTGATATGCGTTCTCTGAGTGATTCAATTGATAAATATGAAATAACTTGAACCATTTTTTTAAACACACACAAGTTATTTTACACCTATAGAAAAATTTCAAACCTATACAAACATTTTCGAGTGTATTTCTCAAATAACCACGACTACTCGCTCGAATTATAACAGTTTAAACTGTTATAAATTCATATTTTGGACATAATTATGACCCGTTCACTAGAATACGAATTTTCGCAGCAATCATAATTTCAATCAGAATATTAGTATCATAAATATTTATGACAGCAAAACTATCACAAAGCCAGAATAAGCGCGTAAAGCTCTTAAAATAGTTTTCCGCAATATTTATTGTAATATGCTGATTCATTATAAAAGCTTCTTTAATTTTACAAATCTTTATTCATTTATATCTTCGTTGGCCGACTCTTTTCACGCGATTTTATTCCGCGTGCAAAGAAAATGATCGGAACGGATGTTCTGCGTGTAAATTTAAGGACTTTAGGTCTTTACTTAGTTAGTAGTTAATTAGTTGAATTTTGTATATAATTATTATTTTTGTTGTTGTAAATATAGAATTTTGTACATATTTTTTTTTTTTGTAATTAAAAAGAATATTATCAAATTTTTTACATTTTGCAGTTTTTATAAAAATTTATGTTTTTTTTTTCTGCATGTAAAAATATTTTTAATATAAAAGTAAGAGTAAAATTACTAACAAACAAAAAAAACAATGTTTTTTGACGGTGAAATTATAACTTTTTTTTAAGCGAAGTTTTTTTATTTTAAAAGATTTTTAAAAGGTCTCGAATTTGACTTAAAAATTCTTAATAAATTTAAAATAATTATTTTTATTTTTCTATAAGGTAAGAAAAAAACAGTGTTAAAAAATCGATAAAGTGCCTTAATTTTTGTGATAATTGATTTAAGAAATTTATTTTTTTAATTTTTTTCTTTTAATTAAAAGTGTTTTTGTATTTTTTGAACATTTATCAGAAATTTTTGCAGGAATATTTTTACTTTAAGGAATATCGTAAAAAATTTGATAATATTAATGTGAAAATTCAGTGATAATATTTAAAAATTTAATTAATTATTAACTCTCACATAAACAAAAAGTAAGTTTATAATGTTTTTTTTTTGTTTTTTTATTTTTTTTTAATTTTTAAAGATTTTATAAATCATGATTTTGATTTTGAAGAAATTTTTTTTGTCAGAACAAAATAATTATTTTAGTATTTATAATTTTTGAAAAGAATATTCGTATTATTTTAATATACCAGACAATTCTCGATTTACGAATGATATCCGTTCTTAGATTGATCTTTAAATGCATTTTGACCAATCGAGCAGGCATTTGCGAGCGTTCACTCGTTGTTCGCTAATGTTTGCGAACACATGTTTGCATTTGGTCCAAACCAGACGATCATGGATCATCAGCGAACACTAGCGAACATCTTTTTGCTCGCTCGGCCTCCACACAAACTCTGAGCATTCGCAGCGAACGTGTTCTGATCTTGCTCGCTGGCTTGGTTTGGACACCGCTTTAAACAAACACAAATGATTATAAAATTTAAAAAAAACGATTGAGCTATTACTTTATGCATTACTATGCATTACCACTATAACTTTAATATCCGCTGAATGACTATTTTAATGAAATACGATCGGTTATATCTTTCTTATCGTATTTCATTAAATGAGTCATTCATTGTGTCAACATGACACATTCAAAAGAGCCATTACTTTCCAAATTAGTATCTTTAACTAATTGGTGCAGTTACTATTTCAAGTTTTTTGAGCGTTGGAATTAATAGTTATGACAGAAGATCATTTTCTAATACTGTTTTTGTTTTGTTTTTTTTTTTTTTAAAGTACTACCAACCATATAAGTGAATAGAAAATGTGAAAAGTTCAAAAAATCCTTTAATTGAACATAAAAGTATTATATTAGATCTTATGACAAGAGCTTTAAGGTCCTTAGATATCTTGCCATAAGATCTAATTCAATTCAGTCATGTTAGAATTTTGCATACCTTTACTTATTTATATCTTTGGTGATAGTACCAACTTTTAATTAAAAAAACTACATATTAGAAAATGATATTCTGGACCCCTCGAAAAATATTTTTTTACTATAAAGGATATTCGTAAATCAAGAAATGCCTCTATTCGCCATTTTTTCGCACTCCAATTTTCTAATATTTAAATATTTTCTATCAAAATAGTTTCGTATTACTTTCTTATTTTCTAAAGGTGCTAAAACTTATTACTATTAAAAACAAAAAAAAACAAAAAATAGATAAAATCCAAAATCACTATCATAAATATATAATTTTCTTTATAATTGATTAAATTGCATGAATTTTAACAAATTCAGTTCACAGAAAAACTTAATTAATTACTTTAAAAAAAAAATAAACACGATAACTGAATTAATTGAAAATCTTGAATTTCTAAAAAGAAAAAGCTCTCTAATCTTAATATTTAATTTCGTTTTTTTCTTTTCTTTTTTTTGTTATCACTTGTTTTTAATTTTCATTTTATTTCATATTTTTATTATTTGTAGGCTGAATGCGTGATTTGTTCAAAATCATCAAAGTACCTGCATGAAATGCCAATTTCATTAGTAAGCCTGTTGCTTGATATTTGGCTGCATTTTAAGAAACTCAATTATATTCGATGGATGCTAAAAATATTACAATGGCCAGCATTAGTCATTTATCGTATGATTAGTTTACCATCAGATGATTATTTTAGTTTTATGTAGTAGCATTTCTACATATTAAATTATATATTTTACATTGTTAATTTGTTTATTAATATTAACTTTTATTTTTTTTTTTTTTTGTTTTCTAATTAATAATTATTATTTCTTTTTATAAAAAAATTGCATTTAACAAAGTTACTACGTTCATGTTTCAAAAAATTTGCAATAATATGTTTTTTAATTATTAAAATATAATATTTTAATATCTTTTTTTTTTTACACGTACATAAAAAACTTTCAATATGAATATTCTCTTGATATTGTAGACTGTGTTGTAACGTTGTATCAAAGACATAAATAAGTAAAGATATATAAAACCGATGCCTTCTAGATATCTCATCAGGCCAACGCATAGACGAAAATGACGTCAAGTATGTGAAAAAGAAAAATAATTATGAAGCACGAAGGTTGAAATAAAGAAGCATGTTCCTAATGTATTATTTGCATTAGAATTCGTGCTTAATAATTATTTCCCTTTTCCACACACTTGAAGTTAAGACGTCATTGTCCTCTATGTGCTGGCCTGATGAAATTATCTAGAAGGTATTGGTAAAACTCTAACAAGCTTTTATATTAACATAAGTAATTTACATTTAATCTTATGATAGAGAGCAATAAGATAAAGGGTGTGCAGCATCTTTTGGTTTGTTCGCCATCTTTTGGTTCGTTTTTGAACTAGCGGTTATTTTGCCGCTCAAATGTCAGCTGTCAAACTGACAGAAATTCAGTATTATATTCCCGGTGAACGAAATTAGTCGATATATGCTTGATCAATGTTGGGAAATATTGAAAACTTTTTCCATTTTATGTAATATGCATTTTTAAAATGAACTAAAACTTGCTGCACCAATATAAATAAAGAGAAGATGTGGAAATTTCAAAATAGCTTTTATTTAGCATAAGTAAATTACATTAGTTCTAACGGAGGAGAGAGCTTTAAGCGCATACAACAAGGCCTAATGTAATTTACTCATGTTAAATGAAAGCTTATTAGAATTTCATATATCTTTACACTTATTTATATCTTTGATTATACAATGAAACAACGATACATCATGATTTACAATCAATTAAGAGAATATCTATAATATTTATTAAAATATACGACATTTCTTGCAATAGGATATATTAGAATAGTAAATCGTGCCAAAAAAAAAATACAAGAATAAAGTTTTTTTTTAAAAAAAAAACAGAATTTAAACTTAATTTTTAAGAAGTTTCGGACTCTCTTTAACATTTTTATTAAATATTCTTAACTATTTTTTTTTTTTTTGTTATTTAAAATGATTTTTGCTGGCTGTTTGTGAATTTTATATTTTTAGGCAAAAAATTTAATTTTGATTTTGATTTTGATTTTTTTTTTTAGTACATTTAAAAATGTATATCTTTACGCCACACTTTGTTTTCTTTTACTGTTTTGCACATGATCTTCAGTATTACTATATTTATTAATATTTTACTAAAAAAAAGAAACAATTAATTCAGTAAGGGTATTCAAACTTTGATGCAACTGGTCTTGTATCTTTTTTATTATGCGTTAAAACGAAATATAATGCAGGTTCCGTATTTGGTTTCCCGACTCGATTGATCCGATCGACAAAAGTCTTTGTCTTCTATTCTCTAGCTAGACAAAAACGATCAATCGAGTCGAGAAACCAAATACTTGCCCTGTCATTTTTCTTCATCGTTACATTTTAATACCTCAACAACTATTACGATACAAGACCAGATACAATTAGGGGTGAATTCCCTTAATTTGATTTGAAAGAAACATCGTTTCTATTGATTTGAAATTTGAGAAAATAGATAAGTCTTAAAAAATGTACAAACAAAAACTTGCCGAATTTTTATGTTCAAATATTAATATTAATTCGTTCATTCCAATAGTAAAACTAATGATATTAATAAAGAGAAGATGCAGAAAGCTCAAAATAGCTTTTATTTAGCATAAGTAAATTAGTTCTTATGGAGAGAGCTTTAAGCTCATACAACAAGGCCTAATGTAATTTACTCATGTTAAATGAAAGCTTTTTTGAATTTTACATATCTTTACTTATTAATATCTTTGGTAAAACCAAAGACATGGATAAAGGGAAGATGTAGAAAGTTCAAAAAAGCATTTATTTATCATGAATAAATTACATTAGATCTTATATCAAAAATTTTTAGAAGCTTAAAGCTCTTACCATAAGATCTAATGTAATTTACTTATGTTTAATAAAAGTTTTTTTTAGAATTTTACATATCTTTACTCAATTGTATCTTTGATACAACAATTTCAAACTATTGTACAATTTGTAGGCATTTTGTATGAAAAGTAATTAGTTTTTATAGAGTTTAGAATAACAATTATAAATTGTATATTTTAATTGAAAGTAAGAAAAGTGATCTCGTTAGTTCAAGTCGTAGTAGTAGAGTCTTTGATTCAAATCCCAAACTTGACGAGTTCAATAACTTTTTTTTTTTTGATATCTAGAAACTCAATTATTCCGAAATTTTACTGAAATTACTTTCAAAATATTCACAAGAATTTTTATAAAATATTTATATTTTATTTTAACACAAAATTTTATATATTTCCTAATTTTCTTTTATATACCAAATTGCAGTCGATGACCAAATTGCGGCCCACTCTATCAAAAAAAAAATCCTTGTATTAATTATGATAAAAATAAATTTCTTATTTCACGTATTTCAGGACAATTAATTATTGATACTTAGACAAAATTTTGAAACCATTAAGAACATATCACGACTGTTAGAAGGACATTTTTGATAGAGTGGTCACCGGCTTCAATTTGGTATATTTACCTTACATATTTTAGAATACTATTATGAACAAATTTTTCACAATTACAAAAGACGCTGAAATTTTTAAACTAACAAAGCAAACATCATGAGATTTTTATTAGCTCTTCTCAACAGTCATACCAAACTATCATTGATATTCATTAAAAATAGAGTCTCATTACTTTTTGTCCATAGTAGTATATCTAATTTATGAATGAATGCCACACAATTAAGCCAGTAAAAAGTACAAAAAGTTTACGCCATTAAAAAATAATAAACATTATTAAAACGTTGTTAAAAAATTATATTATTTTTATGATAAATTACTTAAAAACAAAAAGAAAAAAGGAGAAAAGTAAAGTAAAAACTTAAATTAGATTAGTTTTAAGTAGAGAAGAAAAATTATGCATGAAATGATTGTGATAAAAAAAAAAAACGTTAATTAATAATAATTAATTTATAATTAAAAAAATGGAAAAATTAAATTTATTGAATGATAAAATATTTAAGAAATATTTTTTATATAAAAAAAAAACAACAATATTTAATATTAAAGTTGTAAGAAAAGAATTTAAACCAGAAATATAGTTAAACTATTTTTGTTAAGCTTGTTTTTCTTTTTTTTTTGTTTGTCTTTGAATTTGTAGGCTTTTTTTGCATGAATTTTTTTTATTTTTAAATTGCTTGATTGATTATAAAAACAAAACAAACACCTAATTAAAATTAAATATTAAAAATTCTAATAATTTTTTTTTCTATTTTTTAACTCTTTTTTTTCTTTAGATCGCACCGAAACCGAATTCATTGGAATTAAACAATTCAAATCCGAATCCATATCGTGAATTGGTAGAAAAATATGAGGCACTACTTGAAGTTCAAAGGCATTCAATAAATCGTAATCATCGTCAACAACAACAACAGCCATCATTACAAGATGAATTTCAAACATCTGGTGAATTTAATTCAATTAATACAAAAGATATTGAAGAAGGATTCACAGGATCCGATAAGAATACGAATAGTACAACGGCTGGTAGTGAAACGAATGGTAGTATAATTGAAGGCAACAACACATCGAATAGTATTCATAATAGAACATTACAACCGCGTAAAAATTGTATGCGAACACCGACAGATTTTTCGGAAGCAGAAACATCAAGTTCAGGATTTTCAGATGAAACAAGTAATAAAGGGACACAAACAGATGAACGACAAGGTTTCTTCCTTTGTTCAATTGGTGATGGTGAAGATTGTAAATTTAGTATTTATGATGATGCAAGTCCAATCGATTCAAGATTTCGTAATCGTCCAGAATATCGTGAATTATTTAAAGAAATATTTGCTGTATTAAAAAAAGCTGCTGAAAATAAGGAAGAAGGTGAAAATCTACCATTATTAGATGATACACATCCGATTGTTAGTAAAGTACCACCAGTAACACCGGCGAATGAAGATCTACCAGATTTTGGTGATGATACACAAAGTATTATATCATCAGCAGTATCTGAACAATCTGTTGCAATGTCTGAATGTATAACAAAAACTGAACGTAAAACTGCTGTTAAAAAGTATGTTGTTGAAAAGGGTCAAGAAAATAAACCACCAATACAAAATGCTGGACAAATAACATCTGATGATACACCATCCCAAGGAACATGTAATGGTAAAACAGCAATTGTTGAAAATGGTCGTGTATTAAAAGCATTCAAACGTGAACCACTCGAATATCTATCTGTAAGTGTTGGTATTAAAAAGAAAAATCGTAAGAAAAATCGTAATTTTAATAATGATCGTTCGGATTCACCGATATTACCATCACCGCCGCGTGTATTCTTTACTAGCGGTAAAAAACGACGTGATTTACGACCATTTAATACAACATCAACAGTATCACCATCAACATCAAATAATTTACCACCAGCATCAACAACAAAAAATGAATGGAATGGAAACTCAATGGTAATTTATAATCGAAGTTTACAATCTCAGACACCATCACCGAAAGGTCGTGAATTGGATATTAACGAGATGGAATTTAAACCAAGTACAGCGTCACAAGATTTGCACAAACTTAAGAAATTAGAATTATCTTATGCTGAAGTATTACGACGAGCAGATGCATGCAAACATCATCATCGTAGAAAATAAATTGGTTAGAATTTTCGAAATACATTTATAAAAAAAAATATTATTTTCAAAAATAATTTTTAATAATTTTTCTGCACATTTAATTAAATTAATTAAAAAAACAAAACAAAAATGTTTAAATGAGTTTTTTTTCAGAGAATTTTCATTTAATTCAATATTTTTTTTTATGAATCTTTTTCGATTCTTATATACTTCAACCGTCCGAAAATATGGTATTAGGAGCTTTCCATTTGCACCATTTAATAGCGTGCAAGTACTTGAATACTTAATATTGAAGTACTTGAAATGTGTAAATTGAAAAGCCTCTAATAGGAGCTACACTTAGTACAGCAAGTATGTGCAAGTACTTGAATACTTAATATTCAAGTACTTACATATAATTGGAAAGGTACAAATGGAAAACTACTATTTCAGTTAATAATTTTACTCGTATAAATAAATTTCAATTGAGTCCTGGTTTTTTCACAGGGCTTTTTTTGAACACACTCGAATAGAGATGGTAACTATTTTACACTACAATGTTTGGCCTTTTTTATATATGGAATTTTATAGGGGTTTTGCTCCTTCAGCCAGCGTAGTTTGACCATTCTTCAGTTGCAAACTATTTTGCAATATACCACTAACCTAAATTCCAGTTATAATTGCTTCATTTTGGAATTGATCCTTGTTTATAATAAAACAGAATTTTTATGAAAATCATCCATTTTATAAACATAACTGGTGTTACTCGATTTTAACACAAAAATTATAAAATTTTTCATTTGAACTAAACTAAAAACATCAGTTTTTAACAGTTTTATTTGATTATCAATGTTAGATTACAATTTTTTACTAATTTTAAATTCGTTATTAAAATTTCTACCATATTTTCGGACGGAGGTAGTAGTAGTAATTTTTATTCTAGTCCCAAAAAAAACAAAATTTCTAAAAAAAAAAAAAGAGAGTTATTTCTTTTTATATACCAGAAATTCATTTGCAACTAAAATTTCTTATCCAAAAACTTTCTTATATTTATTTTTTTTCAAATAAAATTTCTCAGTAAAATTTTGAAATTTTTTGAATAATTTTGAAAACATTTTTAACCGAAAATTAATAAAATATTCGAATATTAATAAATGTAAAAGGAAAAAAAAAGAGTAAAATATAAGAAAACAAAAAATATTAGAAGAAAATCGCCATAAATATGAAAATAAAAAATTAAAAATTAAAAATAAAAGAAAAAGATGTGTGCAGAAAAATAATCTTTACATGATTTTTCTTATTTTTTTAAAAAACAGAACAAAATTTATTCTATGAATATTGTTTTATTAATTTTCGACATAATTTACTTTAAAAATGAACGCTATTTTTGTGGTTATAATTTAAATTAAATAAATAATAAGATTTTGAAATATTTTTAAATGTGCCACTCAAAAAAAAATAATGAAACTTCCAATAACTAGTCCATGCAGTGTAGTTCAAACAATGAAAATATACGTCACTTGTGCTCAGAATTTTAAATTTACAAATATGAAATATAAACGAAAATTCTTTGTAGAACCATTGAATTGGACTTAATCTAATGCACTCTTTCTAAACCGTATGAAAAGACATCATAATAATAATAAGAATAACAGCTCAAATCGAACCTATCTCACGTGAACTAACATAGGAGAATATAAAACCTGGCGTTAAAATGCATGGAAAACAACAATAACGTTTAAAGGATAACTGATATAAAACCACGTTAAACTATTATATCTTATTAGTTAAGAATGGCAAGTTATTATGTCTACAACCTGAAAAACTTGGGCTTGATGCGTTGGGAATAAGGAAACGGAAAGATAAAAAAGTGATACTTTCTAACTTTTTAAGACAGTTACCGATAATTCTATAAAGGTTAATACCAGTTTCCATCTAAAAGCTGAATTTCGCAATCAACTTTTGAAGTGCCTCTACATATAAAAGTTGCAGACTTAAAATAGTGAAGATTAAAAACAAAAGATTGATAATTGTCGGCAGATCACGATTTAAAACATTTTAAATAATAAAAAAAAAATTATAAGCTGACGTTCTTTGGCCAAATAAATTCGCTTGGGCCCCGATGATTATTATCGGGACTAACCAGTTTAATTTAAATTTACATGCGACAAAACTGATCTATAGAATTATGAGGTCATTTCCGACCCAATCATAAAATATTTCGGACAAATTGCTTTCAATCTTTGTCGTACTCCTTGTGCTGCCAGTCAATCTTTGCATAAACGATCGACTTTCTTAATCACACAGTGATTTATATTCCTTGAGGTTTCCTTTATTATTTGTCTCAAAAAAAAAAAAAAAATATGCCATTTTAGTGCATGAACTAGTTATTGGAAACTTTTATAATTGATTTAATAAATTGAAAATTTAAAAGAAAATTTATTATTAAAATGATTTTATTTATTATTTTCTTTTAAAAATTCCTAAAAATTAAGATCATATAAATTCCCGAAGGATTTTAAAAATTGTTTAATTTACAATCATGGAGAAAAATATTTATCAAAAATTAAATTAAAATTCAAACAAAAAATTATAAATAAAAGTAAAAAAAAAAAAATTAATAATTAATATAAAATCAGATAGAAATTTTTTTCATAAATTTCATTTCACTTTTTATTAAATATAAAACAAAATGTTTTTTAAAGTAAAAATTATCTGAAAATATTCATTAGTTCTTAACCGTGTTGATTACATAAGAAAGGATGTTTCCCCCGAAATAGACGCCTTCAAATCTAAGATTTCTTGAAGGATCAAAGAAACAGGAATGGAGAAACTCATTCGGAAGTATTCAAGTTTTAAAAACAATTTGAAAAAAGTGCATACTTAAGTTTAAAAAAAAAGAAAAAAGAAAAGGAAAATCATAATATACTTAAAAAGCTCAATACGAAGAAATAATAAACAACAAGTAAAATTTAGATGTAATTTGTATATTATTTTAGAATGTAAAAGAAATTTAAATAAAAAATAATTAAAACAAATTCAATTTGAAAGTAATATTATTTAGACTTAAAAAATTACGCTGAACAGACGTCCTTCATTTGAGGAGATTTGTCCTGCTTCGGCTTAGGATACCTTATTTTATTGCTTTTAATATTTTTAATTTATTTAGAAAAGATACTTTTTCTTTTGAAATTCATAACAAATGGAGGTATGGTAAACATATAGTAACTGAAAATCGGCCTACAACCGATATTGACAATCCGAAAAACCATAAAAACCGACAGAACTTTCTGGTCACCTTGGTTTTTTCTTTATACCTTTGCTCTACCTTGCCCGATTTTACTCAAATGCAATACCACACAAAGTTAAGGCAGAACCAATTCACATTATAAATTTCATCAAAATCGGATAACTCGTTTTTGGGTTATGCTGTCATATAAATGTAATGACAAAAGTAATATACCCTCTGGCACTACCATAGGGCATAAACATAATTTAATTTACATTTTTTATTGTTTGCCTACTGGGACTTATTTCTGCATAAATCCGAAAATATTTTGAAATCCATTGATCACTTTTGTTCCACTCGAATCGTGAAATTTTTGATTGCGGTTTTCCTGCCTATTTTTTCTTCTCTAAGATATTTCCCATTAAAATCCAACATCTTTCAATGGGCAGAAGTTATGGAACATTAGCTGGATTTATATTTTCTCATTGAAGTAGATATCGTTAGCCTCATACCCATTTTAACGTTGCTTCCGTAAAATAGAACATCGGCCAAATTCGTTCAAAAACCATGCAACTACTTATGTATGTTTTGTTAAACAAGCCATGTCCAACCGAAATTTTTGTTGGCCATATAAAAATAGGCAAAAAAGCCTTAATTTAACCATGGGTTATAGCTTTGGTAAACCGTGAAAGTGAACTTAAATTAAAATTAAGAATACAAGATTACGCTGACCCATATTTCAAATTGGTTTTTTTACTTACATCATTCCATACTCGATATATATTATTTGTGTGAAAAATCACTATTAAATATGAATAAAATCTGGTCACATATGATGTCAGAAAAGTATAAAAAAAAATATTCAAAATGGCCAACATGCGCACGGCGTTCTGGGAAAAATGGTAAGCATTCATCTTAAAATCAGTAGTTGGAAATCTGATTATTCAAATTTAAATTTATATTTTCAAGAGTTTTTAAATTATTATTAAAATTGACTTACAAGAATAAATCCTTAAAGAAACAAAAAACAAATTTTTTTTTCCAAGAGATCACTAACTTACCACTTATCACTTCACAATTTAATTAGCAACTGCTGAGTGAAATGCTGAATTGAATATAGAACGAAAAAAAATCAAACTTCGATTAAATTTGAGAAGCACTGGTTTTATTCTTATATGTTTTCCAATTCCCCAAAAGTGAATATAATTTTCTGAACGCACTCTTTTTTTCAACTTTGACAGATAAAAATTGTCAAAATATTTTCTTTTTTTAATTTTCATATAGAAATCCAATTAGTTTGATTTTAATTTAAAAACAGCTCAGAAATGGGCTAAATGTTAAAAACAAATAAAGTTTTTTTTTGAATTAAATTGAAGCAAAAGAAAAATAAATAAATAATGGAAAGTGATAAATTTCTTATGGCTGCAGGAGTAACTGCAGCAGTTACAATTGTTGGAGCATTTGTATTTTGGGGGCCATCGGGTGAGTTTTTTTTTCTTGTTTATTTTGTTATTTTTAGCATATAAATCTTATATAATATTTTGTATTCCTATAAAAACAAAAACAAAAATCGTTTAAACCTTTTTTTTTTTGTTTCCAGGATCATCAAGATTGCGTCAACGTCGTGGACAAATTGCTGGTTTACACAATTTTGGAAGAACATGTTTTTTAAATACTCTACTACAAGCTTTAGCTGCATGTCCACAATTTATAGCTTGGTTGCAACTTTACAATAATTCTCATGATAAAAAAAGTCTGATATCAGCACTTTTAAATACTCTTGAAATAATTAATGGTACACATCTGACTTTACGGGGTGATCCATATTCCCCAGGTGCTGTGATACGAGCTCTAAATTCTTTAGGTTGGGTTATTCCACCCGATGAACATGATGCTCATGAACTTTTACATGTTCTATTAGCATCACTCGAAGAAGAAGCTGTACAACCGAAAAAAGTTGGATGTTTATCTGATGCTCTAGGTGGTGGTGTTGGTGGTGGTAATGGTAGATTTAATAACGATGCACCACCACGTCCATCTAGTGCAATGCTATCGGATTTTTGTAATCCAGATTATGATGAATCGACTAATTTAATGCGACAAGTACGTTCAGAAGCTCATACACCTGATTCACCGCATTCAATGTGTGGTGATAATGATGATGATTCATCATTAATAAGTGATCCGACAATGTCACCAAATTTGAGTATAACAACACGACAAAGTCGTCCCAGAACTTTACAATCTCAAATGGGTGATTGCTTGAATAAACGTTCATCAATCTCATGTAGATCATTAGAAAGATTAAATCGTGGTCCAGGAACTGTTTCTGTAAGATTTTTTAAATTTTTATATTAAACAAACAAAAAAGTTGTTTTTCTTTTATTGATAATAATCAGATATGGACTGAACAGGCTAAAATTCAAGTACCGCATCCGTTTCAAGGGGCATTAGGAAGTCAAATAGTTTGTTGTGGTTGTGGCTACAAAGTATATTATCCCTTTTTTTATATATTTGTTTCTAATAATAAAATTCAATTTCAGTCGACTGTACGATATGATAAATTCGATAGTGTTACACTTAATTTACCCGAACAACATCGGACGGGACTCAGTTTAGGGCATTTACTTAGTGAATTCATTGCATCTGAAAATCTATCAGATGTAAAATGTGAATCATGTAATGAAACAACTACACATACGAAATCGGTTACATTTGCAAAATTACCAGCCTGCCTATGCATTCATATTGCTCGTACAACATGGTTGCCAACTGGACAGGCATGTAAACGACAAGATTATGTACATTTTCCCGAGAGTTTATCAATGGCACCATATAGTTTTGTTCAACCTCATTTAAATAGTCAAGTAAAAATTATCATTATCAATTTCAATATGAAATCGAAATCTAATAAATTGATTTTATTTTTTGTTTGTAATTTTAGGCTAGTACTCCTTGGGGTTCAACACTTTCATTATTCTCTGGTAGTTTACCTACAAATGGTGAAGCATTCGGACCTTATACATTTGGAGCAATGTTCCCAAAAAATTTATATCGTCTCTTAGCTGTTGTTGTACATTCCGGAGAAGCTAATAGTGGTCATTTTGTTACTTATCGACGTGGTGCTTTAAGAAGTTCACACAGGTATGTGTAGATAGTTTTATTATGCTCTATAGTAGGTAACACATCAAAATAATAATCGTCAAAAGTTATATCGATTTATGCATGTTCGTCCGTTCGTCCGTCCGTCCGTATATAACATAACTCAAAAACGCGTTAACCGATTTTGATGAAATTTACAATGTGAGTTGGCTCTTTCTTAACTTGGTCTGGTATTGCATTTGAACAAAATCGGGCAAGGGAGAGCAAAGTTATGAAGAAAAAACCAGAGTGACCAGAAAGTTTGGTCGTTTCTTTTAAATGGTATTTCGAACTTATTTGAAAACTAGTGGAGTACTTTTGTTTAATTTATTTACATGGGTTGACTACATAAATCGACGATATCAAGTAAAGCTTCAGTAAAATCTGTCTAAGGATAGTGGAGAAAGAAATAGTCGTAGGGTAAGCTTGTTCATAAAGTTTTTCTTATGTATGTTAAAAACTAATATATCGATTTCAATAAAATTTGCGAATTAGAGCGGATTTGAAGAAGACGAAACAAAGTTATGGATGAAAAACCTTAAAATATTAGTACTTTTCGTGGTTCTTTCGCTGACTTAATTCATTGAACTATAGATTTGTTACCTACTAGTCCCATTTCTACCATTGGGCATCAAAATATCGGCTACAGGCCGATTTTACGTTGCTATATGTTTACTTATTCAAATTTAAACCTTTTTTTTTACGTACTTTTAGGTGGTACTATACATCCGATATTGTTGTAAGGGAAGTCTCAATCGATGAAGTATTAAGCGTACCTGCTTATATGTTATTCTATGATAGAGGTCCACAAAAAATGAGCACCAGATAAATGATTCGAGGTTTTATGCGACTTTATGGAATTATTACTATTATTATTAATATCTATATTTTTTTTTATTATTATTATTCACAATTGTTTTAGTGGATATTTTTTTTTTAAACTATTTTGTAAGTTTTGTTATTCATTTAACTTTTCAAGTTTCCTTCAACAAAAAAGAAAATATTCACTAAAATCGATTGATTTTTATAAAACAAATTTTTTCAGTTTAATTTTATAAATTTTGAAGAAAAAATTCTTTCGATTATATTTATTTTCGCTAAATCAATTTTATGAAATATTTATATAAGCTTTAAAAAAAATCACGTCTTTTCATTGATTTGGGGACTTTTTTGAAACCAAAATTTTCACATTAACAATAATAAAAAAAAAACTACTAATTTTCGCCATTTTGTTTTTTCATATATTATAAATGTTAGTTTTAAAAAAAACAAATTCAAATTAAATTGCATTTTCAATGGAAAAATGAGAAAATTTTTCTTCATCTTACTATGTTATTCTAGTCTTTTAAAAAAATGCCATTATTAAAAAAAAAATACTAAAAGGAATTATAAAAGAAATATTTAAATGTTGTTGAAAAAAAAACTTGATTGTTTTTCTTGAAATTACGTTAAATATATATTTTTTTTTTTTGGAAAAGAAATGCATATGCAAATAAAAGTATATATAAATAAATAAATAAATATAATTTCACTATAGAAGTTTTTTTTTTCTTGTTACTAGCTGGTATCGGCAACTTCTTAGGATAAGATTGAAGAATCCTTATCTTTAGAAGGAAATACATGTTTGAGAAACATATTTCATCTTTTATATTGCCTTATACAAAATATACATTCCCAGTTTCATGAGGTTTCTCTATTTTGGCCCCCCAAAAACCCGTCATCAGTGTCCTAATTCCGACAGATATTTTAATTCCAACCTCCATTTTTTTCACCAATAATAAGTCGGGATTAGGACACACTTAAACTGAATTTTAACCGGGCTTAAACTCAAACTGAAAAACCCAAAATTTGTTAATCCCAAAGTTAAACGTTTACTGTAAAACGGGGCATTAACGTTTTTTTGAGTTTTATACTTTTTAAATTTGCCCGCCCAATTTCAAATTTTCTAAGAAAAGATGGTTGGTAAAAAAAAAAAAAAACGAAACATGACGAAGTATATTATTCCGAATTTTGACATTTTCAATTTTAAAATTTCCTCTCTTTCCTTAGCTCAAGTTCATTATCAAAAACATCTTAATTTTCTTATTTATTTTTTTTTTTTTTCCAAAAAGGAAACAATTATTTGTGCCAAGAATTTAGGAAATCAATTTTATTATATATTTATAAAAAGAAAAAGAAATTCATTTTGTTATCAAAAATAGTTTTCCCATTTAAATTTCTTGCGCATGGAAAACAAAATTTTTGACTAACAAGAAAAAGAAAAATGGTAAGTTCCAATGAAAACGAAATTAAATTTTCTTTTATTTATAAATACTTGTAAAATATTACAAAAATAATATTATAAAAATAATATCGAAAACATTTGATTGCAATAAATTTAAGAAGTTTGGTCTTTTGAAAATTTTAAGACGTAAAAAATACTTCTACCCTTTTTTTCTTTGTTAAAGATTTCCTGCAGAGATTTCTTTAAAATTCCTGTTTTTTGGAAATTGAATTTCTTTATTGTTTTTTAATCTTTCAATTTATATAATTTTGCTGATTTAAAAAAAATGTACAAATTTAATGCTTAAGTTCTGAAATGTTAAGAAAACAGAAAATTTCTTTTTTTAAAATACTTTTTTTTTTTTTCCTTCGTGGGCATAGAAGACCTTGTCCTCAATTCTTATTCACCGGATAAGGTTGTGATTTAATTAAATTAATATTAATATGACACAGATTAAAATTCAAATCTTAAAAATCATTAAGAAATTAGAACAAACCTAAGAATAAAAAAAAAAAATCCCTTGGTGAAAAAAACTAAAAAAATCTATTTTTATTTCTTTTTACAGGCAACATTACAACTCATCGAGAATCTTCTGAATGAATTCTATCATCCGCAAACACAAAATTGGCGTAAACGTGAAATTGAAAATGAACTATTATCATATAAAAATCAACCGAATTCATGGCAACAATCTTTGTGTACATTACAAAATTTTAATAATCAATTTCTATGGTTTTTTAATGCATCAACAATAGAATATACGATAACACGTCGTTGGCAACAGTTACGTGCGATAGATCGGAATACATTACGTGATACACTTTGGACACAATATGTTAGCTTTCAATTAGATATACCAAAACGTCAACGTGATACTGTAGCACAATTGATAGCATTATTGGGTAAACGTGAATTTCCCGATGATCATCCAAATTATATGAATCATATAATAGAATTATTAAAGAATAAATTTCCACTTGGTATTGTATTATTGAAGACAACATCGGAGGAATTAGTTAGTGCAAGAGATGATGTATCATCGGATCGTAAAAAATATTTTCATTCATGGTAAATAGGATTATCATTTCTTTTTTATATTGGGTGTTCTTTTTTTAAGCAGTAATGAAACAAAACACATAAAATGGTGGTAATGGCCATGATATTGGCTTTATTGGAAAGATAATTTTATGCCATTAGTTAAATATGACTTCGGGCATATGGCCACCGTGACTCATCTTGACGAAGTAAATTTTGCAATGTCGGCCGTATATGTCGTGAATAACACAAATAATGTTAGCTTCCAAATCGCCAATCGTCTATGGTTTATCGGTATGTAGACTAGCGACTTCACATAGCCCCACAGAAAATAATCCAAAGGTGTTAAATCACACGATCTTAGAGGCTAATTCACACATGTCCATGGTAAAATAGCAAACCAAACTGAGCATAAATTAGCTGTCAATTTGGCTTGGCTACCGCAGGAAAAAGTGTTGGCAATTCGAAGAACTAACCTCTAGAAAAAAAAACACCCTCTATATAAATCCAAAAATTTTGTTTCTAATTAGAAAAATACTTTCAGTATTTCGATGTGTATGCCGGAAATTATTGATATATTAGGAAAGTTTTTAGCGATTTCTGTTTGTCGACTTAATGGTACTGATTTAAGTTTAATAGCAACTCATATTGTTGATCCAAGTTTACATTCATCACTGCCAAATGACAATCGAATTAGGTAAAGTAAAAATTTCTAGGGCACCGCCCATATTTGGTTTCTCGTTTCGATATTGTGAAATATCAAATTTCTATTATTTCGACAAAGATTTGAAAGACTTTTTGTCGAATCGATAAACCAAATACCGCTCTCCAGTACAAATCAAATCTTATTTTCTTTTCTTTTTTTTAATAGTACATCAACAATAGAACTTTTGTCTTGTATTCAACATTTATTCTCATGGATATCACTTGATGATTTGATATCAAATTATTTCATTATAAATATATTTGATTTAGCACGTTGGAGAGAACATCAATGTGAAGTATCTGTGGCAGCATTAGCTGCTATTAATGAATTATTTTATCTTCAAAGAGCAATACCATTACCAAAAATCATTATAAATGGTATTAAAGGACTTTTAGATCAAAACAATTTAGATAAATCTAATGAAATGTAAGTTTTATACACAATTTTTTCAAATATATTTAATTCATAATCTTTTTTTCAAGGTATCAAGACAAATTCACGGAACTTTTAAGACTGTACACCACTAAATATTGGTCTAAATTAATTAATGATGAAGAAATATTTTCTACAATGATTTTAGCACTTTATCAATATACTTTTGCTGGTAAAATTAATTATTTAATAATAGAAACAGTATTATATATAATATTTTAAAGGATATGGAGCTCTAGCGTTTACTGAAAGACTTGAAATTTGGTCACCTTTAATTAAAGGTTTAGCACCATCTGGATTTGGACAATATACGGAAATAATGCATTTAATAGTTAGCGGTATTTTGAAAAAGATGCAATTCCGTTTCGATCAAGAACAAGAATTAGATATTTTAGATAATGAAACTTTAGATGATAATGTAAGTTTGTTTTTTTTCTTTTTATTCTTTAATTAAATATGAATTATTTTTTAATTTTAATTTTTAGATGGAAACAGAATGGCAACATTACTTAACACAATGTATTGAAACAATTGCATTGGTTGCTGAAGGACGACCAATTTCTGTATTTGAACAAGTTTTTAATGATTGGCAAAGACCATTCGAAATTTTTATATCATTAGAAAAAGCTATCGATGGTAAAACCTTAGATATCAATGATCAAACAAAGTGCCATTTAATACATTGTATATTACGTGATTTATCATCATTATGTCAAACATTGGTTAGATTAGCACCAATACTTGAAGGATGTTCACATAAATGTCCAGAAAATTTAATACAAATTATAAATTGTCTTATATTTGCTGTGAAATTTTTAAGTAGTAAAAAATTCCATTATCTCAATGTTGATAATACAATTTTAACGGCTGATTTTGTCGAGATGTTTGTTACTAATTCTAAGAAAAACAAAAAACTAATTTTTTTAATTAAATTTTTCATTTATTCACAGTTTTGCTCAAGTATTATCCGCTATACGTAGTTTATTATCATGGTCATCAGTATTGAAATCTGAAAATGAATTAAAAGAATTAATTGAAAATATTGGACAAATTCTTTTACCAACAACACAACAAGAATCCCGAATAGTTACTTTAGCTGCTGGTAAAAAGAAATCTTTATATTAAGGTGATGGTCATATGACTTAAATGATTTTTCTAAGAGATTCATAAATCTTTGAAATGACGGGTATTGTATTGGAAAGAGCTTTTGATAAGCTAAAATAATCAGTAAGTCATTTAACATTCAAGTGTAAATAACAGTGTTTTTTATTCGATTGAATATGGGAGATTACATGCCAAAAAAAACTGCAAGTTCTACTTTTTTGATTTAACTTGAAGGAAAATGCAACTGAAGAGCTCATCGATGGATGGAAAAAGCTTATGGCGAAGTCTCTCCATCAATTTTAACTCGTGAATTTGGGTTAAGATGATTCAAAAATACAAAGCCCAATATGCATTACGGCGGACCAAAGAGGTATTGTCTACCATGGACTTTCGAAAACGGATGAAACAGTAATTTCTGGTCGTTACAGACAATAACTGACCAAATTGAAAAATGAAAAACAACCAGAATGGGCTTGTATAGATGATAAAGTGATTTTGTAGCTTGACGACACTAGGTGACATGTTGCTAAATCGGTTCAGGAAACGTTGCAAAAGCACTTGGCTGGGAAATGCTATCCCACCAAACATTGCTTCTTCTGATCACCATTTATTTCGATCGATGCAACATGGACTTGCTGATACACACATGCTCAATCTTGAAGACCTGCGAAAATGGCTCGATGACTAGATTCCTTCGAAGAACGAACAATTCTTTCATGACAAAAGTCATAACTAATGATGGAAAATATTTTGATTAAAATAATGCAAAGTTTTCATTCAACATAAATGTGTTGTTTTTGATGAAAAAATGGTTTAAGTCATATGACATCTCCTAATTAAATTTATATATATAAAAATTTTTGGAATGAAAAATTAATTTTTTTCTTTTCTTTTGTAGCGCAACTTCTTCTTAGTATAACATCTGTGATTCGACCAAAATATACACTTGAATGTCATTCCGTAATACAATTAGTACAGGCCGGTTCATCTCTACCACATTTACCAAAACAAGTTGTTATTGTTGTACATCAAATGTTAATAAATTGTTTTGTTTTACCATGGCACAATGTTCCGAATCAAGATCAAGATTTTGATAAACGTAATCTTGTATTACAAGAATATATTAATTGTTTAGCACATGATTTCTTAGGACTCGATCATACGATTATTGGTAATGGACAAGAAACAAAAATTGTTGCAATTACAATGTCAATTTTACCAATATTTAAAGAAATCCTAGATTATTTTAAAGAAAGTAGTTCATCTGTAAAACATATGTTAACAAATGGATTTAAGGTAAATTATATTATTGAATATTTGAATTAATTTTGTGATACGTTTATTTAAAAGAAAAATGAACGTTGTGGTATTTCTTAAAAGAGCCATTTAGTCTCTTGTAGTATGCGTTGTGGCTCCAAAGCGTTGGATGGTTTTCCAAAGTTTATTATGTTTAATGCATTGTTCGCCATCTTTCGAGTAGCGAATGGATTCTGTGATCAAAGAAACTCTTCTAGTTTTGAAGTTATCTAGTCATTTTTTTTATATCTTCATAAGTTTTCAAGTGCTGTTCAGAAAACTATGCTATCATTGATCGAAACAGCTGTGATAATCAAATGTCTGGTTCTTCCCACACGCTTCCTTCACATGATAACGCTCGACTGCACATTGCAAAATCATCTTATCATGTCATGTCATGTTTTACATATTCCAATTGTTTTTCTTGTAAATTCAAATTGTTTAATTGTCCATAAACGATATACGTTAATCAGTTTAGTTTCAGTTAGCCCAAACTCACATTGTAAATTTCATCAAAATCGGATAATGCGGTTTGAGTTATCTTGTACCTACCATAAGGCATAAAAATGTGGAAACAATATAGCTAACTCTACCTCTCAAACGACATTCAAAATTAATTCAAATACCCAATATTTGATAGAACCAAATTTTGGAATTATATTTTAATATTTAATATTGTATTTTTTTATAGCCTATTATTACAAAATCACTATCAATTTATAATAATTATTCGGCAACAAATAATGACATTACAAATGCTGTATCCGATTTTTCATTAAGTATTTTAAGAACCTTACAAATACAGCTTGGTGTCGCATTTGTACGTGAAATGTTAACCATATTTTTGGAGTCTTCCACAAGGTAAAATGAATTCATTCCCATATTTTTTAATTAAAAAATCATATTTAAATATTTTTGTTATTTATTAAAGGGAACAATTAACTGTACGACGTTTAACAGCTATGGAAAAAATACTTCAAATGTTAATTTTAGTTGTTGAACAGCCAGGAACTTCAACAATGTCTCTTATTCCATCAATTTTGAATTTAGGTTTAGATCATGTTCTTCCTTTATTATTAAATGATAAGAATTTGGTCGATTATTCTGATGTAGCTTATTTACTATATTCTTTATTTGATGGGTAAATATATTATTATTATTATTTTCATATAAGAATAAAACGAAATAACAATATTTCAGAATTCTTCATCATCGTTGGCAATATTTTTATAAATCTCAAGTATTACGTGGTTTTTCACCGGGTGCTAGTGATTTTGTTACACCAGCCGATGATGCACCATTACATGGTGAACAATTATTAGCTATTTTAACATCATATGGTCGTGCATTAGTCAGCGGCAATGATCCACATATAACACGAACTGTTTTAACATCATTACAAAGTTTAAATGAACGATGGAAATTATATCATCGAGATTTTTTTAAAACAAATCTTTTAACATCATTCCAATGTGCACTAATCAATTCATTACTATCATCTGAGGGTGCATTACATTTTGATTTATTATTAGGTGTTTTATATACAATGGGACAAGTTAATATAACAAAATTGCATGAAGCTTTTGTATCGGTCGGTTATCCAGCCGAATCAAAAATTGTCGAAGATATTTGTTTATCAACAGTAAGTTTTTGTAAAAAAAAAAAAAAAAAGGTTTTGGGCTGTTCGGTAACATTGTGTTGATTTCTAAAGCGCGATGTCAAAAGCTGTTATTTAATAGAAGCTCGCTCATAATACTGGATTCAACAGTGTAGATTATTTTCAATTAATCTTGATTTGGTGTTTATCAATGATGGAGGAACCCCTTTTGAACGTTCCTGGTCTTTAAAGTTGAAATAACCAGCTCCTAACTTTCTGCACAATTCTTTCAGCTATAAAGCAGCTTCTTTGCAAACGACGCATTTTTACTTTTCCGATGTCGAAAATGCACTTTCTTGTCTTTCTTGTCTTTAAAGATGCATTAAAATGTCTTTTAAAATATTTATACATGTCATATGTTGAAATACATATCTTTCAACGTTGTATTCTGGAAATCGGCACGAAGTTTCCGGACAGCCCAATATTAAAGATCCAAACATAATGATGGATTCACGATTCTAAATATATACGTTTCCAATTAGACTACGCGACAAATCCACAATGGATTATTTTTAATACAATCTGAAAACCGTGAATCCGTCATTCTGTTTCCCGCATTTTAATGATTTTTTTAAATGTTTTTTATTTCCTTTTTTTTTTTTTTAGGATTTACCAACGTTTTCTCAAAAAATGAATCAACTTATTCAAGATACTCGTTGTATTCAACTTTCACAATAATATCGAGAACATTTGTGTCTGACATATTTAGATAATGATTATTGTTTATTAAAACAGAAAAAAACCATAATAATTTAATAATTTAAAAGAATATATTTGAAAAAAATTAAGTTCGCTTTGCTTCAAAAAATTTCATTTCAAAAGTCGCAAATAAAACAACAAGTATAAAGAAGACAAAGTCATGATTTATATAAAAAAAAAAATAAGATAATATTTATCTTATAAGTTAATTAAAAAACAAAAAAAAATTAGATTTATATATCTTAATATATATATTTAAAAAAAAAAAAACAAACAATTTAAAGGGTTACATCCGTTTAAGGGCACTCGACAAGTGTTCTAAACTTACAAAATGATTTATAAAATCACGTCCAAGTGAGCAATAGCAGACGCATTTGCCAGCATTCATTAATATTTCCACCCATCATGGATTCTTAGTGCGCGAAAGCTAACAAAATTATTCTTACTCGCGAGGCTTCCAAAATCGATTGAGGATTGCTCTTGTTCGCTGTCCTGGTTTGGATCGAAGTATAAGCAATTTTCTCTCCCCACTGCTGAAATAGATAGAGCAACAAATTGCACGTATGGATGAAGAATTAATCCCATTTTTTGGATTCGTGATTTTGTTGTCTACATTATGCTTTTCCGATAGAGCTTCCTCATAGGCTTGTCAAATTTTTAGGGAAATTTTTTTAGGTGGAAATATCCCAGATTTTGCAATGATATAGAGCGTAAAAAGCTATATTGCTTATTCATTCATTGAAAAATTTGGTATATTTCTATCAAAAAAAAATTTCCCTATTTCATAAGAAAGCTCTATCTATATGATTCTATTCCGGATATATGATTTTAACAAGGGCTTGGTTAATTAATTGGTTTTCAAAGATAGTGAATAATTGAATAATTAATGATTTTAATTCAATTAATTCTAGAAGTCAACATTTTTAAGCAAAAATTACTGCTTACAAACAGTAGTAAATTATTATATGAAAGAAAAAGAGAAAACATAATAAAAACAAAATAGGAAATATTCTCTTAAAAATATATATGATTCTTTAGAAATTTCATAAGAGTACCATGCGTTACATAGTTTTTGCCCGTACTTTTTTGCATAGTTTTTTTTTTTTGTACTTATTCTCGTTTTTTTGCTAGCTTTCCATACTTTTCCATTATAGGATTTCTCTTCCCAAAATTTATTCTGTTTTGTTTGTCTTAAATGAAACAATTATTTTCATTTGATTATTCAAACCACAGCTCCAGCTAAACTCAGTTTAACACTTAATTAAAATTATGAAAGTGGAAAATTAATTTATTTTTTATTTTTAAACAGAGATGTAACTCTTTAATGAGGCAAAAAAAAAAGAAAACAAAATTTTGTGATAATTTTATTTTAATGTTTTAACGTTTTCATTTAGTTCTTTTTTTTTCTATAATTTTCTATAAATTTTATTTGAATGATTTTATCAAATTTCCTTTTTTTTTATTTAGATAATAGAAAAGCCCAAAAAAGACGAGTCTTATTAAAAAAAAATTTTAAAATAAATGAAAAACTATAATAAAAAAATAAAAAAAATGTAAAGTTTTTCCCTTAATTTCAATTTCCATTAAAACAAAATTCCTAAGCGTTTTTTTTTGTGTATTTTAAAAATAAAATAAAAACATTTTGTGTCATTTTAATTATTATCATTTAATTCAATTTATTTAATTAAACTATTATTAAAAATAAAAAAATAAAATTTTTTGCAATTATTATTAACCAGAGCTTCGAACCAAAATGTATTTCGTTCCGGTTTACGGTTTTGTTCTAAATTTTTTTTTCCGTTTCGGTTTTCTTTCTTTTCTTTTTCGAGCCGGTTAAAAACCGATTATTAAAATGGTTTTTTTTCTTGTTATTCTTACTTTATCTTATTCACAGTTTTGTTTCGACCAAACTGTAAGTCGTTGCAGTTTTAGTTTAGGTTTTCATATGGCTGAAACAACTTACTACGTGCTGCATTATTTTCGGAAATTCAAAACACAAAGTGTTGAATATTAATGCAATGACTACAAAGTTAGGTACAACTATTCATGTTGCTTGGCGGTAACAAAATGATTAATAAAGGCGCGTTCAAATCAAGCAAGCAAAAAAGTACAGGCACTTGCATGCATTCGTTGTTATTTCTACTCGTCACGGGATCATCAGTAAACTAGAACGAGCAAAAGCATGCTGATCAGTGAAACATCCAAAAGAACTCGACATTTGTAGAGACCGTGTTCTGATCTTACCTGCCCGCTTGATTTGAACGTATTTACGTATCGATAAAGAATTCTTTTTCGATACGATTTAGTCTCAATGGAATTATACGATTCCGTTCTTGATACAGTGACAATATTAATTTTCTACCTCACATGTTCCAATTATGATAAAATTTTATACAAGTTTTAAAAGTATGTAAAATAACAACAGTTCCGATTCCGGCACCAGTTAATCTGTTTTTTTTTTCTTATTTTAGTTCGGTTTTGTTTTCGGTTTTCGTTTCGGTTCCGTTTAGCTCTGATTATTACTGAGATACAATTAATCTGAGTTTACTTTTATTTATTTTTTTACATAATATTCAAAAATTTAATAAACGTGCATTCATACTTATTATACAAAAATAAAATAATTATACTAAAAATATACAAGAAAATTATTAATAATACATAAATTTAGAATATTTTAGAATCATTGAAATTAAACAACAAGGAAAAATCAAATGAAAATGAAAACCGAAATATTGATTTTTAAAACATGCCGGATTTTTCGTATGATTTTGTCCTTTTTGGTTTTGAAAATGTTTTTTTTGTGAAATAATTTTATATAAAAAAAAAAATAAAACAAAATGCATTTCATATTATTAAAAATATTAATAAATCGTATTTTAAACAAACAAATTATTTAATATTTTGATTAATATTTTACACCTTTAGGCCTAATTTACATCACCGAAGCATAAAACATGTTCTAACTATTGGCAGTGAGATAAACGATCATTTATACTAAAAATTGATTCACCATGGGGTAGTTTTTTCAATTGGGATTTTTTTAACCTTCCGTCCGTCCACGAATTTTATAACTTCTAGATTCCAGTTGTAATGCTCGAACAAGTAGTTCAAAAATGGACCTAAAGCGTAGCTGCGGCCAACATTTGAATGACATAATTTTCAATAAATAAATGGTATCGATTTTTCTTTCGGTTTTTAATAAAATTTTCATCATCATGTTCAGTTTTATGTGCTTTATTTCAAAATATTTTCCTGAATCTCACGATGAATCAGCCGTTATAATGAGACAAACACGCAATTTTCTTATATAAAGTAGAAGAAGTGACCTATTTCTCTACCTTAAATATGAGATAAGTCATTCAGCGAAAAACATAAAATACTTTAAATACTTTTTATATTTTTTTCTTCATCAAAGTAAAGATTATATACTTTTTTTAAGGCTTTAGGAGCATTAGCCCCTGACCCATGCAACATAATTGCCATACTAGATATATTCATTCCTTTTTCTTCTAGAGTTGTTAAATATTTCGTTTTATTTCCTTCTTCATCAAACCAAAAATCAAGTAAATCTTTAAAAGCTTTGGGAGCATTAGTCCCGGCGCCATTTAATATACTTGACACATTAGATAAACTTATTCTGTTTTCTTCTAAACATTTCATATATGCTGTTTTATTTCCTTCTTCATCAAACCAAAGATCATATAAATCTTTAAACGCTTTTGCAGCATTAGACTTCGCTCCTGCTAAAATACTGGACAAGCTAGATAGATTTATTCCATTTTTTTCTACAGATTTTAAATACTTTGTTATATTTCCTTGGTCATCAAACCAAAGATCAAGTAAATCTTTAAAAGCTTTGGGAGCATTAGCCCCGGTTTCATGTAATATACTTGACACATTAGATAAACTTATTCTGTTTTCTTCTAAACATTTCATATATGCTGTTTTATTTCCTACTTCATCAAACCAAACATCATATAAATCTTTAAACGCTTTTGTAGCATTAGTCCCTGATCCTCCTAAGATACTGGACATGCTAGATAGATTTATTCCGTTTTCTTCTAGAGTTATTAAATATTGTATTTTGTTTCCTTCTTCATCAAACAAAAGATCATATAATTCTTTAAACGCTTTTGCAGCATTAGCCCTTGCTCCACGTAAAATACTGGATATGCTAGATAGATTTATTCCGTTTTCTTCTAGAGTTATTAAATATGGTGTTTTGTTCCCTTCTTCATCAAACCAAAGATCATATAATTCTTTAAACGCTTTTGCAGCATTAGTCCCTGCTCCTCGTAAAATATTGGACATGCTAGATAGATTTATTCCGTTTTCTTCTAGAGTTATTAAATATGGTGTTTTGTTCCCTTCTTCATCAAACCAAAGATCATATAATTCTTTAAACGCTTTTGCACCATTAGTCCCTGCTCCTCGTAAAATACTGGACATGCTGGATAGATTTACTCCGTTTTCTTCTAGAGTTATTAAATATTGTGTTTTGTTACCTTCTTCATCAAACCAAAGATCATATAAGTCTTGAAAAGCTTCAGAAGCATTATTGCCTACGCTACCTAAAATACAGGACATACTAGCTCGATTTACATCTCCTCTTTTTAAAATTTCCAGTGATTTTTTGCCTTTTCCTCTGATTAAAAAATCTAAAAATTGATTAAATGCTGTTGATCCTTTTCTACTGAACATTCCTTTAGCTAATTTAATTTCTTCTTTATAGATTTCATTTTGAGTTTTCTGATAACTTAATCTATTATGTTTTATATCTTCATAAAGCTTTATCATTATACCTTTTCGAATAGGTCCAAATTCATGAGATTCTGACCAGCGTAACGCTATTTCATGCAATTGTTCGTAATTATATGGAACTTTATTACAATTTTCTACCTCATTCTTAATAATCATATCCAATTCTTCATTATTCGGTTGTAGCACCGCAAATATTAGTTTATCTAAAAATTTTTCTTTTAATTGTAATTCATTTTCATTCAAAAATGTTCCTTCTTCCTTCTTGTTTTGCAAATAGGGCGGAAGTTTCAATAGACTTAGAAGTTTCTCTCTTGTTGTATCTTCTCGAGAAAACTGATAAAGACTATTCTCATTTAGACAAGAATTTCTTAAAATCTTATATTTGTTTTTTCGAATATTTATAGTGTTAAATTTTAAAGGACAAAAATCTTTCGATCGACTTTGTTTTAATGTATTTTCTTCTGTAAGACGGAGATCTACACTAGTGCAAATAATAAAGTATTTTAGATCTTTTTCTAATTCTTCAATAAAAAAGAGTAAAAAGCTTGTTAATAGAAAAACTTGTATTCAGTTTATGTTGCCAGGACGAAAATAACTGTCCATAATCAATATTACTATTTGCAGAACAAGCCTTTATGAAAATAATTTCATTTTCAAAATGAAGAGTAATATCATTTGATATATGATTTTTTCTTTTAGAACATATGAAAGTTATATTTTGATCCAAAAACATTTTATGCAAGTAGAGCATTAATAAATTGAATTCATATATAATTCTAGGTATATGATTGAAAGGTTTTCCAGGTCTTTTATGGCCTTCTTCTCTTAAAAGTTCTTCTCTTGTGAGTTTATCTTTTGCAAATTGAAAGAAACCACGATCTTCGGTATTATTATTTGTAAAGAAAAAATCTTTTAAGGCCTCACATTCGTCTATATTAATCTTGTTAAATTGAAAAGGATAAAAATGATTGGATCGTATTTGTTTTAATTTCTTATTATATGCAAGATCTAAACCCGTATTAGTATAGATAATAAAATATTCTATATTATTTAATGATCCTGATTCAGAGATTAGATATTTAACAAAACGATCAAAGTAATTATGAATAGAAAAACATCGTCTCCCTTTACTAAATAGTTTAGCATAAGTAATCTTATTATCAATATAATATTGGTCGACATTTTCAATTTGAATATGAATCGACTTCTTATTATAATAAAGAATATTATTAAATTTACCAAGATCAGAATTTTCAAATGTTATTGAAAATGAAGGATATTTATGTTCATACGTAATCTTTCGAAGCAAACAAAGCACCGACAAATCTAATTGATACATTAGGCCAATTAAACGATGAGGAAAATGTGCCTTATTAAATTTACACATTTTATCATCGGAATCTGATAGATTATTCGATTTCTTTGCAATTGGTGCTATATCATCCGAATGTCTTCGTTTTCTAGAACTTGTTTCAAGATTTTCTTCATGTGGACTGCTTGATTGTGTTAAAGAATTAACAAGATATTTATTGCATTTCAATTGTAAAATATCAGCGAGTTTTAATATTTCATCGCCATTTTCGCCATTCATTGATAAAACACCAGAGTAAATGTAGTCGAGAAGTATTTTAAATGCATCAGGATTCCATTCTTTTATATTATAAGTTTCAGTTTGACTTTGTTTACCTTAAAATTGAAAAGATTTACAATTAAATTCAAATTCTTAAAAATTCTCACTCACCTTTTAACATATTGGCAAAATATTTAGAAGCCGATACCAAAACATTTCGATGAGCTGAAAATGTTTGATCCTGAATTTTTAAAATTACATCACAAAACTAAAGAAAATATTCGAAAGTTTATTAAATATTTATTAAAAGCAACTCTTTTTCGTTTACCAATTTGGATTTTTGAATTTTTGTTTAATTCTTCTAAAATATTTGATGAATAATTTTCATCCATAATATTTATTGGAATTGTCATTTTTTAATGATATTGAATATAAATTTATAAAATTTCAAAAAATTGTAAACAATTGCCGGCAAAAACGTTCTAAACATGAATTTTACGTGAAATGTCATTTTAGGGTTTTAATTCAGTGTTTCTCAAACTTTTCACAAATTTTAAAAAGTTAACGGAACAACCGTGCAGGGAGATAGAAAAAATGAACAAAGAAAACCGATAATTTCATTGATAAATCACTGCGCTCTCATCTTATGTTATGCTTCCTCACTTTCCCACTACATCAGTTCACTCCTGGCATCCTGCATTCGTCCCGTCTCCAGTAAAATGTGCCAGACCTGTCTTAAGATTACTTCAAGTGTATGAATTTCGTCGAATTTAGTCCAGTAATTTGGCTTTCATGAAGGATACAAAAAAAAAGTATTGCCATAGTCAAATTCTGACGCCAAATTCAATTTGCTTTAGATAAGTTGAAAATCAGAATTTCATTGAATTCGGACCACAAATTTTCCATACACACAGTTTAATTAATTAGTGTTGCCATAAAAGAATTTCGTTGAAAATTTAATCAGTTGGGCCTTAGTACATAAACTGTGCAAATTTCATCAAAATTAAACTTGGAGTTTCGATTCTACAATGAGTGCAAAAATAGGCTATATTTGAAGGAAAAACGTTCATAGACAGTGTTGCCATACTTATGCACATTATAATCACTTGAAAGGATTTGACGTACATAAGCTAGCATTCGTTCAATTTTGTTTTTTGTTTTTAAAAAAGAGTTTTAAGACTTTGTGACATCATGCACGTGTTATGGTTGCTTCGTTAACTGTGGGTAATTTATAATTACTTATACTTCGTTTATTCTTTGGGTTTTTATGAGATCAATGGCAATGTTTTTTCGATGCGATGTTGGCGCACTTAGAACAGAAAATTAATTACTCCATCATGCTCTTCATAGAATTATACAATTCTACTCTAGGGTACGTATTTGGTTTCTCGACTCGATTGATCGAATCGACAGGTTTGTCTTCCGACAAAACCGAATACCGGGACCAGGTCTCATTCCTGTGACCGTGATTCTGGAATAAACGAAAATTAACAAAAGAAAACCACAATTTTGAATAGATATAAGTTTTCTCTTTTATTGAATTCTTGTCGAGTATAATTTATAAATAATTCATAACAGGACCTGTATTTGGTTTCTCGCCTCCATTTTTCGTATAGACAAAAGTCGTTGTGTTCTATTCTCTAGACTAGACAGAGACTTTGGTCTATGCAATAAATCGAGTCGAGAAACCAAATACGGGCCCAGAAGAAGAAAAAAAAAACAACCGAAGATATTAAAAATTTCTTTTTAACTGATTTCCAAAACTAAGCAATAACTAAAAAAAAAAATTAAATGTAATATATTTAAAAACAAGAAAAAATTCGTTGAAAATCGATATTTTTTTTTAAAAAAAAAGACAAAAATTACTAAAATAAAATTGCATTTTAAAAATTTACAACCTATTTAACCTCAACCTTAAAATATAACTGTTTTGTTTTTAATATTTTAACAAAATATAACGGACGTCAGTTTTAAAACGGTTTTATCTTTGCTACATGGCGAACCTTCCTATAACACCGACTGGGACCATTCGCCTAGGCACAATTCGACTGAGACATTTCGACTAGGCACAGTTTAACTCGGCACAATTCGATTAGGGAACAATTTAATTCAATGTATTTAACTCGTGCACGAGCTATTGATCTTTTTTAGTACACAAAATAAATGTTCGGGGAAGATCTTTGCATTTCTTTTTTTTGTGGGACACATATTTCGTTTTGATTCCGCGCCTGATCCCTTTGAAGTTCCATTTCATCTTGTTGTTTTGTTTCCGAGTAGAATAGTCTGAATTGAATTCTGCCAAGTTAAATTGTGCCTAGTCGAATTGTCCCTATCGAATCAGGTGGTCACCTAAATTTATATAATCTATTGAGAACAATATCTCAGGTTTATTATGAATTTTGGTTTGATAACATGGAACTCATTCTCTTGATTTATATTACTTCGAGGTTTTTCTTGCCACGGTTTCCATATAACATGGAACATATCCTCCAGTTTTGTCTTAAATTTTCAAGTTTTTCTTAACACGATTTCCAAATAATGTATTATTCATCGTGTTTATAGGAGGCCCGGCCATGTATTTTGTTTCAATCATTTTTTAATTTCTAATTTCTACATTTAAATTTGAAAAATTAAAATGAAATATCCTTTTTTATATAATATATATATCCTTTTTGTTTTTCGTTTTCTTGAAGAATAATGAAAGATTTCGTTTTTTTTTGTTATTTTTAATTTGGCGATTGTGGTGGAGCCTGACTGAAATACGGCGCTGTATTAGGAATTAATAATGTATGACAAATATCACAGACACTAGCCGGTTTATTACGTGGCCCAGATGGTACAGTTTTTGTTAAACATTTCTCACAATAAATTGTACCGCAATGTCGACAATGCTGTTTACGGCATGTTACCGTAAATTTTGAATTACAATTTTGGCATGAATCAATATCATCATTATCTTGCCAACGAACTTGTGTATCGGCTTGTCGAATTTTTTCAAGTGCTATCTAAAAAAAAAAAAAGAAAAAAAATTCAATATATTAGTTTTGTGTTAATTCTTTAAATTAAAAAAAAAAATCACTCAGAGAACACATAAAACTTTGTTGTGATGTAAAATATTTTCGGTCACAACTTGTGATCATTTTTTATGACAATTTTGAGTTATGAGCGTGTCAGAATACGAATTAATCTTTATAAAAAAAAGTTATGACTGTGACGTCATGTTATGACCGATTTGACTGAGGCTCAGAAGAAGCCTGTAAATCAACTCAGAAGAACACATACAATTTTATTGTGATGTAAAATATGTTCGGTCACAACTTGTGATTATTTTTTATGACAATTTTGAGTTATGAGAGCGCGTCAGAATACGAATTAGTTTTTATAAAAAAGTTATGACTGAGACGTCATGTTATGACTGTTTTGACTAAGGCTCATAAAAAAAAAAACTTATGACCGTTTCGACTGGGACTCAGAATAAGCATGTAAATAAACCTCCAAAAACAATTACCTGTAAAGATTGTGATAATTTAACAAAATCTTTTTGAACATGTTCACTTGTTGCTAATTCTTCTTTTAAATTTTTACATTTTGCATTTAAATCAGCATTTTTATGTTCAAGTTTTTCCTAAAACAAATGAAATAAAACCCAAAAATAAGTAAAACATTAATTTAAACAGAATTTGTTATACAATCGATGCTTGAAGTTCAATAATTTTTACACCAGACTCTGCTAATTGTTTCTTCATATCAGATTCCATTTTTTCATATTTTTCTTTTAATTTTGGTGTATGCAATTCACTTTCTAGCATATTTTTTAAACGAGTTCTGGAAAAGACAAAAATATATAATAGAATATAGATCAAAATCCAAAATCATAAAAAAAAATTCTATTTACTCTAATGATTTACAATGAGAACGATATTTATGTTCTTTGGTACGAAATTCTTCATTCAACGATTCCAATTGGCTACGTAAAACTTCCGTTTCATCTTCATAGCTAACACATTTACGCTTTTCAAAATCATAACCAACACGAGCCTGAATTAATTCATCATGTTGTTTTAATAATAATTCATGTAATTCTTCAACATTATTTGGTAAATCGATACGTTGATTTTGTAATTCATCGGCGGTAGCTAAATATTTTCCAGATAAATATTCATTATCATTATGTAAAGTTTCTAAATGTTTATTAATTTTATCACGATCCAATGTTAAACGTAATAGCTGACGATGTATCTCTTCTTTGGTATCCAAAAATTTCTGATTGAATATTTTCATTTCTTCATCAGATTTTCGAACTTGATTTGTTAAATATTGTACTTCTTCTTTATGGGCTTCACGTTTTTCTTGCCATTGATTTTCTAAATCGTGTCGTAATGCTGCCTCTTTTATAAGATCTTCACGTGCATCTTTTAAGATTTTTTGTAAACTTTCGATATTCTCTTTTTCTTCATTTAACAATTTTTGTGATTGTACCAATTTTGTTTCATAATTTTTACACATATCACATTGCATATAATCCATTGATGTTGATTTACTAATCGAATCTATTAATTGTTCGTTTGTTAGTTTTTGTGGACTTGATGATGATGATAGTTTCATTTCATCTGTTGTACCAATAGCTAAAGAAGATTCACCAGATGGAATACGCTAAAGATATAAATAAATTTATTTATATAAAAAAATAATAATAATAAAATAATTTACATGAATTGTTGTTCCACGAAAAGATTGTAGTTCTTCATCTGTTGTTCGTAATTTCTCTTTCAAAGCTTTAATTTCTTCTTCAAGAGGTACTACAAGCGATCGAAGTACTTCAGCATCTTCTTGAGCCTGAAAATAAAAAAATATTTAAAATATTAATATGTTTTTTTTCTGTAATAATCGAATAAATATTTGAGTATTTTATATATGATATCTCTTAACAACTCTAAATGACTCTAATAGGAATTTGATTACCGAAAACCGGTGATTTTCTAAAAAACGTAAACCTAACAATTGTAGCCTATCGCTGTAAAGGGGCAACAAAGACGAATCCTTCAATAGCAGGTTCGCTAAAGCGAAAATCCTTACTTTGAACGGAGATTCCAGCCTATTGATATATACAGCTTGGTGGTGCGATGACCACACCTAACTGGTATATTAGATTATTGGTCTTAATCATTCGAGAGTCCCACTTCTAAATACAGTATATATATATAGTATAAACAGAAGAGATCGTAATTGACTACCTTGGCGGACACCTGATATGGCAATAAAACGAATGGATTTAGCCGAACCAAATAAGATTTGATACAGTTTACTCTCAAGAAGATATCTGTCAGTTTGAAGGCACACCGACATTTAATAGTATGATTTGATGAGATAACTTATTAAAAGTTTTGTTAAAATAATTAGTAAAAGAACTACTTTTTTTAAAATACAGGATCTAAAGAACTACAAATCGTTCGTAATTTAAACCCACACAAAAAAGAAAAACTCACTAATTAACATGATTACGTACATATTTGTTTACCTTCCGCATAGAATCATCTAAACTATCATGACTTCCACCGGATTCAGCTCCTAATTTCCTAGCTAATGTTTTTTTTACATGACTTAAAACTGGTGCCAGACTTGATGAATCTTGCTGTAAAAATGCATAAATTTTGTTTTAATCAACCTAAAACTATTTGTAATATAATTAAAAATACGAACTTGATGAGATGAAAGTTCTTCTCTAAGTTCACGATTTTCTTGTTTTATTTTATTTTGTTCATCTTGTAATCGTAACAATTCCGTTTTATATATTGAAGATTCTTCAATTGTTTCTAAAAAGACGAAAAAAAAATGTAAGAAATAAATTCAAGATCCTCCTCTCTCTGGAAGATGCGGATGTTCCCCATTTTTACCTTGAACTAATTGTTGAAGTGATGCAATTTCTTCTTGTGCCTTTCGATCATGTCGTTGCATATCATTTTCTGATTGATATTCAACAATTAACAATTGACTTTTAGCTTCATCCAATTCTTTACGGACAACTTCAAATTCTGACATTAATTTTTTACATTCAATCTCCTTTTGCATATACAATTCTCTCATTTTACCACGTTGGGCATTAAATTCGATCTCTAGTTCGTGCATTTTTTTCGCAATATCTCCTTTTGGGTAAAAAAAAAAAATAAAAAATCAATAAATATTAATAAAAACGACGTAAAAATTAAGAATAGAAAATAAAATTTTCATGTTACCATCTTCATTAGTTGGTTCAACAGGTTTTCCATCCATTATAATTAATTATGGAGTTCCAATTTCTAGTTGCAAACTAATATAAGTTCTTTATTGTTTAAAGAAATCTTGTATTATTTAACATAATTTGCTAATTAAATTGTATTCGACTGAGAAACTTCTTCAAGAAGACAAAAAACGAATGATCAGAGAAGTCTTTTGACAATTGTTTTGACGTCTTCTTGGAAATTTTTTTTTTGCTTTCTCGCTCTTTCATTAGGATTTTTTGAATACGCATATCTCTTTTATTGCCAGAACAAAAAGGAAACTATTAATTTTCATGGTCACACAATGACTATCGTTTTTCGATACTCACAAAGAATTCTTTATGAAAAAAGGATTTTTTCCAAATAAAATACAAAAATTTCATCACAAAAATAATTTCTATTTGAAAAAGCCAACATAAATAAATTATATTTAGCTAAAATAAAAAACAATTACAATAATCAATCTTATATATATATATATATGATAAAAATCTCGTTATTCCTATTTTATTGAGCGACAATCGCACGTTCCAACGTGAATTCATAATCTTCATCGATTTGTACTTGTCTCGTCATTAATGCTAGAATTCCGTCAACTTCCATTTGTGTAGCATCCAATGTTTCACCTTCACAAAGTTCATCGGACAATTTAAAAGGAACACCATCCAAATAATGAACTGGTACCATATTTCGTGGAATATGTGCTTGCGGCAAATATCCGCCAATTGGGGGCATCGGTGGATACATATTTGAACTTGGTGGTGGGTTTGGTGTTGGTCGATTTTTTGGTTCGACAAAAATAAAATCATCAGCCTGTGACGATGTTGAATCCGGACCAGGAATTGGATCATCTTCGGGTGTGGTTTTCTTTCTACCAAATATTGATGAAAACATTTTTTCTCTTTTTTTCAAATTGTAATATTATATATTAATGAAGAAATAAGTTATTTAACAAAATTGCACTTTGGTGATTGTAAAGAAAATAAAGAATTTCACAAGAGATTAATTATTCTAAAGACGTCAATTCAAGAAATGTCAAAAGATGAATTCTTTTATTTTGTTTTGTTTTCGAATAGTGTTGTCCGATTGAAAAGCACCTGTTCTTTTTGCAAATTTTAAATTTTAATTTTTATTTAATAAAATGAAAGTTTTTAATTATTATTTAATAAATAATTATTATTATTATCATTATTCTTAATATTATAAAAAAAACTATATATTTGTTTTTAATATATCAAAAATTTTAAAAGAGTTTATTAATAAAGATTATAAATGAATTGTGACTAACTTAATTTCATTGATTAAATATTTTTGTTTTTTTTTTTTTTTCTTATTGTATTTATCGAGTTCGAAATTTCTGATTGGTTTGTTGTTTGTCATTTCTTTCGAGACTAAAAATGAAGAACAAAAATATTCGGAGTTCGTATTTTTCTTTGGTTTTCCTTTTTTTTCTTATTTGATTAAAAACTTAAAAACAATTAAAAAGGAAATATTTTAATTCTAACAAAAAAAAATTCAGTGAATTACAAATGAGAATTAAAAATCATTTTGAAATTATTGAAATTGGAGTGAATAAATATTTTGCTTAGTTTGTGTAGTTTTTTTTTTTTTTTTTTTGATAGAATTTTAAAAACAAGAAAAACGTCAAAGAAAAATCAAGAAATTTTTGAAAATACAAAAAAAAGAAGAGAAGTGGTTTTTTAGTGGTTGGTTTTTTTTTTTTAATAAAATTTTTTATTTTTATTGTTGGTCAACTTATGAAGTGTTTTTTTTTTTTTTTTTCAGTCAGTGGCTGTTATAAATCGTACACGCGCGATTAAAATACGAAAGTGTTAGTGTTTTTGTAAAATCGGGTTAAAAAAAAAAGAAAAATAGTAAATAAAGAAATTAAGTAAAGAAAAATTTCGATTAAAAAAAAATTAATAAACAAAAAGAAAATTCTTAATTATTTATAAATAACGGAAAATATAAAGAAAAACAATTTAAAATATTAATAAAAACAAAAATTATATATTTTATTTTTTTTTTTTTTTAATTGTTTTATTGTGTATAGTGTAAAAAATCTGTCATGCACGTGAATTATAAATAAATATATACGTTAGTGTTAGTGTGATTGTCCGAAAAAAAAAAAAAAATATATTTTAGATTTGAAAAAAAAAAAAAAAAAAAAAATAAGAAAATAAATAATAAAGATTCTTTTGCAAGTATTGCCAGTGTGTGTAAAAAAGTGCATTGCCTTTTTGCAAAAAAAATAATAATAATTTAAAAAGAAAAGTAATTAATAAATGTAAACAAAAGAAAAATTAATAATTATAGAAAATTAAGAAAAAAAAAAAGAAATTTCGCATATATTTTATGTTTATTAAAAATTGTGTTTTAAAAATACGCGCATAATATTTCTTAATATTTTCGTTTTTTTTTTTTTTGCTGTTTAACACACATTTGTACACATGTTGAATATTTAATATATATATATATATGTATAGATAGATATTTTCAAATTAGTATGCGTGTGTTTGTATGATGGACAAGTCATCAAGCCAGTTCTAATAATAAACGACAAAATTCAACAAGGTTGTGGCTTTTTCGCAAGTTTATTTTTTGCTAAAAAAAAAAAAAAAAAAAATTTTTTCTCTTTTTTTTTATTTGTTCTGTTTTTATTGTTTTTTTTTTTTTTTGTTTGAAATAACTACACGCTATTTTTAAACTCTTCCGTTTTACTTTCTTTTTTTCTTCTTTTGTTTTTGTTGTTTTATTCTTAATCTTAAATATTTTTTTTTTTTTTTTTTTTGTTAATGATAAGAAAAAGAAAATGATAGATTTTTCTTTGATGGAAATATTTTTTAAATATCGGAAAATTCCTATTCAAATAAATTGTTTTTCCCAATTTGGAATAATTTAGAACATTTTGTAAAAAGTAAAACTTTTCAAAATTGACTTTATTAAGCTTATTGAGTAGTGCTACTACTCCTCCGCGGCTTAACCGATTTCAACCAACTTACACAGGGTCTACATTAGCCAATATTTCTGGTATACCAACTGGCTTACCAGAAATAAAAACTAATCTAGTTCCTGTGTTACCAGAAAAATTGGTATACCAGGAGGGTCTACACTAGCTTTTAAGCAACCAATTTTGCTGGTATACCAGAAATATTGGCTAATGTAGACCCTGTGTTAGAAAATGCGGTGTTTTTTTTGTTGAAAGAATCGATCAAGCTGTGTGTTGAGAGTCAGTATGTTAATAATCACAATTAATAAATAAACTGCAAGAGTGCTATTCCTCCACCGCTTTCGTGTTACTGTAAAACATGGAAACAGCTAGATTCCATGAAAAACCCTATTGGGCCAGAGAAACCACCTTTAAAATTACTAAGAGCACAATAAAACGCTCTATAGGAGGGTGGATCGCGGCTCAACACAAAACTCTATAGCGAAATGAGTCCCTACGATAATTCAAAATAATTATAACCGAGCTGGTTCTTGTCAGGGATTCGTTACTGAAATTGGACCGAAACAAGACCAGAGTGCTGATTGCCTCTACAAATACTTGTACACCATGGGTATCGTATCCCACTTGTCACAAGTGCAGAGCCGCTGAGAAATCGTCTTTACATGTTCTATGTGTTTATGAGTTATCTTAGCAGGCCTGTGCAGGAAGGCTTTCGCTAAACCATTTTTGACTTTGCCGGATGCCCGAAATCTGATGGTAGAATCCTTATTCGATTATATGAAGAATGTCCATAAACTTTGTCATATATCGTTGTATCAATGTGTTGCCTATGAGTCTCAGCTATCTGGCTGAGATTGAATCGTATCGAAAAAGCATTTGGTTCAAAGCGAGTTGACAAAATTAGATCGTCCTAAAGCACTTTAAGTTGCGTGTTTATTGTGATATTTGAACAGAAGCTTTTAAAAAATTGGAAAAGTCCCCACGCGAGATAACTTTTCCTGTGATGTTAGAAATTCACTGTCTACTATTCGTATATATTTCCCCCCCTAAGTATATTAAACGTCTTAAAATTCACAAAGTAAACTTAATTTTCTTCCGCATTCCGGATTTCCTTTTTCTTTTTGTATATTAAAAAATGTCAAATTTTTCCCATTCAAATCAGTTGTACCAGCAATTCCAATGTCCATTGTTTTTATATTTTTGCTATTTCAATTTCCTCCCTCACACAAGCTCCGTTTTTGATTGTCGAGAAATTAAAATCGTATTTAACGATGTACATTGAACTTTTTCTTTTCCGATTACTAAGAAAAATTATAACGAAAAATTTCATATAGTATAAGAACTAAGAACCACTTCTATGAGTCACATTGTGCAACTGCAATTTTATAAATAATGTGACGATGACATTATTCTGAAAATCACCGCCCTCTTGTCTTTATTTGTTTTAATAAATCTTAAATGTTTGCTTTAAATATGGAAACAAAACAAATAATTCAAATAAAATATTAATTTAAATGACAAAAACTAAAGTCCAGTGAAGATTTGCGATTGTATTTATTTTTCAATGAAAGTTCTTTTATAGAAAGAATTTTCAGCAGCTAAAGATCACAATTTGGATTGCAGTATTAAACTATATTTGAAATGAGAAGAACCTCTGCTGACCTATTTTCAAATTTCTTAAATAACTGAAAAGAAAAAAACTATTCCTTGTATTTGGGGTGGTTTGAATTTTACAGTTTTAGGTGACCCGGCTGTATCGACTGGGGCAATTCGATTATACGTTATATAATTGGACACAATTCGAATGGGGCAATTCTACTAGGCACATATTGAGTTAGCACAATTCGACTCGGTTAATTTCACACGGAAATGAAATAAAAAAAACAATGTAAAATAGAATTTCAAAGGAATCAGGCGCGGAATCAAATATGTGTCTCACAAAAAAAGAAATATGCAAAGATCTTTCCGAACATTTATCTTGGTTAGCAAATAAGATCAATCAGTAAACTCGCTTGAGTTCGAGAATAGGCATCCCAGATTTTATGTTTAAGAAGACTGGGTCCGAATAAAGCTACTTGCTAAAGTCAAAACAAAAACGAAAAGACTTAGGCTCTTATTTTTCTTAAAGGGTCATCTCAGGGATGGTAAAAATCTACGTTGAACGGATTCCAGTTTGTTGAGATAAATTTTATGGTGTGGTGACCATACCTGACTGGCATATTCTAATACTAGTCCTAACAGAAGTGACATAAAGGACTTTAGTGACATGTGGGTGAGAAAACTTTTTCGATCACCGTTTTATATATCCCAATGAGTCAAAATGTAGCTAAAAATTGAGTTGACTATCGGAAATAACTTCCAAGTCAGTGTAATGGTACTAAGTCTTTGGAGAAGGGCACAATTGACAAAGTAATTGTCGAAAGGCTTATCACGTTTCCGAGAGAACGTGGATAGTCTTACACTTGCCTATGTTGAGTGTTAGATTATGTTTAACACACAAACATTTTTAAGTTCTTCCTCGAGATGGGGGGGAGAGTTAATAGAGTTTTCTACTTCTAAATTTAAGTTCAACATTCTTTAAAATTTTTACTAAAACAATCAATAACGCACTTAAGATAAAAATTATTCAAAATTTTTCTCGTAAATTATTGATTTATTGAAAAAATTTATTAATTAAGAATATTATATCATAATTTTTTTTTTTTTGTGTTCCAAAAACATGTGGAATATTAATTTCAGTGTCAAATCAACATTTTCTTTTTTATTTACAAATTGGAATGAATTATGAGTAAATTCAATTTCAAAATGTGATATATTTAATTTTTAAATTGAGCTCAAAAATATAGAAAAAAAAAGCAAAAACGTATTAGTTTTTTTTTTGTTTTTTTATTTCTTAACAACAAAATTAAAAAAAGAAAAATATTTTTTTTTTTTTTTTTTAACACACTCCTCTCACTAAAACACCTGAACATATTTTACCTGAAAAGATTATTAAAACAACATGTTTTCTTTTTCGATGGCTTTGAAATTTTCTTAAATTATTTGTTAAAAATACACAAGAAAAAAAAAAATAAAAAAATTTGAATAAGTAAATTTTTTTTTTTTGGTTTGAAATAAAAAAGGAAGATACAAGGTGGCCGCAAAATGTAGGTTTTGGTTGTAGGCAAAGAAAAATAAATTATGAAGAACCGAGCTCTGGATTTGAACCATAGCCTCATCAGATTCTAGAAACGAGGTCTTTACCGACTTGACCATTCAACACTGTATTTATCAATCTGTTCAATTTGCCTTTTCTAAACATTATTCAAACAATACAACTGTTAATCGAAATATAACAATTATTTTATAACCTTTCAATGTTTATGCCAATTATTTGTATTAACAACTATTATGAAACTAATACTCCTACATGGTATTCCTTAAAAGAGCCTTTGAGTCCCGTGCAGTACGCACTGTTGCTCCATCTTCAAGGAACCAAAGTGTTGGATGATTTACCACAGCTGATGGCCTTAAAAAATTTTATTCAAATCGTAGATGGGGTTCTCAATTTATCATCGTTACAAGACTTTTTCCAAAAGGACTGCATCCGATAAGGCGTTTCCTGCAAAAATCTAATCAGTCCATTCCCTTATAACTGTTTACATTTGAACCAAATTTAAAGAAAATTGAGTAGGGCCTTGTTGAGTTATTATATTTATCTATAACTCTAATCAAAGACACAAATACAGATATCTTGGGACATGTATTTCCATTGAAAACCGAATGTCGGTTTTTTGAAAGATTACAATAGCCTCTTATAGACTTTGTTAAGGTCTAAGAAAGTGTAAATTAATTGTAATTAGCAAGGAAGTATTTGGCTATTTCTGTATTTTTAGAATAAAATATCTTTTATCTTAATGAGAGAGAAAGAGTTCAATGCGATCATCCAAACTATGTCTTTATTGTCGTCCTAACTATGGGAGATCTTTACTCAAACCGTACATTTGCTACTTTGTGACTGTCAACTATGATATTAACCCCCTTATTCTGAACGCAATCATAACAAGTTCTGACTGGCATAAAACGACGTCATTGTCATAATTTTTTTTTTAATACTATTTGGTATTCTGGCGCGCTCATAACTAACAACTGTCATAAAAAAATATCATAAGTTCTGACCGACAATATTTTACATCACAACGGAATTTTATATGGGTTCTCTGAGTGATTCAATTGATAAATATGGAATAATTTCCACCATTCTTTTCAACACACAAATAATTTTACACCGATAGAAAAATTTCAAACCCATACAAACATTTTCCAGAGTATTTCTCAAATAACCACGAAAGCTCGCTCGAATTATAACAGCTTAAACTTTTATAAATTCATATTTTGGACATAATTATGACCTGTTCGCCAGAATACGAATTTTCGTAGCAGTCATAATTTCAGTCAGAATATTATTGTCATAAATATTTCTGACCGTAAAACTGTCACAATGCCAGAATAAGCATGTAAGTGTCGTTAGTAGCCGACCTAATAGTTAGCCAATTCGAATATTTCGTTTAACTTTTATAAGGAGATACAATAGTGTATGTTAAAACGGGCATCGTTAAGAAAATGTTCAACTTGAATTGGCTATAAAAATTGTTGTATATAAAACTGCCTAAAGATTTCAAGATATGAAGAACAGCTGGAGATTTAGGGTTTCAATATTTGCTAAAAATTAGTTGAGATCGTGAAAAATTTTCCAATAGCGAATACCTTTTCAATACAATACACCGGTCACAAATTGTTCCATGTTCAGTAGTTAAGTTGCTACTGCTGGTAAGAAGGGAGGCTTGATCTTCTTTATTTCGTCTATTTTATGTAACCTGTTGATATTCGAATTTCATAATCTTCTTGGTGAAGTTTTTAATTAAGTTCCACTATTACTCTAGGTCGATTTTAAGTTTCACCAATATATCTGACTCGACTCACTCCTACCACATTTTTTCATCAAATTAATTATTATTAGTATTATTAATTTTATATTTGTTTTAACAAATTTCCAGAACTTATTTTTACTCGTGTTTAATTGGAATTTTTTGTTATTTGTTTAAAAAACAAAAACTCTTGTTTGTCAATTGAGGTTGTCGCGCCACACTGTATTTTTAAGGTCGTCAAAATCCAATCAAACTCGTGTAAAATAAAATAAAAAATTTTTGTTTTTAAATATAAAAAAAAAAATTCACGGTTAAAACATTGGACTTGAATTTTTGTCACTCCAAGATATCCGATGAGGCGAAATTTTTGTTATTTTTATGCCCTATGGTAAGGTACTACCAGAGGATATATTAGTTTTGTTACTCCATTTGTAACACGTCGAAATAATCGTCGTAAAAATGTTCCAAGGGTATGGTTGTGTCAGGAATCAAAAGTTATAGAGTTAAGTTATAAAGATTTATGCATGCCCGTCTGTCCGTCCGTCCGTGTAATTCAAAAACGCATTATACGATTTTGTTAAAATTTAGAATGTAAGTTGGATTGGGTATTTGCATTTCAGCAAAAAAGGCCGAGGAGAAGCGAAGTTGTTAAGGAAAAACCAGGATGACCAGAATGTTTTGTCGTTTTCTTTTTATATGGTTTTTCGTTTTTAATTGGAACCAATTTTGTTCAAATTAATTATATTGGTTAACTGCATAATTAGACGATACCATGTTAAATTTCAGTAAAATGGGTTTAAGGATAGTGGCGAAAGAAATACTCTTAGGAGAAAAAAAGGTTGTTCATAAAGTTTTGTTTGATGTATTTTAAAAACTAATACACCCATTTGAATAAAATTTGCAGATGCGATTTGTACTAGTAGGGTCTTGGTTAGCTGCAAATTAGAAGGAATTTTAAAAAGAGGAGAAAGCCTTGAAATATTGTTAGTTTTGACAGTTTTTCTGTACCATTTCTACCATAGGGCAACAAAAAATCGGTTATAGGCCGATTTTCAGTTACTATGTGTTTAATAATTATTTATTAAATTTTATTTTAAAAGCAAAATTAATATTACATATTTTTAAATTAGAAGAGGTTTTTTTTCTTCTTAATATCATTATTTTCATATTTCGAGGAAAATTCTCTCTTAATGTTGGGGCGGAAATCTTTGCAAATCTTTCATAAATTTCCCCATTACAAACTCATTAATTTGTTTTTTTTTTTTTTAATTTTTTTCGCGGGATACTATTTTCTTGAAGCAAAAATAATGACTAATTATAATTTGTTTATTTTTTTTTTTTTCTTTATGAGACCAAATAACAAAGATATTTTGGATGACGACGCGGGTGGGTGTCTGAAGAATATTTACGTAGATTCTACGTCATTTTAGCGATATTCTTTTAGAATCTTATTCCAAAGACATATATCTTGTCATTTGGTCTAATTCGAAAATATTCTTTATGCGTTTTTTTTTCTTGTGTTTGCCAAAATAAAAACAAAATAAATGTTTTTTTTTTCTTTATATATTTTTAGTGTGAACAGACGATCAGCTCCGTATGAGAAGAACCACTCAACATGACAAGTCCGGAAGGAAGGATCGTCTCGCATGGTATGGACAATATATTATATATTTAGTTAGAATTTCCAATGATGCTAAAAAAATTGTGTGATTGGATTGTTATTTTTAAAATTAAGATACATGTTTTTTTTGCCTAGTATTTAGTATTTGAATTTAATGACTTATAGTCTTGAAATTAGAGACTAATTGTGTTATAAAATTAGGATAAAAACTCATCAAATTTTGTATATAAAAAAAGTGTTGGGATTAGTAAGGCTTAATTGAATCATATTAGTCGAAAATTAATTATGTAAATTAGAGTTTCTTCAACCTTTTTCTAATTTACGACACAGCTAAGTAATTCCCAGAATTCTGTGGCATATCACACGTAAAAATATGCAAAAAAAAAATATATAATAGTTATACAAAGTAAATACAAAAAATACTGAATTTACTGTTTTAATATACCTAATATTTAATATTATAACTAATGCGATAATTGAGCTTGTTTTGTTGAACATATTCAATATTTGATAGAGCTACTTGTAGTTCCACTATAAACAATGGCGTTGAAATGATCTACTTGAAGTCGACTTCAATTCAAAAATTGTCCATGTAAACTCAAATCGACTCCAATCAAACCAATATGAATACGATTGTTGGTCTTACGTTTTTAAAAAAAGGAAACAATCTTTGATAAAATCAATCAATCCTTTTTTTTTCGTTAATAAATGATTTTATTTAATCGTTAAAAATTCGAAATATATATGAATTGAAGTTTCTTTTGGTAGTTTTGTGCAGGCGCATATAAAAGGTAAATATTTTCTATTGATTTCGTGTATTTTTAGAAATTTTGCAGTTAGTCTGCATGCAAATATTAAATTATTCTACCCAAGGTCTTGGTAAACTCAACCTTAAGCAAGGACTTTAATATGGGGTTTTTCAATAAGAACGACAGTTGACATAGTTGCAGTAGCAGACCTTCATTTCATTATAATGAATTCAATTTCACTCGAAAATCGCATAAAAATAAATCAAATCCATTATAAAAATGGATGATCTGTGAAATCCACATTTTGTAAAAAATCTTTTCTGACGAAGCTCATTTTCAGTTGAATGGATACGTTAATAAGTAAAATTGTCGCATTTGGGCTTCTGGAAATTCAGGAGCAATTGGTTGAACAATCATTACATTCATATCTTGTCACTGTTAGGTGTGCTTTATGGTGGAATCATTGGATCCATAATTCGTGAGATAGAGCCACAATTATGTATGTGATGTGTGATCGAAAATTTTGTCAAAAGAATCGATGTCTGCAAACGTAGTCGTGGTGGACATTTATTAGATATTCTTTTTCATTTATAAATTGTAGAGTCTCTACAACATATTTCAATAAGGAAATTCAGAACTTTCATTCAAAATTTGTGTTTAATTTGAAATTTTCAAAAAAAAAGTTCTTATTGAAAAACCCGATATAGTTCAAAACATTCTAATTTATGATTATAAAATGCAGTTTTTTTTTTTTTTGAATATTAGAATATTCGCGAAAAATGTCATCATGTTAGTTTTTCATACAAACTATTTAGCCTGTATATCCGGCTATTTTTATTGATTTGGTTCTATTAATTTCAATATTTATTTTTTTTTTCTTTTCAAAACAATATTATTTAATTACTCAAAAAAAAATCAAAAGAGGCGGCATTGTTAAATGGACTTTTCCAGTAGTTATAAAAAAAAAATCCGGATTTCATATAAATCAAATTCATCAGCACATAAATATTAAAAATTTATGACTTTTTCTTGAAAATCTAGTAAAAAAATCTTGAATATGAAAAGAAAAAAAAAAAACGTAATGCAAAAATACGAATATGAAAGACTCGACTCTTATGAATTTATGAGTAATTCTATAATTATTTCAAAACCACAAAATACAATATATTAAGTAAACGCTTATATATATTTTTTTTCTTTCAAGATATTTTTAATTTCATAACAAAAACACAAAAATTCTTCCTGATTTGAAATAAATCAAAAAAAAAAAAAAAAAAAAACAAAAAAGAAATACTAAGAAAACGCGAAAATTTGCGCGCATTATACAAATGTATATTAAAGAAAGTTTTTAACAAAAGTTTATATATTCAAAAAAAAAAATCAAATAATCCGTGAAATTCCTTTCATTAACTCTTTATTTTTTTTTTTTTTTTACTAAACTAAAAATAAAATCATAACAAAATTCTGTCATATAATAAATTTTATTTTATTTAAAAAAAAAAACAAAAACAATAAATACAAATACCATAATCTCAAAAAAATTTAATTATATTTAATATTATATGATTAGGGAAATTGGGAGAAGCCTGATATAATGTTTTCACTCTCAAAATTTGAATCCATAAAAGTAGGGTTTCTGTACTCGATTCGACTCGACTCGGACTCGTCGAGTATTTGGGTAGTTACTCGAATTCAGGACTCGAATCTCTCCGAGATTTATAGCAAACTTAAACAAGAAGTTTTGCTTTTCAGAAATACTGGAAAATGAACAAGTAATCTTTTCTCCATAAAACCAATTTCAGCTTCTAATGAAAGAACATTTTCGATAGGTGGTATAACTTCTATACTACAATCAGATTGAGACTTGCTAACAAGTCTTTTAATTCGTTAGTATTTCTCAAATATATATCTACCTTAAAACAAAAAAAAAAGCAAACAGAACTCCAAAATATTAACCGTTTTCGCTTATTGATTTGAGTTTAGATTTAGATCCGGACTCGACGAGTTTTCAAAACTTGGGGCTCGTACTCGCGGAGTCCTAAATACCCGAGTTTTCACAAACCCTACATAAGACTCTAGTAAGAATTGAATAAAGTTACCTACGTTGATGTGGCCACAAATAGCCTCCGAAGAACTTCCTTTCAAAACGCTGGTGAATGTTAGGAATTGATTAATATTTTATGGCCCAACCCCGATATCGTTCACTATCTTTTATGGGCTTGATCTTTTATGTTAAAATTATTTGAACTTCTGCTGTGTGTTTTTTTTTACAAAATTTCAAATTTAGCTTTCTCATTGATTTGGTACCTAACCTAGGATCTCCATCAGTAATTTGATTTGTACCGAAATTGCTAATGGAAATCCAAAAATTGTGGCAATTGAAATATTAATTCCATAACTAAATAAATTTAATTTCTGTAGATGAAAGAACAAGCACTACTACTACCATGCCAGAAGTTGAATCAAAAACGCCTAAAGTATTGTTTGCCCAATCTTCCTTTATATGAAATACTATTTAATATATAGTATCTCTAAGAAAAAAAGAAAGAAAAATGAAAATCGTATATTCTATGCCAAAACAATATTCATACAAATTTTAATATTATTTACAATATCTGAAAATAGTTTAAAATACAAATGTGATGAACGCGAGGGCGGTCAAATAATTGAAAATATTACTAATGTACAAAAATTCGTTTAATATTGTTAACGATGTGTGGTGCTAGTTTGTACGGAAAATAAATTACACATCATGAAAATTGGTATTTGAAAAATTATTGCTGCCGGAATGTCTATATTTGAAATTTTCAACAGAACTTTCATTGTTTTGATTTCAAAACTAAGGCGAAATAATAATTTCCTTCATACTCAATTAGATTTTAATAGTTTCAGAAGAGGGATATTCTTAGCTGTTTTAATAATGTGAAATTTCGAGAGAGAACCTTCGAAATGAAAGGAATTCGTAGTTTAGGAAAAACACCATTCTTTAGGGACTAAAAATAATCTTTGATAGATTTCGAATATTTGACAAATTTGAACTAGAACTAATAATCATTTTATTGTCTTAATGAACAATTTAATATCAAAAAGATCCACTAATAATTTTAGATTATTTACATAATAACTTATGTGGGTGATGGGTAAAAATAAATCAAATACTGGGTGTCTTCTCCCAATTGTAATGTAGACTAATATCTTTGGATTATCGGAATTTCATAAATACTTCATGATTATCCTTCAACTTGTAGGAGTTTTGGTTTAGTTAATTGTGTAAGAAACTAAAAAATATAAAATCGCCACTGGCTTGGATTCGAACACAGCGCCTTGGATTACTAAGTCATTGACTTGCTCACTCAGCCATTGATTCCACTGATTAGATTCTTCGTAAATTCTTTACAATTCATTTGTGCATTCCCATTTTTTTACTCTTACAATTGAAAGGTTATAGAATAATTTTAATATTTCGAATAACTGTTGTATTGTTTGAATAATATTAAGAATTTATAGAATAAGCGAACAGTTTTATAAGTAGTGTGGAATGGTTAAGTTGATTGAGACCTCGTTTCTAGAAATCCAGATCCCGGTTCTTCATAATTTTTTTTTACTTTGTCTACAAACTCGTAAAGCCTTGTTTACATTTGAAATTTATTTCGTGAATTTGTGTCTAACGCTTTCACACATTCCTCATGTAAAATAGATTTTTTTCTGAAATGTCCGAGAACTTCATGTGATAGACCTAATATCAAATACTTAAAAAAAATCACCTTAAAACTAGGTAGGTCATCATGATCTCTTCTTTTCATTAGTTGTTCCCTTCGATCGTTTTAAATACTGTAATCTTGTAAGTTTTTATTTTCTTTTTCTTTTTTTCTATCTTCAACTTCTATGTGGTCACCAATTAATGCTACTAAAATGTATCATTTTTCTTGTTTTTGTTATTTCACCGCTTCTATGTTCCGAAGCAGAACAGTGTAAAAATTAAAATACGTCGGAAAGACTCTTTTAAAACAGTTCTCTTAACATTATGTTCGCAATATTATAAAATGTGGCTACGTTTACACCGAGACTTAAAAAGAGACTTAAGTGCTTAGGTCGACCTAAATATGACGGTGTAAACACGCCCAAAGTAACTTAGGTTAGGTCACTTAAATTGCAGACTTACCTTAAATTTAAATCGACTTAAGAACTTTTGACAGATAACAGCTGATTTCTTGATATCCAAGGTCTATAAATGTTCACATATGACGTTGTTTTAGACTTAGGTCTAGTACGGTGTAAACACGTCTGACCTAAACCTAACTTTTATTTAGGTGACCTAAAAATTTGTCGGTGTAAACGTAGCCTGTGTGACTAACTTAAGCTTTAAAAGAAAAGTTTTTAATATGCTGCTCTGAAGTATCTTCTGTTCGTAGTTTTTACAACTTATTATTGCAACACCCTGTAAGAAAAAAAAATAAATAACATAAAAAAAACCTAGTGTTACCTCTTGAACATAAATTTAATTTTTGACTCATGATAATTTCCAATGAATTTTAAGCTTTATTTTTGTAAATGGAATCATATTAAAAAAAAATTCAAGACGAAAAATTTCGAATTCGCATGTTTTTTTCCATCAAATTTCCATAAAAAAAAAAATTTTTTTTTTTCTTTTTTGTACAAAGATGTATTAAGCTTAAAGCTTGTTTGAAAAAGTCAGCAAGTTTTTTTTAATAACTACTTTAACTTATTAGTATGAATAAAAATTGGAAAATTGGTTATTGAAATTTTTAGATAGAATTTATTTCAAGAACTTTGTACATAAGTTTGTTATACAGGCTTTTACAATATATTTATTTATTCAGGACTTTAGGTGTTTCAATTGTTCTCAAGAGATATGAATAATAAAATGACTAAATATTTCCCATAACAGATTCACGTTTATTACAAATTTTTAAGCGATTTTATTTCCGAAGAATAATTTCTAAGACAAATGTATTTTTTTTAAAAGAAAAAGTACTACGAATTTGTTTATCTACAACTAGCGGCCCGTCCCGGCTTCGCACGGGTGGACATTTATTTTTTTAAACATTAAAAGGGTCTTTGTGCATGAAGTTAAACTACAGAGAATATTAGATGCGATAGACATGAATGTGAGGATCATTGGATACAGATGTATGCGAAACAAATCTTTCCTCTTTATAATATTTCTATAGATTATATTATTTAAGTTTTAGTAGGGATTCCTAATTTTTTCTAGTAATAAATATAGCATATGTTACTCAGGGATAATGTAGCATTCTAATGGTGAAAGAATTTTTGAAATCGGTCCAGTAGTTTTTGAGTTTATTCGTTACAAATATCCATACAAAAATACAAACTTTTCCTCTTTATAATATTAGGTTAGATTTAAAACACGAATTTTATGGTCGAGATTTTCAGGAGAGTCTCTTTTTGGAGTTTTAAATTGATAAAATCTCTAAACTTTGTTATTAATCGATTTAAACATAACAAAAACAGTTTATACCGGATTAGTCAGTTGCTGCAAAATCAATACAATTTAAATTGTTTAATCAAATAATTTTACAAATTCCCATCGAATAAACTTGGTAACACTTTTTAATATTATTATAGAGAAATACCGGCACCGTGGAAATTTTGGGGTATTATATTTTCTTGTGAGTTGCGCCCATTTGATTTTCCTTGGACCTTGATATTTGTTTATTGTATGCTTCTCCATTCCTTCAACGAACAAGAAAAATCGTTTTCCATATTTCTGGTTGGGTCCCTTTTTTTTTTTTTAGGTAAAAGTTTCACTTTACAAAAAAAAAAGAAGCAAAAAGGAAGGCTTTTCATATATATTTTTTTTAACATATAACAGAAAATGTTTACCTTTTCATGATTATTACTTACCATTCATTACTTTGTACCACTTTTGGTAATATATATTACTTTATATAAAAAATAAACGTTTTTATCGAAGGAAAAAAAGAAGAAATTACGAGAAAATCCAGAAGAAAATTCGCTCTATGAATTCTTAATAAAACATTTAAAGTTGAAAGTTTTCCTTTTCTCTTCCTATAAGTAATTTCTTTTTCAGTTATTCATTGTTATATGTTGTCTACTCTTTTATTATATGTTTTAAATTTAACGCGCGAAAAGTTCAAAATTTATCATTTATTTATTGGAATTCCTAAATTCCTAAATTCCAATTCAATTTCAATCAAATTCCTTATAAAACAAAAAAAAAAAAAAAAACGTCCCAAAAATTTCTTTTTAATTTAATGGAGATCTAATTTCCTAAATAATTAATTTTATTTTTATTGGAATTTTACAAATTCACAGTAGGACCTCCGGTATCAATTATCCTAATAGGAAATTAGGTTTTTTTTTTTTTTAATTTATTTGATTTAAAATCGTTTAAGTACCTACGTCGAATTTCCTATTTTGTTGTTCAAATTGTTTAAAGAAAATATAAAGAAAAAAATGATTTTCATCTCGTATAATAATTTAAAAAAAAGGAAACTAATTGATTTCTTAATTGATGAAAAAATTGGTGAACTAATTTCCTTGCAAAGATTTAGTTAACCATCGGATAGGTATAACTGATAACGTGCCTGACTCTTCTAATTATTTGTAGTTAGCTTTATTGTGCATTAACCTTGTTTATGTTAACTTTGTTGTACCTAACTACGGACTCATGATGGCCTTGTGTGTATTCCGTGGGATCAGTCGTGGTAGGCTGTGTTGTCAGGATGGTCGAACTGTAGGAATTTTAAGCGTTTGTTTAAATAGTTTAATACAAATAATTGGCGATAGCTAAGTAAGGTTTAGAATAAAATGAAATAAATGATTTTCAAATGACAAATTACCTTACGAGATGTATTGGCTGTCGGTTTACAGACTATTTCAGTTGATACGCAACGAAAGGGGTTATTAAAAATTCCAAAATTCAACTCAAATATTTTAATTTTAATATCAATATATTATTTGAATTTTTTTTTTATTATTATTCAATAAATAAATCAATTATGTCATTCCCATAAATTCATATCAAATTAGAACTTAATTCAAAGTCTGTTGATTAATTATTTTAAAATTAATTAATTTTTTTTTTCCTTGTTTTGTTTTAAAAATAATAATAAAATATAAAAAAAAATACGCAATTTTTGTTGCTAATCTATAAAAACTTTTTCGAATGGGTGACACTTTGTCTGGATTTTGTTTCACAAAGAAAAAAGTTATGACGGAAAGATACCAATCCCAATATCATCATAAGATCAGGTTAATTTTATCTTTGTTTTATTTTAATTTAACTAAATGATATTGTATGTGTGATTAGGTAGTATATAATTGAAAAAGTCTAAATCGAGGTAGCGAAACTATTGATTACGAGTTAACATAATAATCTCTAATATTAATGTCGATTAAAATTGCTTTACTTAATGTCAAACTAGCAACAATGTTTGTTTGTCCAACTAGTAGTACGTAGTCCACGTTCTCCACTAATTTTAATCACAGATTTAGTTTTCTTCGAGAACTATTATGGACATATATGCTAATATATTTTAATATTAGTATTTTATTTATGTACTCTTTATTAAAATAACCCTATTGAAGTTTACCTCCTATGGTATAGAATACAAATATCATAAAATTTTGCATGATATGATTCAAAAGCCCAAGGAGATAGACTGCATCTCTTTTACTCAAGCGAGCAAAAAAATTTTGCCAGTTTTAGCGGATACCCAGCTTTAGAATCCCACTGCTAATAAATTTATATATTTCTTGTTTTCGTGTTATATGTTTAAGATCAAGATTCATGCTTTTCCAATATGATTTACATGCTTATTCTGGCATTGTGACAGTTTTGCGGTCAGAAATATTTATGACAATAATATTCTGACTGAAATTATGACAGCTACGAAAATTCGTATTCTGGCGAACGGGTCATAATTATGTCCAAAATATGTATTTATAACACTTTAAAACTGGTATAATTTGAGCGAGCTTTCGTGGTTATTTGAGAAATAGTCTCGAAAATGTTTGTATGGGTTTGAAATTTTTCTATCGGTGTAAAATTATTTGTGTGTTGAAAAGAATGGTGGAAATTATTCCATATTTATCAATTGAATCACTCAGAGAACCCATATAAAATTCCGTTGTGATGTAAAATATTGTCGGTCAGAACTTATGATATTTTTTTATGACAGTTGTTAGTTATGAGCGCGCCAGAATATCAAATAGTATTAAAAAAAAGTTATGACAATGACGTCATTTTATGTCAGTCAGAACTTGTTATGACTGCGTTCAGAATAAGGGGGTTAATTCAAATCGAGTTTTACGATTCTCATTCGTGTTGTTTTTGTTCGACGAGACAATATAGCAAATAGCTGATTAGGTGATGATGACATATGGAACATATCTCAACTTATTAACGTTGTTGAAGGCATATGGCTTATCTACATATTTTGAAAGAAAACATTAATCCTTTTTTGAGATATTTTGTTACCTTTTGAAGATGGAAGAAAATAAACTGCATTTTAGGGATTCGATGCTTTTCTATTACTGGACAGGCAAAGACAAGCAAAACATTTCACGTTCAGATTATCGCTTATTTTGGGTCTCTACAAAATTTTGTCCTAACAGAAACTCAACTCTTTTGACGACACTAAGAACTACCTTAAACAGTTTTTTTTCTGAGAAACTTTAGAAATTCTGGAAGGATGGAGTCTTTAGGTTGTTTGAAAAATGTAGAAAAGTTGTGAAGCAAAAATCGGCACAAACTTTTAGCTAATCAAAAAATTGGATTTTAGCCGATATTAATGTGTTTTCTTTTTCAAATAAGTTTATCGCGATTGCGCATTTACTAAAATCTTCTTATATTCACGCAAACACTATTAAAAGTTTATTTTTTTGAATATCGCGTATTTAATTGCAGACAATTTATTTAATTCTTTTAGTGTTTTTTTTTTTTTTTTTGCTTTTATTTTTGTATAATTTTTAACCGGTTTTTAAGACGATAGTGTTGACGTCCTTTATATATAAATGAAATAAAAAGCTCTACTTATAAAAAAAAAAAGAAAACTTTTCATTCATAAACTTGTTTAGATTTCCGAGAATTTCTGCTTAATAAACATATTTTGAATGTGTTTAACAAGATTTTTGACAAAAAAAGAAACATAGTCAATAAAAAGCCTTTCGTTGTGAGTTGTTTTTAAATATAAACTTTAAAAATATAGAAGAAAAAAAAAAAAGCTAAAAGCAATCCATAAATAAATTAATATTTATATAGGTTTTTTTTTTTTTTGGTTCAATCTACAAGCTTTTTTTAGTGGAAAATTTTTTGCCAATCGGAAGTGAGAAATTATTACTATTTTTTTTGTTTTTGTTTTTAAATATATTAGCTTGTTTTAAATTAATATTAATTTTTTGGTTTTTTCTTGGAAATTACGACTTAAAATATGGATTTAAAAAAAAATTATATTTATATAAAAACATATAGAAGCTTAAAATTAGCCTATAGCCGATTTTTAGATGATGCCTTACCACACAAATCCATTGGACTTATTTCAAGACATAATTTCAGTCGGACTGAAAAAAAGTCTAATGGAGACTCGAAAATTGGGATTTTTTTTGTCAGTCCGACTGGAATTATGTCTTGAAACATGGAGTCGTGGGGTTAGGCTAGAAATGGGATTAATAGAATAAATCAATTTTGTAAATTGTAGAAATAATAAGGAGAAGTAATTTGTGAAGTACCAAGATCTTGATTTAAATCCCAGAGTTTCATCAGTTTCTAGAAAGGAGGCCTAAACAGGTTTGATCATTCTACTCTATAAGCTATACAAATTCACAAAAGAACCAAATTACACACGTATTCTTTGACTGACGCAAAATTTATTGCCGGTAAAGTTTGACATGTAATCAAAATCCGCAAAGCTGTTAAAATAACACGTGAAAATTGTCTCAAATAAAAATGATTACTAAATTTTAGTAATTATTAGTGTTAGGCAAAACAATTCTTTTTTTAGAACTCATATCTTCGAGTGTTACTCTTCTTGAAGATTCATTCCAACGGACTCTTTCATTTATTAATTATACTACAGAAAATATCAACATTTTGGACAGAACAAAAAAAATTACATCATTATGTATATTTGACGCATACTATGTCTATTGTAAAATAATATATATGTATGAATATCTATTCCGGCACGAGCTCAAAATTTGAGCTGATACTTTTAAATGGTATATTCGGGTACAAGTACACCACTGATCTTTTCTAATCCCATTTAATAATCCTTCAAATATGTCCAGCATACTAGAGCTATATTCACTTTCTTCTGTTTTTGCATAGTTCTATTGATTTATGATTAAATTAGTTGATCCGATTCAAATGGAACATATTAGTAAATAATTAAAAAATATTTAATAAATTTAGGATCAGGAGTGTGCTAGCACGTAAGTTGTTTCATACCGTGTGTTTCGAATTTTCACAAAAAAGGTAGCTCGTAAGTTGTTTCGCGACCACACTGAAATTTGTTTCGATTAAGTTGTAGAAACATATAGAGTGTCTTACAAATGTTTTTGACATATATACTATACAATTAGTAGCTAAAATTATTTGAAAATTTACAGTCGAAATCTGAAAAACCTCGTCACGTCAGAGATAGGAAGTTTTGGGGTACTTTACAATTATTTATTCTTTGATTTTCACCCCTACTAGCAATTCCAGGTTTAGGTAGGTAGGTAGGTAGAGTAGGGGTACTGCTTACAACACCAGGCTCCTTATGGTCGCATTGTGATCTCTACGAGACCAAGAGTTATCCTATTGGGAGACCTATTCCTCTTCAAAATATTTGATTTTTCTGCAAAATTTCATTATTCTGTTCATCTCAGTCGCTTGAAGCATTCCTAATTTCCCCAAGAAATGGTTACCCAAAAAGTTGTTACGAGCTCGAGAGAGAGCTGAGCATTCACATAAAATGTGTTTGATGGCTTCAGCCACTTCTATGTCTCCACACTATCGACATAGGTCTGTTTGCACCAATTCTAGTCTTTTAGCCAGGTTTAAATCTTTCATATTTTGGGACTTCATGTCTTGGGACTTTATAAAAAAAAGTATAAATCTATATAATATTTGTGGAATTTTGTCTGTATGTACCGAGTTGGCGTCTAAACGGTTGGACCGATTTTGATGAAACATATCTCCACCGATTCTTTGTTCCAGCGCGCTGGTTATAGGCTACTTTGATTTTTGGGTTTGTTTTAAGTTTAATTCCGTTGGGTGGCGCTGCAGTCTAACTCAAGAACGGCTAGCCGTATTTACACCATATTCGGACCATATGTTAGTTCCGTGCCGAGCTAGGTTTATATTAAGTTTTATCCCGGTAGGTGGCGCTGTGGTCAAACTCAAAAAAAGCTTGACCTATTGACATCATATTTGGACCATATGTTGGTTCCGGGCGAATCTAGGTTTTTTTAAGTTTTATTCCGGGCGGTGTCGCTGCGGTCAAGAAATTTCAATTTTCCTCATTTTTGTTAATAGAAAAAATGTCGATAGTTTTGAGAGGAGGAAACATCGGTAGAAATACTCAAAATGTACGAACTGTCGGGGGGGGGGGGGCTATGCAAATTTAATGATGGAGCAAGGTTTGCAAAGTAATCAGAAAATGTTGAATTACTCAACCTCAACGCATGCTCAACAAAGTCCTGAAGAAAGCCCGAACAACGTCGGGTATTCTGCTAGTATTAAATAAAAATTATGTTTTTTTTTTTTTCTAAATTCTAGAACTATTTATTTCTATTTTTATTGAATTAGCTTAGTAACTAAACAAAAATCTAAATATATAAAAAAACTTGATATCAAATTTCGTATCATTAAAAAGTCTATAATAGAGAAAAACACGTTTTTTAACATTAAAATTGCAATACAATATTATACTATATAAATTTATAAAATAAATCTTATTAATTTTTCTTCTATTTTTTGGGAGTATTCTTTTTTTGAAGGATGAGAATTTTGGAAATTACTTCAATATTAGTTATATATACACATACATACATATGTATATATCAATGTTAATTTACCTTAATAGATTTCTACATTTTCTACATAGACGGATATGATCAAAATTCAATTTTGTTTGCGCAGGAAACATTATTGTTTGAGCTAAAAATAACTCTAGTAAATGGGTATACAATAAGTGTATGTACATCCTTCAAGGCTATATACAATATATTTTATAATATATACCTATCCTTGATACTCAAATTTCAGATATACTACATACAAGTACATATATATATGTATTTGAAAGATGAAAACAGGAAAAGTCCTTCAACTAATTCCAATTTTCCGACACAACTTCGCATTTCTTATATATTGTATTATATTTGAAATATTTTTCCTGCGTTGCTTTTTTTTTTTATTTTCCGTTTTTCTGATACACCACGTGTAGCAGGATTTTTCCATTTACTTGAGAAAAGTAAAGATGAAATTTTTGAAGAAAAAAGAGTAGGAAAAAAATTTTCACTAAAAGTGTGATAGTACATCAAATCACCCCAACGTCTCCTTCAACACTCACATCCGTTTCTTTAGTCAGAAATCTTAGTATAGTATCGTTCGATGTTATTTGTAGAAGACACGTTTTCCTATACTATACTATAGTAGGAATATAAAAGGAAGCTTTTCATAAGGTATATATAGTATAGTATATAAACATGAAGAGTATATAAAAAGCTTTCAACATAATTGAAAACATGTTGAGCTTCAGTTATATACAATCTGTATTTGTCCTTTTTTTTCCCTGTCGTTTTCACTATTCTCTACCCCAAGTTTATGTTGAATATCATGTATTTGGAATGTCTTATACCCACTGACCCACAACGAGACGAGAATTTTCTTCCTTTTTTTGCTGGCTTCTGATGGAAGAGGAGGGTATGTATGAAAAAAATGGGGTGGTATATTTCATTTTATATATGTATTTATTGTCTTCGGGTCATTTATAAGAAGGTGAACCTGACACAAGGATAGTGTATTTGGGGAAGGTTATATTTTTAGAATTCAATGTTATGCTCGGGGATTTGTTATAAGGAACTTCGTGTTTTTAAATCCTTTTTGGCGCAGTTAATTGAATCGTATTAAATAAAATGAAATTATTTCGAAATGGAAAAGGATAGAAAAGGAAAATATTATTCATTGTATATGTGTGGTGGAATATATTAGATTGTTTTTTGTTTATGTATGTTTGAAAATTATAAATTTATTTTGTTTTTTTTTTTTTTTTTTTTTGCAAGAATACTTTTTTGCCGCCATGAGAAATAAAGTCCTATCTTAATTTTCCTAATTTTGAGGAAAATTAAAATATTGTTGTGTGTCCTATAATTGCTTAATTCGATAAAGGCTATTTTCTTTAAATAGTCACATAAATTCGATGATTTTCACTATTGTTTCCGTTTCTCGCTTGGAAATTATGACTCGAAAAATGAAATATTCCAGTTTCAAAAATTCGAACCTCTTTTTTACCCTGTTATTGTTTTTATTCCCTTTTTGACGTTTTAGGTGTTGTGATTTTAAGGTCTAAATTCTTTTATCATCTAAAAAAAGGATACAAAATATTCTACATTCTTAGTTAACATTTTTTCTAGAAAAGAAACCACAATTTTGAGAGTTCGAAATTTTTTGTGACAAAAAAACAAATTTTGACTTGACTAATATAAAATGTAGAATTTTTTTCCAGGACCAAGAAAGAACTCATAGGGAACACATTGATACAGCGATATATAATAAAGTTTATTCCTTTTTTGATGTAAGAAATGTTTAGAGATATTTTTAATATCTAATTTTTGAAAAAAATAAAATAAAAATAAATAATTATAAAATAGATAGATAGTCTGAAGGCAGAAGAAAGTCTTAAATTTCTTTTTTAAGATGGCAGTATACATATTAGTCTTACTTTAATTGAGGAGAACCCATTAAATTCCATTTCTCGAGGCAATTCTTATGTGAAACTGGCACATATGTTTACTATGGAAAATTGTATATAAACTCGGTTGTGCATATAATTGAGAACTTAACTAGTTAATGTATTAGAGTAGATTGCATTTAGTTTCTAGTTTATTTTATTGTGCAGTGCACTTTTATCATAATAAAGAATTTATATATGCTACCATGTTACTAGACTATTAATAATATATGAAATTCTACTATTTTATATGAGAAATTATTATTATTTTTACTTTTTTAATGAAGTTTATACAAGTAACTTTCGTATAGTACAAAAATTCGTATACGGCCTATATGGAAATTGTCTTATAAAAAATACGTATTCTGAAAAGTGATTTAAAAAGCTTAGATCAGTGTTAATATCGTCCTCTGATTGAGCGAACTAGAGAAGCGGTAGTAATCTCAGAATGCAGTTACAATGATGTAAATTTGGTACTACATTTTTAGGCTTTTTCCATCAAAAAGTGGGTAGATTTCCAGGCAGGCGTTTTGAGAGTAGTTTTTTTTCCTGAAAAGGAGGTTCAATAAGTTTGTGAAACAATGGACTTGATTGAAAATAAAAAGACACAAGGATTCATCCGCAAATTCTCAGATCAATTTTGTATCAAAATCATATTCTCAAAGTCACGTCTTGTGTATGAAAGTGTAATGTTATACGAGGGTTTCTTGTATTTGCAAGTACCGATATTATCCTTAAATTATTGCCCGAAAATCATTATACTTCTCATAAAATCAAGGATTGCGTTTTCTTTCTTGACAAAAACGCTAAATTCTTCTATTTTATATTTATAAATTCATTTCGTTTTTTTCATTTTCATAATGAATTCGAAACATAAAAAAATTTCATATTCAACATACTAAATAAGTACGTACACATAAAAATGTAATTACATATTAAAATTAAAGGTTCAAGGTTTCAATATTGAAATAAGTCCATGCACGTGCGTCCAAAATCAAATCACTTGACCAATAATATTTATTATAGTTGATCCTTAAAAGTACCTACTCCAAAATAAACATGTACAAAGGACCTAGTCGAATACTTTCTTATACATAAGTAAGTTTATTAATCAAATTCATATACATTACAAAAAAAAAAAATGAATTAGAATTTCAATTCAATATATTTCGAGGTTAAATCAATTATTTTTCACTTAATTCAAAACAATTCTAATATGTACAATAAATCCGTTTACAACAAATATATAACATTATTACAATATACAATTCTAATAGTACGAGGAATACTCTTTAATACCCAAGAAAAAAAAAATATCCTTAAAGGAGAAAAACTATATTTAAGAAGAAAGCTGCGTGTTTTCATTGACATTAAAAAAAAACTTATTTAACTGAATTAGTTACCAGTTAGTAGTGCGGTTCGTCTTACTTACAAATTTTCAAGAAATCAATAGTAACGAACGTAGTCTTATTTATGAATAGAACATCATTACTATTGTTAATATGTTATACAGGGTATTTCAATTGAATTTGTTATAATAACAAATATGGTATTTCAAGGAATAAAAAAATATACCAGCAGTGGAATTCTGTAAAACGTCAAACAATAATTCACTGTCGTTTTTATACAATTCGTAATTTCTCTCACTTAAAAGGGATAAATTTGAGGTTTCTTAGTCAATTTGCTAAGATTATCCTCACTTTGAAGGGTAGATAACTCAAACTATGATTTTTAAAGAACAGGAATAATTTTCATTTTCATAGCTAAGGAAAAGAATTGTCGCTATCGCGCTTTTTACGTTTTGTTAACAAACTGCTCTTTTAAATCAACTCTATGAAGTACGATGGTGAGCCTATACTATTCAAAATTTAATAAGTGAATAATGTCGCTGGTGTTTCGCTTTAGAGCTTAACTTTTGAGACATTTACAATTTCGATTTCAGAATTTAAAAGTTGAAAAACTATTCTCCGTCTTTAAAATATAGAATTATAAAATTATACAAAAAATCACTGATATTAGTGATTAAAGTAGGTCTTATATTTTATCAGTCATGATGACTGTCTGTCGTGTTTGACAGAGTCCCCCCATCAGTTTTTCGTTAGCTTTTTCCAATTTCTGTATACTCAGGCTGATCAATTTTGATTGACAGTTTTTCATGGCAATACAAATTTATTTATATTTAAGTATTTATGTTTTAGAAAAAGCTGATAGAAAGTTCACGGAAATTTTGAATAATTTTTGAGTTTGACTAACAAAACATCACTTTTTTACATTCACACTGGTTAGTTTTCTATTAGTTGCTAAAAAACTGATGGGAAACTAATAAATGTGAGTGCTACTTATGGCTTACGAACGAGCAAAAAGTTCGACTGTATTTTCTTTCGATTTGAAATAGCCTGTATTTATTTAATACTTTAAAGAACAAATGTAATCTATGTCATATCTATTTGGCAATATTTGTATAACTCCCACCTGTTTATGCTATATAGTACAAGCTAAGGTTAAACATATATGTAACACCATTCGAACGTGGTACATTTTGATGACAACATATCACGTTATCACTTCCATCTTCCATCTAATAGGTAGCATCAACAGTAGAAACATAATAGTATCAAGTAAATATTTTTGTTAGAAATCCTAAACAAATTATATTTGCGTATCCGTCAACTATTATAGAGGGATAAGGTTAAAGTTTATCATTCCATCATGGGATATACTTGTATGAAAATTTTCTATTGTAGGCGTTAAATGGATATGGTAAATACTGTCGAAAGTATATAGGAATTATTTTCTTTTCTCGAAACTTTTGTCAAAAATTGTCACACAAAAATGGTAGTTAGTTTCTTTAAAAAAAAAAAAGAAAAGAAACTTAATAACTTATTTTCTTAAGTGTAGAATATCTTAAAATCAATATATAAATAATATTCATAAATATTGGAAAATTCAAAGGAAATTTCTCATTATATGGCATATAAGATCCTTAATATTCCTAAATAAATCATAAAACTTATAATTTGTTTATATTTTGATGATGATGATGATGATGATGGTAAATTCTAGATCTATTTTTTTTTTCCTTTTCTGATGAATTACTATAAATAGATTTTCCTTGACATATTATGGTGTAATTTTTATGTTGTTTCCTCATTAATTTCTTGTGCTTTTCACTTTTCTTTTTTTTACTTTCTTATATCTTAAGTGTAATCATTCAAAATTTCGACAACCATATTGTTAAATATGGAAATGTTTTATGATCCAGGAAATTCGAATACAGCTATAAATATTTTCTATTGAAGCTCTGTAAATACGAGCACTTGTAAAAGTGGCTAAAATTACCAATTGCAAAGCGCGCCTCCTTTTTAATAGTATTTGTAAAAAAGACTGTAAATATTTGCATTTGTATATCACAGAGGGTCTTTTTAACAAATACTATTAATAAAGTGGTGCTTGCAGACCTGCCAAATTCAGAATCCAAGTTGGAAACTCTCTTAATTGTATGCTTTTTGATATTAGTAATGTGTTGTTCCCTATCAACCTATTGCTTTTATTGTTACTTCTCTAGATTTGTCTGTTGTGAAATCGATGATTCAAATTTATGAAATTGCTTTAAGGTTACCTGTTTCCTATATAAAAGATTAAGTAGTTAAATTCAGTTATGTTTCTTTCCGTTTAAACTAATAGTGAAATTAAGACGAACTCTTTTTCCTTTAGCCAAATATAACAATTGAAAAACTCTGTTAAAAATAAACACCGATAAATAACAAATCGTGCTTTTGTTTCTCAATAAAATATATCCAATATTTGATTATGAAAATTTTGTTGAGCATACCAAATAAATGTTTGCAAGTAAAGGGTGTCACAAAAGTATTTTTCTTATTTGTTTTCCTGAACGAAATTAAAGAAACGAAAATTTGAAATGATAAAATATTCTTTATTTCATGAATTAGTACTAGCAAGTACTTAAAAGTGACAAATATAAAACTTATAATATTTCACTGTATGGTAACCTTTTTCTGGACTATGGTATAAGTGGAGAACGGTTAGATTGATCTTTATGGGTAGACAGATCTGCTGTAATGAAAGGAATATTTGATTAGTTTTTGAACGAGATAAGGATAAATCGAAAGTGGGGTTTTTTGGCCCAAGAATCCGTATATTTTATGTAAAATTAAACTTTAGAAAATATGTATGTAGGAGTAAAAAAAGTAGTACACATAAGTTGTACAAAAGTAGTGGAGAATCTGAATTAGTTGTAGAAGTGGAATCGTTGGCTTAGTGAGAAAGTCAATTTAGTAGTAAACCAAGGGTGCTGAGTTCGAACCCATGCGGTGGCGATTTCACTTTTTCAGTTTTCCACAATTTGGGGGCTCGTCCGGGATGAGGAACACTTTAGTTGATTGTGTTGTTAACCGGGGTGTGTTTTAATTGTGTTGTGCTTCCTACACTTATGATGGCCTTGTGTTTGTGACGTGTGCGGACAGCCGAGGGCGGCTGTATTATCAGGATGGCCGAGTTGTAGGAGTAAAAAAAGTAGTACACATAAGTTGTACAAAAGTATTGTAGAATCTGAATTAGTTGTAGAAGTGGAATCGTTGGCTTAGTGAGAAAGTCAATTTAGTAGTAAACCAAGGGTGCTGAGTTCGAACTCATGCGGTGGCGATTTCACTTTTTCAGTTTTCCACATGTATATAAGAAAGTTAAGTGGTTGATTCGTGCCATTATAGGATATATATTATATAAAATGGGATATACAAGTATTTACTATAATTTTGTATATAAATACTTTAATTCGATATCAGAATTTTGGTTTCTTTTTTGTTTTTTTTTTGTTTTGTACATGATGATGTTTCATCCCTTAGAGATTATATTAGTACCAAAAAAAAAAAAATGTATCTGCTAAATAAATTGAAGGTACTTATATACGAGTATATATATTGAAAGTATACATTTCTTACAGCCCCTAATGTGGGCGAAAAAATTTCTTTCTTTTTTGAATTTATGCCTTTAAGAAATGGCACAAAAACAAGACTAAGTTTTTTTTATTTTTTTTTTTTTTTTTCGATATGCCTGTATATAATGATTATTATCAAGCCTAAAGCATATTTTTTTTTTTATTCTTGGTGAAAAATAAATGTTTTTACATGTCGAAATACATATATTTATTTTGATTATATTTTAACCAATGAATAAGTGCTTTTCCTTTTCGGATATCTACATATACGATATTTATATGTATATTTTAAGGTATTCCCATTTTATGCTTTAATAAGCGAAAAATAATATTTTCATATAATATAATATAAAACCGAAAATCATATTAACTTTATACTATACAAAATTATATATAATATATTGTATATACATGGAGTTGCAAGAAAATTCCGGAACTTCTCTAATATCTCTGCACTTAGAGCCGTCGTCATCTGTCGGGTGGGTGTTTTCATTTTAAACATTAAACATTTCTAAAAAAGAAACCCTATTATCGGTTGACATTTGTCAGTTTTATGACGCTTTGTTAATTATGTTTAAAAAGTTTACTCGTTGGAAAAGAACTCTGTTATAAAATTTCACACAACATCCACAGAAATGTACAAAATATGATGATAATTGAATCATCAAATTCAAAAAGGGCTCATGTCGGTTTTTTCAGAAGACACAAAAAACTGAATTTCTGCCAAACCTGTATGGAAGGTCTCATCTCCAGAAAGGCATGCATTTTTTTCCACTTTGGAAAACAGATATGAGTCTCTTTTGGTCATGGAAAAAGTGCCTATATTTTGAAAAAAAAACCGACATGAGCCCTTTTTTGAATTTGCCTGATTCAATTATTTTTCAAAGTGGAAGACTTTTGAGTGGCATAAATGATTTTTCCAAGGCAGAGGGAACGCTATTATCACAAGTCGAGAAAATACGAAAAGTTTCATCAAAAATTAAAATATTGTTCATTGTTCTTTTTTCGGTAGCAAATGCATCTCATTTATAATAAATTCCTTCCAAATTGGTTACTCGGGTGATTTTTATTTGGAAGTTCAACCAGAATAATGCACCAAAGTTACATTTTTTTAATTGTTCGTCAATTTTTGACACGAAACCAACTCTCTGTGTTGAAGCATTCACCATATTCACCTGATTTATCATCATGCTGCTTCTCATCATTCCAAAAAATTAATATAAACTTGAATGAATGTTTTTTATTCGATGATATTGAGACCATTAAAAAGGCTTTGGAGGCAATACAACAAAATGAGCTTTAACCATATGCGTTTTAAAGTGCGTTCCAATCAGAAAGAGATTAATTTGAATAAATAAAGGAAAAGAGAAACCTGAAAAATATTGTTTTTTTTTGCCTCAGTAACGGAACTTAATTGTCACTACATGTTTATATGTACACTTTTCTTTTTATACATATATTTAAAATGTTGTTTCGTAAAGTGTATAGTAAATGTTTTTTGTACCAAAATAAACATAAAAATAAAATAATACTGTAATATGAAATCATCCCAAAGAAGAAGGAAAACACAGCTCAAAGGTAAACTTCGATGGTGGGAAGGTATCTTAAAGGGCATCCGAGTCTATTTTTAAACATTTGATATTTACTTGTTCGAATTGTTTTATATATTGTATAAAAAGTATATCAAAAAAATTAGTTTCAAGAATGGACATACATATATTTTATTTCGAAACAAATTTGTTACCATTTCAGGCCTTATGTTGTTTAAATTAGAGATCCTTAAAAGTTTTCTCGTCTTTTAATATAGTATTATAAAATAGAGATAAAAACCACAAATTCACTTTAATAGTGTTAATGTTTTCTGTTTTAAATTTAAATTAATTGTAATTTTGTTATAGCAAAATTAGAATTAAATTAAATTGTTTAAGAACAAAACTATGATAGAGAAAAGGTAGGAAATTTAAATCCTCAAGGCAGTAGAAAGCGTTAATGATAACACGTGCCGTAGAACAGTATTGAACTATTAATCATAAAGAAATAAAAAATCGATTAAACTTGGACGTTTCTTAAGTAGTTATTAACTAGTGAAGAATTGAGTTAGTTGGAGTTGCTATGTAATGGCTTAGGTACCCATGAGGAGTGTGGGAAACTTTTTTTTTTGGTAGGATTTATGTAGTCTATACCTATTGGTATCCATTACAATATTTATTTAATTTATTTATTTATTTCGAATTTGTCGTAATTAAGATTTTGACAGTTTCATTAAGGTAATTTTGTGAAAATTTGTCGGAAAAACTTATGACTAATTGAAATTACCAAAATTGGAGGAGATACAAAATTTGTGGCAAGGGACACATCCTAATATTCGAATAACCAGATTTGTTGTAGATCTTATTATTCTAATTAAGAGTCCGGGTGGCATTTATTTTATGTTTGTGATTTCAAGCTGGCCCACGTATACTTAAGTTATAAAGAAAAAAAACCAGAGTAATCAGAAAGTTTTGTCGTTTTTTTCGGATTTAATTTTAAAATTTCTGGAACAATTTTGTTTAAATTATTTATATGGATTGACTACATAAGTAGACGATAGCATGTTAAATTTCAGTGAAATCGGTCCAAGAATAGTGGAGCAAGAAATAGTCGTAGGGGAAAATAAGCGTGTTCATAAAGTTTAGTATTTTAAAAACTAATATACTGATTTTAATAAAATTTGCAAAATATATTTTTGCTATTAAGCCCAAGCCTGCCTGTGAATTAGAGCGAATTTCAAAAAGACAGCACAAAGTTATGGAGGAAGGATCTTCAAATATTAGTAGTTTTGGTTCTTCTCTCTCATTTCTACCATAGGGCATCAAAAAATCGACTATAGGCCGATTTTACGCTCCTATATGTTCTTTTTTATTTAACTAATAGCGTTTATTTTTAAATTATTCATTTTTTTTGTTTGTATAATATTCACAAAGGCAAAGAAAAAATTATGTTTATTTTATCAAAGATGATTTTATTTTTAATCAACAAACCAAAATCTAAAATAGATTCTTCTTTCTTTTTTTTTTTTATATGAATTCATGTTAAAAATAATATCATATGTGGACTGTACACTCGAGAGTATATTGTATAGTAGAGCACCGCCAGTAGGAACTAAAAACAGAAATACCCCCACTTAGAGAGAGCATCAACATGTGCAATGGGATTTTCTTAAAAAAGAAAATAGAAAAATCTATTTTTATATTTCACCTGACCTCTTCATATTTTCCCATGCAACTCGAAGTGACTTTAACTATGATGTAAAATATTGATAAAAATGAATATTGAAATTACATATTGGGAAATCTGTAGTAACAATCATGTTATGTTATGTTTTTTTTTTTTCTCTAGAAAAACACACACATGGTTTAAAGGCCTGGAAAAAATTAACCGCGCTGAGATTTATAGACATAGTCTTTTGGGATTTTGAACGAAAAAAGAAATGATGCACTATTTTTAAATGATTTAAAGTTTATTTTGATATGACTTTTTGATGAAATTATTAGATAAATACTGACTAAATTAGATTTTAAATGAATCTTTGGAAGATTTTTGTCCAAATTTATGACATTACTAATTTCGATGTATCATGAAATTATTAATTTAGTAACTTGTTCTAGGGTTTAATGTTTATAATTCCCGCTAAAAATATAATGTCTTCATTACGTAAATCAGTAAATACATATGTATTTATGTAAGCAACTGCTGTATGTAACCAGTCCTGGTTGGGAAGGAGATGTCCATAAATACATTTTGAGAGATATTTTAATTTTCAAACAAGAATTCTCGTTCATATTTGGGTATTACTACATAGTTGAGACCTTGTGATCTATCAAATTAATGTGAAACTCAATTACTTAATCATAGATTTTTCCGAGAAAAAGGATATCAAAGGTGAAAATTTATTATTTTTTTGCCCAATATCGAAAAGTATATATACCAAAAAAAAAAATCGGTAATTGCTTAAAAAGATATCTTCATTTGGTGGGACTGTGCGAAAGAAATTCGTGGCTATGGGTATTTTTCCGGAGGAAAGATTAATTTGATTGACAGAGTGTGGCTTTAGTATTACAGTGAAAAAATATATAGCAAATAGGTAGTAAATCTAGTACGTTCGACTGTAATTTGTTACCAAAGAAAAAAGAAAATCAGTTGACGACATCTAAAAATTAAATATTAATTTTTAATCGCTTAAAAAACGAAGAAAATATTAAAAATAAAATGGCAAAACGTTTCATAGTTTTGGTTTCTTCCATTAGAATTGGAATAAAGCTTCATGATGGCAAACAAATACGATCTCTAGAATTTGATATAATTGAATTTTGTGGAACTGGTCGGGGTTATTAGGAGGAATTTATGTATACTGTCTTTGGTATCGATCTGAATAAAGGATCGGGATGTAGACTTACTGCCTTATTCTTTAACCATGTAATTTTTAATCAATTAAACCATCATCGCGACCTTAAATGGGATCGCGAAGCGAAATGTTGGGGTCGCGAAAATTAAAGTCAAACACTTCAATTTGTTATTTGTTATGTTATTTCACAAACGCAGAATATTGTTACGTCGTTATTCGTTTAGTAAATAATAACACTTTTTATTTTTTCATATTTAATATCTCGGGTCGCGAAAAATCTAGCCATATAAATACCATTCGCTTGATTCAAGCAAACGCATTCAGGAGTACAAAAAATTCGAACTACTTAGATTAAGAATTTTGACTAAGCGGTTAGGACTGCTGGATGGATACAGCCTTTGACTGTACTATTCAAAACGATCAAGTAGATCGAGATCTTTTATGAAAATCGGCACTCCTAGGAAAAAGGGACTAAAAAATACACAATTCGTTTATTTCATATATTTTAAAATTTTCTTCAACCCAAAAGGAAAATGTAAGATTATTTTTTTTTCTCGTATGGAAGAAAGCTGTCTTCTGAACAGCGATTCAGGCATACATTTGTCGACATTCGAAGTCACTTTTCCAAGACACCACATGTGGTTGATAAAATGCGTCAGTGTGGGTGCAAGTAAATGTGTATTTAGTTATTGAGTTCGAAACATATGTTTTTATTATTCGGAGAATACATTGTCATTTTTTGTTAATTTTTTTTTTTAACTAAAAATTTTTTTTTTGGTAAAATTATTATTTTTCTAAAAGAGAAAAATAATTTTACTTAGTTTAGTGCTAAATAGTACTAAAGTAAAAATTAATTTAATTGAGAATTAATTGTTAAGCATAAAAAAATTTTTGATTTAAAATTGACGAAATCTTTCATACAATTTACTAACGGAAAAATACTGACTAGCTCCAGAGGATGTCAGAAAAATTGGTGAGAACAAATTTCCCGACGGTAGAAATAATTTCCTTTTCGAAATTAGATTTAGCGAGGTGGCAAACCCTTTTTTTTTTCATATTAGGGAAATTTTTCAAAAAACGTGGCAATAAACGTCGACAAATGTATGCCTGAATCGCTGTTCTGGTGTATGGCATTGGCAGTGTATTTTGTTTTTATCGATGAAAATATTTAAAAATATAAAATTTTTTATCACTATTTTGTTTTTTTTTTATTGTTTTTAATTTTTATTTTGAATTGAAAATTTTTTCGTTAATATTAAAAATAGATTCTTGTTATTTTGCCAAAATTTAAAAATACTTCGTTCATATATAAATTGATTTTCTATGTCGCATGTTGTTTTTTCTTCCTTTTCCATCATTGTTGATTCAATTTGAGATTAGAAGAGAATATTCCATAAAGTGTGTTTACCATAATTTCTTTTTTTCTTATCTTTTTTTTGGTTCTGGGAAGTATTATTACTTTCCAAAATTGACACAAAACAATTTGCATATGTGGACGACATAAAATTCAGGCCATATAAATATGAAAATTTCATATTTGTGGAATATGGCACTTTTTCTATTTTAGGAAAAAGACAACCTAAATTTTTTTTTTTTTTTGGATAAAAGTAACATAAAATAAAAGACAACAAAAAAAAGTTAAGTAATAAAAATAAATTAAAAACCAAAAAAAAAAAAACGATATTTTTAGATTAATTATGAAAGATAAAATAAAAATAAAAGACAAGAAATTCTTCTAATGTTTAGGATTTTTTCATTTTTTTTTTTGGGAATATAAATGAAGTGACATTATCTAAAAATATAAAAGTTATTTGTTTGATTAAATAAAACAAGAAGAAAAAAAAACGAAAGAATCAATTTTTTCCAAATTTAGCAATTTTGATGGCATATCAAAGTTTTTATTTTCATTTGTTTTATCTTTTTTTTTTTCTTATGTTTAGAATTATACATGATGACTAAATTACTTTGAATATTTATTTTAAGGTCGTATTCGTATCGAATGAAATAAATTGTTATAGACAGGTTTGGGACGGCGACTATTGCCAACAAAATTGTTTGCGAAAAAATAAAAAAATTTAATAGAAATTAGTCTATATGCCCTTTAAAGCTGCGTTATCCACCTTGATTGGGTAAAAGAAAAAGAAATGTTAACTTGTTTTCATATAATTGGCATTTCTCATTATTGATAATGCATAATTCCCCTTTTAACACACCCGAGCAAAACATTTGATGACGCGTTTGGTGGACAAACTTAATCAAACGCATTTTTAACTTCCTTTTCAAATAATACGATTTGTCTAATTCCTCGACGATTTACGAATTCGATATAAATGTCATACCCTCGAGACATTTCTTCAAGTATTGAAATAGGTAACAGTCGTATGGATATGAATCTAAAAAATACGAGAAATATTGTACGAATTCATAACGTATAATTCATACAATTTGTCTGTCAGTTATTTGAAAATGTCGTACAGTTACGTTTCTCGATTCCGCGCAAAAACTGCATCTATCTTGAGAATAATTTTTTCACCTATAAATGTTTAAAGTTAATTTATATTAGATTGTCACAATGTCGACTATCTAAAAAGCATTTCTGTTTTTTCGATCTTAATACAAGTACTAAAGACACGTTAGCAGCGTTTTTTGCACAAGTTGCTCCAGAGCAGAGCAAAATTTTACATTCAATACAACGACAACTTGCACCAGCTTTTACTTGGACCAAAGAATGTCTACTCGATTTTTTTTTTGCAATAGATGGCTCTGTTTTGTATTTTTTGATACTTTATTATTGTCCTCCTGATGATTATGACAGTTTTCGTTTGAAAAAAACCTTTCAAATTGATTCATACTTTTCAACTATTTTCTACATAATTTATTTACAAATTATGTTTTCTTTTGCATTCGACATTTAATTTCCAGGCGGTTTGAATATATGCTAACAATATCTAAGTTTTTTGTTTCTCTTGCTCTTTCTCGTTGTTGTTTTTTCATATTTTGTTTTGATCCCAAGTAGATCCCTATTAGCAGCAATAACCTAAATTATCTCAAGATTCTCGATGGAATTTTAATCGAGATTCGTTGAGATAATGTAAATTATTGCTGCTATTATGTTTTTAGTATAAAACAACTATCAAATGTAAGTTCTAAATTGATTTTTGAATACGGCATAACCACTTTGTACAATACTATATTGCTTTTATCTGCTTGGCTTAGTTACTTACATATTCTGCAGTTCTTGTGTTTATTTTTAGCAAATCAATTTCACCATGTTTGGAATCTATTTTTGTTTGCAAAACTTTATTTATCTTCATTTATTTTCATATATCATATATAATTTTATTTATTTACATTTTTGTGTTTTGTATTTGGTATATGGATTTTCTGTTCTTCTCTACATAATTGTTTTTTTTGCATTGAAAATACCACCCAAAATTTTTTTTTTTTTTTTTTTGGGGTGGTTATATTTTTATACAATTCGAAGAAATCCTTTTGTTTTATAAATAAATATTGATGTAATGAATAAATACTAAAAATATAACATAAACTGACTGACAACGAAACATATTAATTTTATTTGTTTTTCTATTTTCTATCAAATATTATGCAAAGACACAACGACTTTGGAGGGTTTTTCGATTTCGATTTTCCTTGTACTCAAGAACAATATTTATTTCATAGTAGTATAAATTGTTTTTTTTTTTTTTAGTATCTAACTATCTAGTAAATGAATATAAAAACTATTTTTAACATAAAATAAAGTAAAAAAAAAAACCATAATCACTGGAAATATGCATGCATATTTAGTTTTATTTATAACATAGATGAGAGTTTTGTACACAGGGTGATTCGTTGTAGTTAGATTAATTTTTTTAAGGGATGATCCTGGGACTCGAGTGTACAACCACTAGGAGCATTATAGGTTTCATGACAGGACATTGAATATTAATATGTAGAGAAATGTTGGTGGCCAAGATTATTGTTTGGAGCCTGTCTAAAGCAATTCAGCGGAATCCTTTCCAGATTGAGACTTGCTACACTGCATGAACTCTAAGAAACGTGGGATTAGCTAATCTAAACCTAACCACTATGTTGCCTTTTATTATAAAGACTAACCGTTTTGGAGAAGGGAGGTAGTCTTTCAAAACTGTTAAGGGGAAGGTGTAATGAACCACTAAGGCTTATGTAGTAGGGTTCGCAACTGTGTGGGGCCCTCAATTACAATACAATACAAGAGAAGATATATTGATTCGTTCTAGTGAAGAAAATTAGAGCAGATTAACATAGCGTTGACTAATCACAGATTATTCCGAGAAGAAGGTTTTTAGAAATGTAAATTAATATTCCAATGAACAAATATTGGTGTTAAAAAATCACTACACATCTTACACCCTTCTAGAATTGATGGCATCAATGAGGTAAAGGTATTTATCCGATAAAGGATACTAATTTTATTGTTGCTCTATGAATGTTTACGCATTATGAGAACTTGTAATTAAGAATCCTTGCCTCTTAGTTTGCCATACGAGATTTTTTCTTAAAACTAATCAATGAACCTTCCCTCAAACATTTTTCTACCAACATCGATACACCTTGTATAAATTTATATGCAACTAGAAATGTATATAAAGTAGTTCTTTAAGTAATTCTCTAAGAAATTGGTTTGATTTATATACTTTTTTGTACTTTCTTATACTTGTGACCAATTTTTATGAAACTCGAAAAATATATGTGTTATAATAAATTCGTAATCTTTAAATGTATTTATGGATTGAAATGCTAAACTAGAAATAAATGATTTTGGACTAAAATCATGTAAATTTATCGTTTTCAGAACAGCGATTCAGGCATACATTTGTCGACATTCGAAGTTACTTTTGCAAGACACCACATATGGTTGATAAAATGCGTCAGCGTGGGTGCAAGTAAATGTGTATTTAGTCATTGAGTTCGAAACATATGTTTTTATTATTCGGAGAATACATTGTCATTTTTTGTTAATTTTTTTTTTTAACTAAAAATTTTTTTTTGGTAAAATTATTATTTTTCTAAAAGAAAAAAATAATTTTATTTAGTTTAGTGCTAAATAGTACTAAAGTAAAAATTAATTTAATTGAGAATTAATCGTTAAACAGAAAAAAAATTTTTGATTTAAAATTGACGAAACCTTTCATAAAATTTACTAACGGAAAAATACTGACTAGCTCCAGAGGACGTCAGAAAAATTGGTGAGAAAAAATTTCCCGACGGTAGAAATAATTTCCTTTTAGTTATATTCCAAATCTTTTCATATATCTCCAACAAAAATTTGATCCTATTTCTTGTTGTAGGAGAGTTTTTTCTTTTTATTACCCACTTTTTGGACGAAAATTGATTCAGATTTGGTCGCTTATAATGAGAAGTTGTTGTATAAAGAATTTTTGGCCGAGGTTTAAATTTTGTTTTAGTTTATGACAAAACTTATAAGAAAGTTTGTTGGTTTTGCCATATCCAGCTTTTTCTTTTTTTGAGTAATAAAACCGAATAAACTAAAATAAGAACCTTTTTGAACATATTTCTAAAAATATATAAACAAATCATAAATTAAAAATAGAACCAACCATATTTTTTGTCTATTTTCAGGATTAAATAAAAATCATTTTATGGAATGAATTCGGTACAAGTCTAATAATTTTTCATTTATCTGTTATAGTTGCATGATTTCTTTTAATAGATGCTATTTGTGTAGTTTTTGTGGAAAAATGAAATGAATTATTTAAAATAGAATAATGAGTTTGTATGAGAGCGAATTATACAGTTCTATTAAGGATTTTTGTGGTAAACTCTTCCAAAACAAATCCGTTGAATTTTAGGTATTCTAAAAAAAAAAAAAAAAGTTTGGTTTACTTTATTTATTAACCAGAAGCTTTTTTTAAAAATGAACCAGGTTTTACGTGGTGTTAAACACATCCTTTTATAAAGGAAACATCAAAGTTTCGAGTAAATAAGATTTTTTGAAAAAATTGAGATAAAGTTCAGGCCAAAAAAAGGCCCATTTAGCCCAGCTCTACTCTATATCAGGAAGTTTATTAATTTAATGTGTTAATTTTTTTTTTGTAGTTCCATCGGTTTTATGTAATAAATTAATAATGCAAAAAATTATAAAGTATTAATATTATTCATGCAACTGGAAAATAGATGATCACATCATCGTTTTTTTTTTTTTTTTTGTTAAATTGCCCTCGTTTTAATTATTATCAATAATACTTAGTTTGTCAAGAATTTTTAATTGCATTCTTTTTACTTAAATATTTTATCATCGTTATTTTTAGTATTAAAATTTTCCATATATTCTTATTTTTATTTTAAACTCAATTAACAAAATTAAGATTTTAATTAATAATATTAAATTTCTTATTAATAATGAATATTTTGGTTAGCTAAAAAAAACGTGAATTTTAAATTATAAAAATTCCGTTTTTATTTTTTATTTAATATCATTTCAAACACTAACATGCTTATTCTGAGCCCAGCCATAACGGTCATAACATGATGTAAATCGTCATAACTTTTTTTTCAACACTAATTCATATTCTGACGCGGTCTTAAGTTACAACTGTCATTAAAAAAATCACTAGTTCTCTTGCATCACAACAAAAAATTTAGGTGTTTTCTGTGCGATTTATATGCTTATTATGAGTCCAGTCATAACGGTCATAATATAATGTCACTGTCATAATATTTTTTTTGAAAGACTAATTTGTATTCTGACGAGATCATAACTTACAACTGTCATAAAAAAATATCACAAGTTGTGACCGAAAATATTTTCCATCACAACGAAATTTTATGATTTAATTGTAAAATATGAAAAATTTTCCACCATTTTTTTTAAATACACAAATAATTTTACACCTATAAAATAATTTTAGACCTATTTCTCAAATAACCTCGAATTATAACATTTTCAACTGTTATAAATTCATATTTTCGACATAATTATGACTCGACTGCCAGAGTACGAATTTTCTCAGCTGTCATAATATTTGTAATTGCAAATTTGTTATGACTAAAAATTGGTCAGAAACATCAGAATAGCCCTGGTAATTGATAAATATGGGAAAATTTCCACCATTTTTTTAAAATAAATAAATAATTTCAGACCTATATAAAAATTAAGACCTATACAACCATTTCTAAAAGTATTTCTCAAATATCTGTTACAACTCGTTCGAATTATAACAGTTTAAACTGTTATAAATTCAAATTTTGGCCATAATTATGACTCGTTTGCTAGAATACGAATTATCTCAGAAGTCATGATTTTAATCATAATATTTATAGTAAGAAATTTGTTATGACTAAAAATTTGTCACAATGCCAGAGAATAGGTCTGTAAATGATAGTAAAAATTAAAAAAGAAAAAAAACAAATATAAATAAATATAAATTATGTAAATTTTGAATATTCTTAGCTAAGAATAAGTTCACTGTTCTATTAACCTTCATGATGACATTGTTCTTTTTTCTTTAAAATATTCTAATTAATCATTTATTTAAATCAATAATTCACGATATTATAATATATTTATCATTTCACCAATGTGTTCCATCTATATTTTATAATATATTTTAATTTCTTTGAATGATGTTCATTCTCATTAATAAATATATATAATATGAAGAGATTATAAAACACTCATATAGAAGTATAAATATAGAAGTTTCATTAGCAACTTCTTTTTCCCATATTAAATATTGTATAATCTGAAGAAAACATGATTCTAAAGAATATAGTATATATGTAAATCATATGTAAACACATATATCGAACAAAACTCACCTGGCCTATATCCAGATTTTTACCTATTCTAATGTAAACAATTCAAGTGCAAATATGTAATCATAATGTTAATACTAATGTATAGAACCATTCTCACTCATAAAATTATTATGAAAGCTTTTATATAGCAAGTTAAAGAGAGAGAGAGAGACAGAGAGATTTCTTAAAACCATAAGCACATGTATTTTTAAGATGTAATTGGAATTTACTTATAATTTATACAGTGAACACCCTCTTGATCGGACAGTTTACTATTCGGTTAAAAAGGAATAAATAATTTCTATTTGTTTATTTAATACCATTAATAAAATAGGCATATAAACTTTCCAATAGTGTGCCCTTCATTATTAGTATTTTTTCCGAAAAAAGTTTATGTTGCAGGTTGATAAGATGAGGGATTTAAAATAGGGCTGTGAAGTCAGAGTTCGGGTTGGAGTTAATTCTTACTGAAGTTTCGATTTTATTTATACTTTTATTAAGGCTTAACTTTTTATTTCCTATATGTGATGTGTATGTGGACTAAATCACTATTATTTTTCATTTCGTCTTACGAACAGATTTGCGAACAGCTTCCCATACAAATTTCAAAGGACAGTTTAAATATATTTAGTTTTTTCTGTGTTTTTCAATAGATAACAATACCACTTTGATTATCACGGGCACATATAATTTCGAAAATTCACTGGCATGTTTACAAACATTATTTGCAACCCTATTGACACAACTAAAAATATTATGTGGTATCCAAACATAAATGTTTTTAATAAAAATACTTGAAAACAAAATCTGTTTTGGTCTGTACACTTATTTTAGACTCGTAAAATTTACGAGTTCTATCAATCTGCAGCATAAACTTTTTTTTTGTTAAAAAAAATTCATTTTTATTATAAACGAAAATTATTCTGTTCTTCTAAAACAATACTTTTCTTTTCTCAGATGGGGGAGGTATGTTGTGCAAAAAAACACATGCATCCAAAATGACCGGTTTTTGAAAGTTCTTTTAAAAAGAGTTACCAAAGACCAAATACAATTGTCATTGGCATTTTCAATCTGAGAAAACATAATATACTAAGCTGTATATGTGACTTTAGGCGTACATTAGATATTTTTCAAATAAAAACTGTGGTCACTTGACTTCTTTGACGGTTTTTTTTAACCTATGTATTCAATCATATTTGCTTTAAAGAATGGAAAATTTGCGATAGAAAAGGTATGAAAGCCTGTCATTTGAATGTTTGTTACCTGCCTATCAGATTATTTATTTGTCTTATAATTGCTTCTTCTTAAAACCAATTTATTGTAAAATATGTGTTCATTCAGGAGGAGTTCACTGTAGATAAATTGAATTTTTTGTAAACAAAATTAATATAAAATTTACAATGTTTTCAAGCAATTGAATAATTTTGAAACAAATCTTAAACAATTAAAATTACTTAAAAAATGTAGAATTTCATCTTAAAAATCACTAAAATATAGTCCTTTAATTCATCTATTAATGGTGGATGATAAAAAAAGGATAGGTATATTTGTTATTATGATCCTTTAATGGATATTCAATTTTATGTTGGAAATTAAAGAGTGTATGCGCTCCCATAACCTTTTAACGCCTTCTATAATTAGGCGAATAATAGACAGAAAACAATACTATTGAGTTGTCCGGAAAGTTCGTGCCGATTTCCTGAAGATGACGTTGGTACATATCTTAACGTTGAAAAGATATTAACGCATTTTTAATACAAAATTTTTTCGACATAAATAGATCCTTGCCATTTTTGTAACTTTTTAGGGCCTAAAGTTTAGGCGATATTAAAAAACACCACCTTCAGCATCATCTTCAGCCAAGACAGCTGAGAAATTCTTTAGAAAAGATGTGTGAAGGACAGGAATATAAAATTAGTTAAAGAGATATAAACATTAGGGTGGCCCTTAGTTGTATGAAATTTTTTGGAAGTTAAGCTCCCACCCCCTAATCCTGTTTCAATGACCAACAAAACAGGCTTTGGAAAATTTCTGCTCAATCGGGCAAGTTTAAGGCGACCCTCAGGAACTATTAAAAAACATTCGATGTATATATACAATACAATACAAGCTTGATGAGGGTCGCCTTGCAGTTGTCCGATTGAGCTAAAATTTTTTATATATCGTTTTTTTGTTAATTGGAACAAGATTGAGGGGTGGAAGGTAGACTTTTGCAAAGTTGAAAAATAAGGGCCACTCTAATAAACATAAAACATTTTCTTTTGAATTCGCCTTAAAAATCGGCACGAAATTTTCGAACATCCCAACATGTTAGAAAAATAGAGTTATACTTAGTGTAATGTTAAATTTAACTCGAGAAAAACCCTGTACATATAATATTTTTAAAATTATTTGCACTTGATTTTATTTGGATATAAAATTCATTTAGGCTAAATAAACAATATACAAAGTCCTCGAAAATCCACCATTCTATTCTATCAATTTTAGAAGTATGTAAATTTTCAATTATAAATATAGAAAAAGAAAGGACATGAATTTAGCTCAAGACTAAAATACATATTCTTAAGCCAGGAATAGTATCTATAGATACATTTTTATATACCCAACAAAAAAAAAAGAAAAACACCATCAGAAAGAAAATTTTATAATGAATTTCTGGAAATTCTATAAATAGTCACCATCACATTTTCTGCTGGTACTTTTGGGTTATGCTCTATATATAAAATATGTATTTTTTTTTATTCCAAAAATAGACGCACATGTTGTTTATCCTGATCGAAATAGGATTTTTAATCCCGTACATGGTTTATTATTATAACCTTAATATGGTCGTCCCTTTTTTTTTTTTTGATGTGATAAAAATAATTATTTAACATGGAATGATGAATTATGTTATGTTATGTTATGTTATGTTATATTGCACAAAAGGTCTAAATATAAAATTGATGTCGAGGTGAAAAAGAAATATTTTTATAAATAAATCTTTTAGGAAAATTTTGATAAATATAGAATAAAATAATATAAAACTTTTGTTGGAAACAATATTCATAAAATATTATATTAATGTTATTTTATACAAATTGAAAATTAAAAAGGACGAATTTATTTGGAAAATCAAATAAAATTCTAATTTCTTAGAATAACAATTGAAGGTGTGTTCATAGAAGGAATTAAACGAACGAACAATTTTTTGGAATTATTTATATAAGACTTTTTCCTCCTTTTATTACTACTTATATAAATGAATTTGGGTAAGTAACTTGTTATGGATATTAAAAAGTTGAGTTTGTTGCCAGGAAGAAATTTTTTTTAAAGAGATTGAAAAAGGGTATCGTCAAATAAATTCACATAAAAGTCTTCCTTTTGTTTTTCAAAATAAAAAAGAAAGATGAGTTTTATTTTCTAAAACGATTGTACACCAATTATGTTCTTCCTCATTTATATAGGTGCTGATAAAAAGGACAAGATTAGTCCCAAGAAATTTGGTATCAAACTCAGTTACTACGGCGAGAATTTGGAGGCAAATTTATGAAACAGATCTTAAAGTTGCCACAGACTAGAATATTTTATTTTAAAATATGTTTCTAAAACTGAGACTTCTAAATCCAGTTCAATTTGTCACTAATAGAGTTAAGTTTGTCACCAATCTAGTTGTAATTAGTCGTAAATCCTGGATTTATAAATTTTTTTCATTTTAGATTAATTTGACGTCCGTTCGACGTTAGAATCTGGATAAAATATCCTAGCCTGTCACAACCGGTTAATGTATATGTAATGTATGCACAATGCCTCAGCGTTATGCATGCTGATCACAACTTTCGGGCAGTGTGATAAATATTAGTCAATTTAAGGCAGGCTCCTGGATGGATCTTTCAATCCTAATAAAATTTGCGATCATGCGAAATATTTAATCTCTATTTTTTTGGGTATCTAAACCACGAAATTTCGTTTCATATCGTTATATACGTAGTAAACCGTGTTGAGAATCTTGGAAAGATATTTTGAGGTTTAAAAATTACTCGATATCCATCTAGAGCGAAGTATGAGTAATTATAAAGTATCCCAAGTTCCTATCTCTCCCGTGACAACGTTTTACGACTGTAAATTTTCAAATAATTTTCTATTCACTGCTGTCATAGATAGCTATATATTGTACGTATGGGTGAAAGAGAAATATGATGTAAGCAAAGAAGCACGTTCTGAAATTTATATAGCAATACACAAATACTAGAGAAAAATAAGAGTTTTAAGAGTTTGTGACGTCATTCAAGTGTTATGGTTGGTTCTGGCTAGCTTTGGGTACTTTATAATTATTCATACTTCGATCCAGAGTTAACTAAATATCTCTCAAAATATTACCCATTCGATATATTTGAATATGGAATTGTGTAATCCAACTGATTTAAGTATTTTTACCTATAAAATGTCAATGAACTCAGCAAAATTTTACTTTATTAAATGAATAAAAACTTAATATTTTTACTTGAATATATCACGATTAATATTCGCTGGCTCAGATTTTAAAACATTAAAAAAAAAAAAAAATACTATATTATTAATTAACCGCGCTATGAACTTGATTAACGAACGTTTCAATTAAATTTAGAATTGCTAATTTTAAAATTCTTAGAAAAAAATATTTCTGATCTGAATTAAAACAGGATGTTCTTAATTATGATGATGATGATGATCGTGTGTTATTCATAATCCATGAATGAACTTAGTCTCATTCTAATAAACGTATACTAAAAATAGTTACAAAAATATTTCTTCTCGACAATTTCTGATTTGTTTTGTTCAAAAAATTTTTTTAATGAATATAATAAAAATGTACCAGTCTTAACCACTTTTCACGATCCTCATTCGCGATCTTCGCGATCTTCCTAGACAAAAAAGATGATATTATTTATTCAAGAAATGATGAAGGATTAACATAATTCTTCTTCTGGTTGAGGACGTATAAAAAATTGTAGGCGAGATTCTAGACTTACTTCTTTTGGGGTCGGTCGGTCGCTCTTTTTGGCGGATAATGATTTATAATTTGGACTTTTTTTTCTTCTGTGTCTTACACGATCGTTATTCTTGTCAACGAGAGAAGGTCATTCATTATAATAAATTTAGTATGTAGATGAGCCGGACATGCCAATGAGCATCATCATTATCATTTTGATTATTTTGGTTATGCTTTTTTTGTTTGCTCTTTGGATTTTATTCACAAAATTGATATTCGCGAAAAATCATTAAGGAAAAAACCAAAATATGTTTTTATAGATTTTGTTGAAAGTGGATAAAATATTATTATTTCTTCCACGAATGAGAAATAAAATTTTTTATTTTTTTTTTTTTTTAAATAAGAGAAAATGTTTATCTTTGGATAGGCAGTGTTGGACAGAGTTTTGGATGTTAGATCTTTAGATGAAATTTTGTAATATGGTTTAGTTTAGTCCTTACTGAATTGTTGGTAACAAGAAAAAATATGGTAATTGAAAATCGACCTATAGCCGATTTTTTGATGCCCTGTGGCAGAAATGGGCCAGAAAAACTGTCTTCATAATTCTTCATAATTTTGTTTCCTCTTTTCAAAATTTCTTTTAATTAGCCTAAATCTAATCTGCAAATTTTATTCAAATCGATGGATTAGCTTTTAAAGTACATCAAAAAACTTTATGAACAGGGTTATTTTCAGCTAGGATTATTTGTTTCTCCACTATCCTGGGATCAACTTTATTGAAATTTAACATAGTATCGTCTATTTATGTATTTAACCAATGTACTTAATTTAAACAAAATTGCTTTACAAATTTTGGAATTAAATTCGAAAAACCATATAAAAAAACGATAAAACTTTCTGATCACCCCGGATTTTGCCTAATAACTTCATTCCCTCTGGTAAACTTAAGGTTTTCTTATGTCTAAAATATTGCACAATATTTCCATACCAATATTTCTCTGGATATTGAAACTGAAATCTTATAAGCCAAAGATATGCTAACTAATGTGTTGTTAAATATATATATATATTCAAAACCTAAGGGGTTGTTACACCAATGTGAAATTTATTGAAAAATACTTAAGTTCTTCTTTAATGATAAACATAGATTCTTCAAATTTTAGGCAATTTTTAGGCTTTACATGCCTTATTACACGTTTTGAAGTCAATGAATATTTTGACATGAGATCAAATCAATTACCACCAATTTGTTATATGAACGATCTTAATCATTTTGTCTCAACTTATTCGTGTATACAAGTTTTGTGGTCACTGATGTAAGATATTTTTATATTCAAGAGTATTATAGTATTATTATTTTCGAAAGCTTTTGGTCGACTGTAAAGATCAAGAAAATTTTTTCTTTTAGTTTTTTTTATACTACACAAAAAAAAGAAAACATTACAAAGTCTTTTTTATTCTCTTCGAGTGGCCAAATGAATATTTTTAGAATTTATTTGTTTACTTTTGTAGCCAAAAATGCTGGGCTTGAGCGATTTATTTTCGGATCTGAAAATTATTAATAAAGTTCTTAATGTTTATTTAATAAAAACTGAAAATTTCTTCTTCTTTCTTTTTTTGTATTTCAATAATTCATATACTTACATTGAATTTCTTGATTATATTAAAATAAAAATATATACAAAAAGAAAAACAATTCAGTATTTATCTAACATCCGCTTTTTTATATGCAAATCAATAATAATTTGGATAAAACCTTAAGAAAAATCCATTTGAATTTACTTTTATAAATATTTAAAACAAGAAAAATGATTTTAATTTCGGTTTTTTGTGGATAAAACGTTTTTTTTTTTCAATTGGACGACCTCAGGTTTATATTAATTATTTTGCCCGTGAACTTTACTAGATCGCAATCAATAAAATTTAAGAATAATTTTTATATAACAGGGTGGGCTTAACTTATAACTGGCTGATTTTAATGTGGCTGTCATATTGGTTCTAGTCGTTCTTGTCATTCGTTTTTTGGCATTATTTTAATGTAGCTAGAAGACATAGGCTACGTTTAAACCGACAAATTTTTAGGTCATCTAACTAAAAGTTAGGTTTAGTCACACGTGTTTACACCATACTAGACCTGAGTCTAAAACAACGCATAAACAATAATAACTACTGTAGTGCCATCTAATCAGCTGTCAAAAAGTTCTTAGGTCGATTTCAATTTAAGATAGGTCTACAATTTAGGTGATCTAACCTCTTTTTAAGTCTCGGCAAGAAAAACACTATTTCTAATAATTACTGAATTTTAATTTAATTTGAACTTGGCTTTACTCTTTTTAATGTTGTCTTTTCGGATGCTTTAATGAAACTATTTATCGAATTTCTATTATCCTTGTGCTGCAAACACTATCACTTTTAGTTAATCACTGCTTAAGTTCAACTTGAACTGTTTTACTATCCTTTTTCATTTCTCTGTTTATCGCAATCATAAAAATGTACAAAATGGCATGAGAATTATCTGGACTCTCATATTCTTAAAACGGACACAGATATTTTTTTGAGAAATGTCACGAAAGCTAAAATGTCAAGTGATTGTTTATTGTGTTACTTCTAAAATATTTCACGATTTTCTATTGTAAAAAATCATGGAATATTCTAATTTGTTTGTTCTATCTTTATAAGTTATGTTTCAGGAATTTTCTGCAATACATAACTCCTACGTTACAGAAAAAGATTTTAATTTAAAAATCTTCTGTTTTTTTGTTTATTTTAGAAATTACCCAAAAAAACAAAAAGGTCATCTTATTTTTAAACTCACCCTGTATATACCTATAAATAGGTAAATAATTAAGAAAACGTTCAAAGGGATATATTATTTTTTTTTTTAGAATTCTTAATAAATGAAGCACGCAATGTGTGACATCATGTAGGCCTGTTTTTAGGTCCTTCAAAAAATGTGAATAAAAAGTAAATAAATATATACAATTTGGTAAATGTAAATATATTTATGTAGGCAACCTAGTAACTATAATTTATTATTCTAATTTTTAATATACGTCATTGTTAATACATGTCGTCCTTTTATATTAAACGCGAACCTCCTGGCATTATTTAAAGACGAAAAATATATAATAACCATTTCCAGAATTTGAATAAGAAAATCAAAACACTATTTTTAGCGATTAGTAATGAGATTTCGGACTTTTCATTTTATTCCTTTCAAATAATTTCCTTTTCGGTATTTATTGCGTATGATTTTTCTTTAAAGAAGTTCAGTACTACGTCTTAACAATTTCGTAGAAATTTCTTTTCTGTTATTATCAAAAGAAACATCTTATAAGAATAAACGAAAAGTATAAGTATTGAAATTGAAATTGAAATTATACCAAAATATATTTCTTGATTGTAAGCACAAAAGAAGCTTATTTATTAAAAAGCTACTTTTGACTTTTTTGATTTTTTTTTTGATGAATTTGTTTTTTAAAAAAAGAAAAGTCATATTTTACAATTTACTTAGGAACCAACCATAAATGGGTGCAATTATATAAGATTTTGTATTGGGTGCCCAATTAGGCAATAATTTGCACGGACTAAATACTTTCATTGAGTATATTATAATGTAGTCCAATCAATTACCATAGGTCGAGTTTCGAAATTCATCGAATCAATCCTTAATGAATTGGGTATTGTTATGAGGATGTTCTATTTTTGATATTAATGAAGAAGAATGTTCAAATTTCCATAGAATTCTTAAGAAATGTGTACATCAAAACCTCGATTTGTGTAGTTAATTGGGACTAGAGAAAGTCGACGCAATTGAAAACGATGGAAATCGAATTCGATGTACTTATATTAGCTTAAGCAATCCTTGACGACGCAACTTTGAAACCACGAAAATTTATGAACGACGCAACTTCGAAAAGGACGCAAATCGAGGTTTCGTGTACTTTATAGTTATATACACGGTGCTATAATACATTTATGATACTTCTCTAATATGATTTTTATTTGGAAGTTGGCTGGAATTTGACGAGTTCAACCAGAATATCGTGTTGTTTGTACCACAATAATGCATCAAAGAACAATTCGTTGATTGTTCGTCAATTGTGAATTTTTTTGGCACGAAATCAAGTCTGCATGTTGAACCGTATTCACCTGATTTAGCACCATATTGAGACCATTCAAAAAGCTTCTGCACGTGTTTTAGAGGCAATACTAAAAATGAGCTACACAAAAGTGGATTCATTTAAATCACTACTAAACCTGAAAAATATTGTTTCGTTTCATTTTTATAGCAATAGTCACGGAACTAACATACTACCTAGTTTGAATGAATTTTTTAAATCGAAACTATTTTTATACTTCATTTGAATTCCAGTAGGTGTGTAGATAGAATTGGGATCACTACTAGTGTTCATTGTCTCTCGTAGGCCTCATTCTATTATCCATCGCGATTACGAAATTTTTCTCAACATATGTCATGAATAGTAAACTGGACATTTTCTTCTACTCCATTATAAAATTTTATTCACTTGAACTTTCGTATGGATTGTCAGACTAGAGTTTGCTCATAGCCTTTTTGACTGCTTTGACTCAAAACAGTCAAAACTTTTGAGGCTTGAGAAATCTTCTAAAAATTATCATTTTCGATGGTGAAACGATGAAAATAAGAATATAAACAATTTCGTATTTTGAATTTCAATTTTCTTGTTTCGTACTTTAATAATATATAATCACAATTTGTTGGTAAATAACTGCAGTTTTCCAGCAATATCCAGTTATTATGGGCAAATGCTTTTAAAGTTTTACAAGTCTAACAAGATAAACATGAATGAATTCGCAGAATTTTAATACTCGCATCAAATTTGACTCGTTTTGTCATAATTGTTTATTATGTAAAATTTAGTTTAAATTAACTTCTTCCTTTTGACCTAAAACATTGGAGAGTGAGGTACTATAATTAGGCTTTCAAACCGGGAAAATTGAAGGTGTCAGCTCGGTTTATGGTACAATGTTTAAAAGTTTATGCGTTCAGTTAGGGTTCTGCAGGTTATAAATACTTTATAAATTTCAATAGTTTTCTTGAAATTCGTGAATTCGTGAATATTGTTTATATAATACAAATTTTTGTATTTCTCATATTTTCTAATAAAATAAAAATTTAAAATATTTTATTTATAAGAAAGCTAAATGTTATGTAAATATTATTAAACACATTAATTAATTTCATAAAATCATGAAGAAATTAAACACTGATTGAAGATCACACTGAAAATATTGCATGTGACATTAATTTAGCTTTTTTTTAAAAAAATAATTCGATAAGAAAGTATAAAAGTGTTATTTTTAATCATCTACACGGAAAGAATTTGAAGCACAAAAACGGCTTATTTTGTAATAGAGATTGTAACATGGTACAAGATGCCATTTAAGAATGGTCAAATTTTTACTGAAAATAACCATGTATTACAGTTATACTAAGGAACAGCTACATGTTACATCTTAAGCGACAATTGTATATAAATTAATGGGAATTTGTTGCAAAAATTAGATTACTATAATTGACCATACTTTTATTCTGAAATCAAGAAAGATTAGGCATTCCATACTGGTTTATTTTCCATTAATATAGTTGGAAGTATTTCATTTTAACTATTTATTAATTTCGTATCGCATAAATTTAACTAACTGACAATTAATGACTAAACCTATTCATGGACTGCACATATAGTACTTCACATTTTTCATAGGAGATCGTCCAATGTACATGTAAAATACAATATATCAATGGTCATAATGTTGTTTACTACTGCAGATTAATCTAAATATATCACATGTGTAAATTTTTACACTAATTGCTTGACATGCCAAGCACATTTGTTCTTATGTAAATAGGTAGAAAGAATTCAAATATGAAGTTGTAACCCTAAACAAAAATTGTATTTCACACATTTGCTTTAGCAGATATTCCAAAAAAAAAGTGGCAAAATGTATAATTACCAATTTTCTAAAGCTTTTTCTTCAATACTTTTAGAGTAGGTTTAATAATAAATAAATCTCCTAAGAAAAATGAGAGAAATTGAAAATCATATTCTTTCTTTTCGTGTAATAATTTAATTCTTTGAGATATTGCAATTTATTGAAAAATTTACGTCAGTTGAATCTTAACTGAAACTACGTCATTTACGTTGATAAAAAGGGGATTTTTGTTTTATTTTTTACAGTCCAAAATTCCAATTTGGTTATTTTTAAAGTAAATTTTTTAATATTTATAATAATCGCTAAAAATTTTATATATTTTTAGATCCCATTATTTTAAAGGGATTTGCGATATAGCAACAAAAAAATCATAATAATTTTATCAAAAACAAAACCAAAAAAAGTATGTTAATAAATAAGTATTATTAGTATTATTATCAATTAACGTCAGCAAATGACGTCCGATATCGAGAAATTCTATTAAATTAAGAAATTAAGTAAAGAAACTTAAGACGAGAGACAGTCATTTCATTTTTTGTCACCTTTTTTTTTTTTTTTTTTTTCATAATTATAAAAATTTGGTTTGGATCAAAGCTATTTAAAAAGGAATACATTATTTTTCAATTTCATAAGAAAATTCAACGAATTTAGTGATTACAAAATAATAACTGAAAATCCATTAAAAGACAATACAAAACTTAAAAGGAGGCCTATCATAATTTTATCTTCTTGTATTCATATTTATAGTCTTTCATTAATGAGTTTGTTATTAAGAGGTTTTGAATAGGATTGATTCAGAAACAATTAAAATGCGGACAGACTAAATCCTTTAAATACGTTTCAAAAATAAAACTCTAGTTTAATTTTGTAGTCTGTTATATAAAATAGCAGGATTTAAATTTATTTTAACATCCAAATTTAATGGTTTTAATGTAACGAGTTCAAGTTCTAGTTAGTTTTTCTTATATTTATTAAGATTAATCCAGTTTCTAACTAAAATCTGCCACAATTTGTGATTGACTGTGGTGATTTTCTATGCTATGTTAACAGACAATATGTCTGTATAGCACCAACGCCAACAATCAAATGATCCGATGTGCAGCAGCCCTAAATCTTGGACCTTAACAAGTGTATTGTAATCGTACATTGAACATCCGGAAATACACGTATGTGTCCCCGTAATTCGAATTGACTATTTTCCCATGATGTTTGTAAATGTGTATGTGATCAATTTTCTTGTTTTTATAAACACGATAACTCGAGAAGAGTTTACTCAATTTTATTCAAATTTGGTTCAAAGATAGGCTAAGGAGATGAACTGATTAGATTTTAAAGTAATCCTGTTTGGGAAAAAACACAATTTTTTTTTTTCTTTTTGTGGCAATTATAACTCGAGAGTGATATCAACACAATTTGACATCCTGGAGTAAAAGGAAGAACTGCCTAAATTTTCGTTGGAAATGCTAAATCCGGAAGTGTCTAATATCGGACAAAAATATAACTGGGTCCTAATCACCAGTTTGATTATAATGAAATTTAGTACAAAGAGCGGATGAAATTTCAAGAACAAGTAGCTAAGTTTTCAGAGGAACCCTTCCTCCTTATACAATTCTGTGGTCACTTTTTGTTAATGTACTTACTCAATTTTATTTAAATTTGGTACAACTTTGAGTGATAATCAGATGATGAATTGATTCAATATTATCTTTGATATATTACATCTCAAAGTTTTGAACAAGATCTTGAAAAAGTTGCGCTATTTAAAATATTCATCGATATTTGTATTATTAAAACTACAAAAGTACACCTTGTATGGATTTATAATATCCTCATGCGTCATATATATTTGTACATATTTCTCAAATGTGGCCCCAAAAATTTTTATCTCTCAAATAGTATCAATAATTTTATTTTAGGATCATATTGCGTCGCATATACAATATTTTTTTTTCCACTGACGCCTTACTTTCAGACATTTACAAATACACCCTTTTTTCTGTTTTATAAAAGATAAGAGCACCTTTTCAAATATGCCTGACTAATTATACCAGTACAAAAGTAAATACGAATTTTCTGAATCAACCACCTACTATCTCTTAAATCTCTGTCAAATTTCATTGAATTTAAATCAGAAATGATTAAAGATTTGAGATTTTAATATTAACTCGTTACTTGTGTCCAACATGACATTATCTGATTTAAGAACTTATTTTTAGTTAATTTGATTGATACATTTTAATCCGATTGTAATTAAACGAAATAGCAAAAAAAAAAAATAAATGGTTTTAATTAAATCGATAATTAATATTTGTGAAAATAAGTGTGTTATACTAAAGTTCAATAATCTAAAATAATGGATAATATTTATCGAATTTTAAGTTTTTCTTTTAGATATAATATGATTAAATTTAGTTCATTTAATATTTTCTAGGACAATATTTTATAAGGAGTCCTAGATACTGTTTATTTTTGTGTTTTTATATAAGGTATTTCATAGTTTAATTAAGAAAAATGGAAGTTATCCATAGTAACAGACAATATCTGTCATATCCAATTCTTACCCGTACTGGAAACATTTATGTCTCATTTCTAAAAATTCCCTTTGAATGCATTGTAAATCCATCGTGGATCCGTCATTCTGCTTAGACCTTTATCCTTCAAACTGAACTTAGGTTAGGTTCTCACTGTGAAATTGTTGGTTCTACTACGATTGCAGTCATGATATATTACAAAGTGTTATTGATAGTAGCTCATCAGCAGATTTTTCAGTGCAGAGTTTCATATTTTATATGAACAAATTGATTTAATCTGGTATTGACAGGGATGACAAGAAAAGAATAGAGGGGATTAATAAAGTGCTTAATTCTACCGTGAATAACAATAATACAATAAAAATATACATAATATTGTTATGTGTTACTCCTGTTCCACCTTAAAAATAATAACGCTTTGTTTATAGTGAATTAAGTATATTAAGTATATAAACTTCCATATGCATGGAAGTACTACTAGTACTACTACTACGTCTCAAAATCTCTTGTCAGTTGTGTGATTTGTTATTGTTGTGTCGTTAGAACATTTTTCGATTTTTCTTTTCTTCCTGAAAAATCAAAGATTTAGTGTTTTTGTGATTTCAGGAATATTCTAGATTTTCTTTATAAAAGAAAATCATAGAATATTCCTGATTTATAGTGCAGTCGAAAACCAGTCTGAATGAAGACTTGCTATTTTCGTATCGTTAGTACAAAAAGCAACTATATAATAACAGCTATTATAAAGATATTTTCAATATTTCCTATATTTGACGTCTATTCAAAGTCCATCATTGAATCATTCAGATTATAATGCTAGGGAGCCGAACCTATTGTATCCTTGTTACTCGCCCAGCATGCAGGCACTGTTTTTTTTTTTGTAGAAATGCCCTTTTATTAAGCTTTTATGAATCACCCTATAATAAATATGTTATATCCAATACAATAAAATATGAACTATAGATAAACTTTTTTACGACATCAATAAAATAATACTAATAATAAAATAAAAAGACATTTTTTCAGTTTATTTTTAAGAAAAGAAAACATCATTACTATTATTAGTCAACGTCTCGGATATAGTTAAAATGACTTTATCCGGTTAATCAAAATTAATATTATTCAAGACACGATATATTTTAGTTTAATGGTTTCATTTATCAAGTGTTAAGAAAGTTCTTTAAAACAAAAGTTCTAATAAAGTAATATAAATAAGATAAGATTATTAATAGAAAATAGTTTTTGTAAGGAATTAGTTTTTAAAGATAAAATCAATTTAGTAGCAGGTCTACCTTTAATATATTAATTAATTATTTATTTATAGAAGATGACGAACTATTTTAATCTGATTTTATTAGTTAAATATATTTTTTCTTGTTTCGATTAAAATAATTGATGTAATTATCAAGTTCCTATATAGTGTGAATGTCCATTCGATTTCATTCTGAGCAAAAAATTGTTGGGGCAAAGGATATGGGTTGCATTCCTAATCCCTAATGAAATACAAAGTGTTGAAAAGGGATTTTTTAAGAGAGTACCTTGTACCGCATCTATAATGCCAGATTTTCAGTTTACTCTTTTAAACAAGGACGGATCGGAAGGGCAGACTTTTAATTCCTTTTAATTGATTAGTAAAAATTTATGAGATGGATATCCTTCAAGACATATTCTCTTACTATTCTGTCTGGAAAGACTTACGGGAACCGTTCCCTATTTAAGTCGCATCTTATAAGAATCTGTAACTGTAAAGTCGCCTAACAAAATTCAGATCCTCTTTTATGTATCTTTTTAGCTATAACATTTCTTAGCGTTCATTCTTACAGTGAAGATATACTCTTTTAAAAACAATTCTCGTTATTGAGGTCCCTTTTTTCGGAAAAGTCATACATTACACATAATTTGATGGCATCACTTTGTTACCTATGAAAGTTGTTTTTTTCTTGCCTAGCTTTCATCACACTCAATATAAAATAGATTTGTATACAAAATTTAAATCTAATTTTGTAATACTATAAAGAATTAATTTTACATATTTTTTAACCTTTTAAAAAATTAATCTTAATTTAATATGCTTTCTTTTTAATCGAAACTTATATTTTCATCTCTGACATTTTAGTAAAATACCGTATAAAAAAGTATAAATTTTAAATATGGATACTAAAGTTTACAAGATATTATCCCTTAAAGTTTAGTTAAATCGTTTCCTTTTTTTTTCTTTTTTTTTTGTTCTGTAAGCATGAAATTTTCTCAAGCTCTCTCTGACATTTTCTAAAAAGGATAAATCCCGAATGATGATTAAATAAAGTAATGTTAACAGAAATTAAATTTATTTTCAGTATAAAAGTTGTATTCCCAAAAAAGTAAAACATATAATAAGAAACATCCTACATGCTTTTTAAAGTCCTGAAAACTTTGGATATTTATTTATATAAATTGAGCCTGTATACCATACATATATCGTAGTATTAAGTTGGTCGACTTATTTTAGTCAAATTTTTGATTTTTATAGAAGTGTATCTAAAAATATAAAGTGGAGATTCTAGGCTTCTATCTACGTATTGGGATGCCCGGAAACTTCGTACCAATTTTTAGGCTGAATTTGTTTATTTATGCATTTTTGTATTTATTGTTTTGTTCCATAATCTTATTAAATCTTTAATGCAATTTAAAAATTTCATCCTCCCAGAATTTCTTAATTTCTCACCAAAAAGTTGTCCACGCTGTTTCTTGAAGTCGTCCAAAGAGTTGAAGTTCCTGTCGTTAAGCTAGAAATTGAAAAGACCTGAATAAATGATAAACTGAAGGTACAATGTCAGGTCAAACAGCGAATATATTTTTGTTGTTTCTCAGGCATTTTTTTCTTTCAAGTGCAAAGTGCACTTTGTTGCCTTGCATCCTCAAAGGGGTATAAAATGACAGAAAGAAATTTATCTAATTTTTATGTCTTCAAATGTCTTCTTTCAAAATATGTACACAAATCATACATTTTCAACAACATTAATACATATATTTAGATATGTTCCAACGTAATCTTCTGGGAATTGTCACGAAATTTCCGATAAGACATTAGTTATAAAAAATAAATTACAATAATATTTTGATTCGATATTCTGTTAACTGCTGAAAATTTTTCACTCTACTTAGATTATTGTCGCCATTGATTTGGTAAACACTTCCTGGAATTTTAGTTCGACCTAGAAGCATATCTAAAATATTTTAAAAATTTCCATAGGTCTTTAGTTCATCCTATAACCTTACAAAATTATGTTATTATTTGTTATTTTAAAGAACCAAAAGAACGGCAAAATTTACATCATGAAAATTATTTCAATTTTAATTTTCTAGTTGAAAAAGGATTGAAAAGGAAAACATGGGTTCTTATCTGAAAACTTTTAGAATATTTTATAACATTGAAACTTTTTTTCATTGAAAACAAAATTTTTATGGGTACCTGTAATCTCAAATATTTATATCCCATATATGTCCAAATGGTATAGAATACCAAGAATATTTTAGTTTTGTTCATGCATTTGTAGCGCTAAGAAAAAGGCATCAAAAAACAGTCTCGAGATACTAAATTTGTGTGTCCATCTGAAAAATAACTGAAAAAAGTTCTGAATTTTATTGAAATTTGAAATATAAAATTTAAGGCTGAATTGTGCTAAGAAGAGCCAAGCTTAGACGAACTTACAAAAATCAGTGTGAAAAATGTACTGGGTTTTCGTTGAATTTGTTTTTAGTTTTATTATGTTGAATTTAAGTTGAAATTTTGTCCTTTTTTTATGAAAATGTCATTACAAAAGCCTTCGAAACGATCGTCCATTTTTTTAAAATCAATTTTAAAACACCAAAAACTATTAAATAAAGTTATCTGGATCTTTGACGATGAACTGTCAAACACTTATTCTTATGCACTTTATAATAGGTTGAGTCGATTTGACGTGCATAAATTTGCATTCTTTCAGTTTTTTTGTATTTTCCTATGCTTAGCTGTGCCTATTATTGTCTCGGCTTAATATTAACTTGGAGCAAAATTGGTTCCAGAAGAGGGAAGTTTAAGAAAATAAATAAATAAATAAATAAATAAATAAATAAATAAATAAATAAATAAATAAATAAATAAATAAATAAATAAATAAATAAATAAATAAATAAATAAATAAATAAATAAATAAATAAATAAATAAATAAATAAATAAATAAATAAATAAATAAATAAATAAAAAAATAAATAAATAAGAAACCCTTTGACTGATTTACGTAAGGTTGGAAATTCGAAGTGGTAGGAGAAAAATGATTTAAAGGAAAATAAGGACATTATTGCTTTTTCTGTTTTGTTTAAAAAAGCTGGCCATAGACCAATTTTAGTTTTATGTATATTTTTAAAAAGTATTTTTATAGTTTATTAAATATTTTAAATAATTTCATTTCGAAAATATTTTGTGATAAAAGTTAATTTAGAATGATTAAAATATTTTGTTTTTGTTATAAAGCAAATGTGTTGAGGAGCTATAAAGAATTTTATTTGCTTGTTATTATTTTTGTGTTATAACATTTTTTTTTTTGTATAAGAGGATTTCCAAAAAAGCTTACCACATAAAAAAGCTCTCAAATATTTTTTTCTTGTTTTTTTTTTTTACATTTTTATCGTCAAAAAAAAGTAAATATTTTTCGAAAGGCTGGAAAAGAAAAAGTTCTCACGCTATTTTGTAATAAACATTTTCGAATTGAAATTTTTATTAGATTTTGATTTCTTTTTCGTCTTGTAAATATATTTTTACATTTCTTTTTATAATCTTATTACAGGTGAGTCACTGGATCTGACGAAACATACGAGAAGCTTTAAAAGTACTGAAATCGAGGATAATTACAGAAATGTTAAAGGTAATAACTTTTCTATATAAAAACTAATATTGTAAAAGTAAAGAACTGTTTTACTATGATAATTATAGGCAAAAAGAATGTATGATAATTCATAGTAAAATTATAGTCTATCAATAAAAAGTAGTATTAACTTTAGTATTAAGACTATTTTGGGTTGAACTTTAAAGGATATCTATTATCGTTTTTTTTTTTAATTTGAAACTTGATGAATTTACAACCTTGATTCATAAGAAATTTGCAACTACAAATATTATGACAGTTGAGAGAATTCGTATTCCGGCAAACGAGTCATAATTATGTCCAAAATATGAATTTATAACAGTTTCAACTGTTATAATTCGAGCGAGTTGTCAGGGTTTTTTCAGAAATACTCTCGGAAATGTATAGGACTAAACAATTTTTTACAGATGTAAAATTATTTGTGTGTTTCAAAAAATTGTGGAAATTATTCCATATTTATCAATTAAATCACTCATAGAACGTTGTGATGGAAAATATTTTCAGTCACAACTTGTGATAATTTTTTTATGACACTTGTAAGTTGTTAGCGCGTCAGAATACGAATTAGTCATTAAAAAAAAAGTTATGACAGTGATGTCATGGTATCACCGTTATGACTGGTCTCAGAATAAAAGAATGATTTTTTTGAAAAAAAAAATATTTTTTATTAATTAAAAAAATGTACATTTGGTTTGTGTTTATATTCTAAAAATATTTAATTACGACAAAATTAATGAGATTACGATTTCTTTAAATTCTATACAAAATTCTTTCCCAGAAGAAAATATGAAAATAATTTTCTTTTGAAAATCTTACAATAAACTCGTCTTTTTTTTTTCTTTTTTTTTTTTTTTGAAAATTCTAAAATGTCAATTCTAAATGTCAAAGAGTTTCCCAGAAACAAAAATCCATTTAATAAAAGATCAAAAATTTATTCGTTAATGAATCAAAAATTATCACAAGACTATTAAAATATGGAAGAAAAGAAACTGTTTCTTTGACCATCTCGTATATTTTTCAACATCTTTTTTTTTTTACATTCATTTTGATTGAGTCGAAGGCCTTTTAAGTTTCTATTTTTAGCGGCACACTATGCGCATTGAAAAGATTGCGCACTTGTTCTAAGTTCTCTGATCTTTCTCTTTTCTTTTTCACTTTCTTATACTAGAAGTTTTTTTTTCAAATGATGTACAGTAAATAGGACCAATATTGAAAAAGGACGTAAAAATTTCAAAATGTTCGTCGGACTTTAATCATTATTCGATCCCAGTTCCGAAGGCTCCAAACAAATCGTGAAGATTTTCTGTATATTTTTTAAATTGAAAATTTTTGAATAGCTGCAAGAACCGTAAGAAAACATCAGTTGAGCCGTAAGCTGCTGAAGCTGGATTTAAAAAAGATAGCTGTGATACAGGGCTTACATATCTCATCGTTCCAAAGAATAGAACTGCCCTAATAGTTTACGAGACAATTGAAGTTAAAATATTGTGTATAAGAAAGTTGAGTGGTTTACCATAGCATAGATTTGTTTAATATAAATTTTTAAATTTAATTTAACAAACATATGAAAATTATTTTGTAATAATGTCGTTTTGTTTTGTTTTTGTTTTTTTATATTTAACATACATGATTAGAACCAGACTGATATGAGTATAAATATTTTGTTTTTATGCAAATATTAGGTATGTGAATTAAAAGTCATCGTATACTAAAATGATAACACATTTAATTCGGAAGTATTTTCAATAATCTTTAATATTTTGTATATGACATTTATGTGAAATGTGAAGAATACAGTTTTTTGTTGAATTGAAAATGTCGACTTTTTGTGCAAAAAAAGAGAGAAGCATTCCCTTTTTTCATCAATCTAAAGAAAAGTGCCACTGAAAGTTATCGTTTGCTTAGTGGTGAACATAATCTGAAACCGTTTGTAGATATTGGTTTAGTTTAGAGATGATTCAAGAAACAACGTCTTGCTAAAACCTGGTGAAACGGTTAATCAATTTGAAGAATTGCAAGAAAAACGAGGAGTTTTTTTTTTTTTTTAAAAAAAAGGTGCGTTTTATTCACATTGCTCTGCTTCGGAACGGAGCAGCATGTGAAAAAACGAGAAGGAGCAAGAGCAACAAAAGACTTAAATATTGATAGTAGGAATTCAAACTACATGGAAATTAAATGCCGAATGTAGGAAAAATTACAATTTTCAAATAAATTGTGTAGAAAATAGTTGTAGGTAGAAAAAACAATTTAAGAAAATGGAAATTTATAATACTAAGTATGAATCGTTTTGAAAGGTTTTCAATTTATACTCTTCACATGTTCAAACAAAAACTGTCATAATCATCAGGAGGACAACACTCAAGTATTAAAGAACACAAAACAGATCTATCTATATGTTTAATATTGAAAATAAAATTAGAGTAGGAATCTTGGTCCAAGTAAAAGTTAGTGTTGTGGGAGTTGCTGTTGTATACTATACTCTCTGCTCTGCTCTGGAGTAACTTGTGAAAGAAAAAAACCCACCTAATGACTTTTAATTCCCATACCCAATAATTTCTATTTATTTTAGTTTTAAATTTCAAAAATAAAAATCAAAATATCATCATTTATATATGTATGAGAACAACAAAGAAAATGTTCTAATAATAAAACATACATGCTTTTCCCAATAGGAGAGAGAGCCTGATATAACAAATTCAACATGTGGCATAAGAGTTCTATATTTATGTGTGATTTTCTTCTTTATTTTTTTCCTGTTATTTTGCTATTCAAATTTATAGTTTTTAGCTTTTGGTCTCTTTAATGTTGTTGTTATTGTTCTTTAAAAAGAAGATCACATATGATGATGGTGCCTCCTATTCACATATGTGAAGTTTTAGCATTTCGAGAAAAAACAAGAAGAAAACATTTTTGAATGCCTGTTAATTGTAAGGGAAGTATGTAAATGATTCTTTGCGTTCCCATCGATCAATGACCGGTTTAAGTATTACGAAAATAATCAATTTATACATATTAAAATGTTCTTAGTTTTAAAATAATTTCTTTATTTTTTTTTTTTTTTATATAAAATTAAGTAATTTTAAAGGAGTAATGACATTTTCTTTCTGTGTGCTTTTTTTTTTGTTCTTCATAAAAAAATTTGTTTAGGTCAAATGTCATTAATTAATTTGTACCTAAATGTTACTTGAATAATTGATGTAGTTGTCACTTTCTTATACTTAAAAGTATGTATTGTAATCTCTAACAGAAATACCTGTGTGTTTTCAGTTAATACGAATTGACCAATTTTCTATTGATTTCTATATGTCGCTTGTTTCGTGCTAATCTTGAGACCGCATAGAAAGAAACTTTAGACCAATTATTGTAAAGATTTCCAACGACTGTGTATTCAATCGATTCTTCCTTTGTACTAATATCCCTATACATTATAGATTCTTGTCGTTCTTTCATTTTAAAACTATTTTAATGTATCCCCTTTCAATTTCCTACCTACAAATAACAAAAAACAGATAATACTCTAGAGTTATAAAATTGTATTCTCATGTGGCACAGATTTTCAGTCTATAAACAAGATATTGTAAGGGAAAGAATAGTAGAGAAAAAGTGAAGAACCGAGACCTCCATTTGAACCAGGGTCTCATCAATCTCATGAGGCGAGGTCGAGGTCTTAACCAACTAGACCATTCTACACTATTTCTACTACTGTTCATTTGCCTTTATTCTAAATCATTACAACTGTTTTTTGGTCTTAACCTCTCAATTGTTTTACCAAATTCAGTTGTATCCTATTTTTAACTCCTACAATATCTTGTTATTAGTATTTGTAAAAAAAAAAGGCTCTGTGTGATATAAGAATGCATGTAGTTACAGTTTTATTTTACAAATAGATTTCTTTCCAGCTCTGTAATAGTGGTGCCAAAGGTACATAAAGAATTCTCTGTTCATTTCCTCTGTCACCTAAACCTTACAAATGTTATCTCTAAAGCTTCAGAAAATCAAATTCTAAATATTGTATATAAGAAAGTTAAGTGTTTTACCAGATATATGATTTTACACTAAACTTGTATTTAATTATATTAAATTCAAAAAAATGTTATTTTTAGTTAATTATTTATTAATTTTGTGTTTTTTTTTTTGGATAATATAAAATCTAGTCGCATTTACTATAATTTCATTTCATAAAGTGATAAAAATATGATAATTTTGTATTCTAAATTAGTCTCTAGTCATAATTATTCGCGTTTATTTTGTAAAAATTTTTCTAAATTGGTCAATATTCACAAATCTAATATCGTTGTTGTCCTCAACCGCAATTTCCATACACTCTGCTGTTCTCTATACTTTACTGGTAAACAGAATGTTTATCAGTAAAAGCTCAACAAGATGTGTGTACTCTAATATAATAATATTATTATTTTTTCTGTAGCAAGTGAACGTGCCCCATTAGAAAATTGTTGATACAAGTATGTGAATTTGTTGAATGTCATGCGCTCTGTGTTTTCATCTAACATTCTCAAATTTTTAACAGAATTTTCATGTTTTTCCTTTCCCTCGGCTTGGCTAAAATTGGGTAGTTCTACAGATATTCTCTACAAATCTATATAAATATATATTCTACAATCACTTTATTACATTTATAACATTTAGAAAGTATAGAATTTATATTTATGGTTGTTTTGTTTCTTACTTGTGTTTTTCAAAAGAAAATAGATGAATTGACAATAAAGTTCTGGCACTTATATCTATACTAGAACTAGAGCAGTCATCTCTTTCTGAACAAGCCCTCGAAATTTTAACGATATCGGTTGGCATTTGTTAATTTTATGTCGCTTTATCAGTTAAAAAATTGACTTGTTTAAAACGAATCATTGAACAAAAAGCTCTGTTATAAAATTTCACGGCACAACAGCCACAGAAACTTGCAAAATGATGCGAAAATTGTATGGTTATAATTGCTTATTAAAGTCGAAAGATTTTTGAGTGGCATTAACGATTGGAAAGCAAAGAAACGCTAGAAGTTTCATCAATTAAGATAATATTCATTATTTTCTTCAATGGCAAAGACATCATCGACAAAGAATTCTTTCCAATTGATCAAATAATTAGTGGTGATTTTTAATTGGAAGTTTGATGACTAGGATTTGTCGAGTTCAACTAGAATATCGTGATATTTTCCTTGAGCTGTCTTTTTAACAGCGTTTCTTATTCATTCCAATGAAGAACTGTCTACTTGTGGTTTTTATTGAATCTTTTTCTTTCATTTTTAACTTCAAAATTGGAAATTAGTTTTTAATTTCTCTGACATTCATATCGTTTTTCGTCCATAAACAAAGGAAAAACTGTCAGTTTTGACTTATTCCAAAATTTCTCCTTTTCTAACATTGCTTAATGCAAGAAACAGTCCTTGTATAGGAGGCCTTTCAAATGTTTTTTGCTCAAGCAAAAATCAAACACCTTGGCATTATCATTAGACGACCTCAGCATTCGGGAAAACCGGTTCGTTTCTATCGTACTCAGTTTTATGCTGACTAATTTTGAATATTATAATAGATTTTATAGCTTTAAAAGAATTATTATAGTATATTAGAATAATTTTTGCCTTTTTAGTAAAAATACCTATATTTTTAGTACATCTCTGATTACCTCAGACTCATGTAGAAGCTCCTATTTCAGGATCTATAATTTTAGCGGGGATTTTATTAAAATAAAGAAGGTATGGTTTATTAATGATCGTTTAAAATTTCGGCTATGGTAACGGAACTTTATTGACAATCTATGTATATGAAAATGTCTTGCAGCAACAAAAACATCGCGCTGTAAAGCAACATAAGCATATATTCATGCATGCATATATATAGATATATATAAAAAAAAGTTGAAACGCGATAAAATCTTATTGGAAAAAATTGAAAAACAGTCACAAGTTTAGCGGCAATTCGTTTAGACGTATTTTCATATAATAACAAAAAAAAAAAAAAGAAAAATAATAAAAAATTCGTTAATAATAAAAAAATTAAATTTAATTTTTTTTCCTTATTTCATTAAAAAAAAGCTTTTATTTTTTATGTACATACTCAAAAAAAAAAAAAAAAATCTAATTAAAAATAATTGTGTTTTAAAGCTTTTTTGTTTTTGTTTAAAAATTGAAAAAGTTTAAAAAAAATTGTGTTTTTTGGAAAAAAAAAATTTTTAAAAATTTTCAAGTGTTTTAATAAACAATTTTTAAATCAAAAAAAAAATATCAATGAGAATTTTTTGTTACCAAAATTAAGGGTGGGTTATTTTTTACCACCCTCAGATATTTTTTTTTTTTTTCTTGTGCGGGGGTTTTTCACAGAGACTTATTATATACTAAATCAAGTTCTTCTTGCTTTTATTAAGTGTTTTGCTTTTATGTTAATTTATTTATAGCCGGCAAAAATATATTGAAAATTTTTTTGTATATTTACTGCGTAATTTCGTGTTTTTTTTATATATTAAGTGACCAATTTGGTTTTTATTTGATAAGTGGACCGAAGAGAAGATTTTCACGGAAAAAATAAGTGACATAAATAAAAAGAAAAAATATAAAAATCTATAATATATAAATAAAATTTTCTAATTAGTGTTAAAAATAATGTAATTATTTAAAAAAATAATTTAAAAAAAAATAAAATATATAAAATGCAATTTTTGTGAAATTCTTGTAGAATTTAAAAATATTTAAAATTTAATAAAAAATTTAATTTTTAAGTTTTAAGTTTGTAAAAATCCATTGACGTACACGTAATTTTTTTCAATATTTACTTAAAAACACATAAAAATTTGACATCATGACGTTTTTTAATTGGAAAATAATACACAAAGTATTAATATTTGTCAATTGTTATTTGATATAACAATATTTTAATGGTTGCCATCTGGTTTAATTAAATTTTAATAGCTTAAGCAAAGCACCAATATTCTAAAAAAGAACATTTTTTTATTAACTGAAAAACGTATTTTGAAAATCCTAAATTTTATTCTTATTTTTTTAATTAAATTCTATGATTTTCATATAATTTTCTTTCGAACACAGTTCCTTGAGCCTTGAGCCTAGCTTTTTTTCAAGTTTCTTATCAAAATTGAACAGCATCTCAACACTTAAAAGAAAATGTTTAACATTTTGGAAACTCTTCGAAATAAATAATTTTGTTTATACATTTTTTAAATGCATCAACTCTCCTAAAACAACACGGTTTCGGTTTCGGTTTCGGTTTCGGTTTCGTTCTAACACGGTAATAAAAATTGCAGGAAACCATGATCCTACAAAACGTTTCTCACCTGTATAGGAACCTAACTATCGTGTTTTAGGGAAGGTTACCAGTATCTTTCTTTATACATATATTTATTGGGTTTGAGAATTAAAAATCATCGATTTCTAATAGATGTCGTAAGTAGTATTTTTTGTTGCATATAAGTTAAAATGAAAAAACATTTAATTTGAAGTATTTTCAATAAGCTTTAATATTTAGTATATGACATTTCTGTGAAGTCGAAAACAAACTCAACTTTTCATTGAATTGAAAATGTCTACTTTTGAGACAAATCAGTAGTCACGGGAAGCATTACTTTTCTTTGCTTCAATCTAAAGTAAAAAGTGTGGCTAAACGTTATCGCTTGCTTGTGGTGGAACCACTTGTAGAGATTGGTTTAGCTTTAGACGATTCAAAGATAATTATTTTAATTTGAAAGGCAAAAAGAACCCTGATTAGATGTGATCAGTTGTGGTGTTGTACTATAAGCTGCTAAAATCTAGTTAAACGTTTAACGTTGATCGTTACCGATACTGATTAATCAATTTAAAGCGAGCATTGCTAGAAAAACCGAGCAAAATATACATACATAATTAGTAGTTATTGAATTTTTTCTTTATTTTAATAATAACAGCTCAAATCGCGAGCCTAAAATGTGAAATTTTTAATAATTAGATAAGAATTTTTTCTGGTTCCTTTTCCTGATAGTAATTCCGATGAAAACTAATTTTAAAAAACTACGGATCTCAACGAACACTCATGTTATTCTGCCTAAAATGTAGTAAACCCGTAAACCAAGGTCGAAATTAGTAATTAGAAGAGCTGCCAAAATTAGGACCCTTTAGGTCATTAAAAAAAATGTGTATGAAATTAAGCATTAACATTCGAAACCTTTTTTTTTGTCCTACTTCAAAATCATATTTTTGATGAATATGGTACAATAAAATTCTAATGAATTTTTCCTATTCAAAGGCAACCATATCCTTGGATGCCGCTTTTCTACTGCTGCCACTGACTGAACAAATATTTATAAATCAATCAAAATATTATATTACCAAAAAGAAAAAATATTTTTAATATTATTTGCAAAAGAGAGTAATTTCAAAAATCAAATTTTTTTAACAAATTCTTCCACGTTGAAATAAAATACTCAGATCTCAATTTGTGAATCTTAAAATGAATAAAATTTAATTTTTAATACGTAATAAAAATGTTTTTATTTGAATTTAAACTGCGCTTAACGAATGCGACGTTAAGTTTTGTAGTAATGATGGATTTTCAGTCATTTAAGACGCGACATCGTTTAGAAAAAATATCAAACGATCAAAACGCGTTAATTTTGACAGTATTTTTTGGAAATTGGTACATCTCTTTTGTTTGTTTTGAACATTGGACATTGCACCTACAGTTTTTGCTAGGGAGACGAAGAGACCTCAATGCATATTCTCTCTGATCGTGAAGCACTACTCCGTAGGAGGAGGAGACATCTAGGGCATACTGCTTCTCCCTAATTGAAATACAGTCTCTTGACCTCCTACTAAAATTCCTTAGAGGAATAGGCCTGGAGGAAGTGCTTTAGAATGGGAAATTAATCTAACTATTGCACTAAAGAAGAGGGGGTACAATAGATCATAAAGGTAGCAGTACAAGAACACCCTAAAAACTTAATCTTAAGATTGAAATGAAAATTGCGTGTCTGAAAAAAAGGTCTTGACTAGTTAAGCGACTTAAAATTAGTCTTAACATTTCCAGCGAAATTTTATGAAGAAAATCAAAAAAAAAAAAGAAATTGAAAATTAAGAATTTTATTCGATTTTTTATATATTCTAAATTCAAATTGGAAAATTTTCAGGTGAAATCCAAAACTATGTCAGTATTTTTTTTTCTGGTTCTTTTTTTTTTTTTGTATTTCAAAATTAGTTAATTGGGTTATGAGAAAGTTTCTTTTCTTCATCATTTTTACATGCACTTAAAATTTTTAAAAACACCCAAAAAAAAACAAGAAAACAAAACCAAACGCATATGACACAATTTTAAGTGGCTATTAAAACTCTCTTCTGGGGTATCGAAAAATGTGATACCACCAACCTGTTGCTGCTGCTGCTGCATCGTCAAATATCATCTCATCTCATAATTTTCCGCGAAATCTTGTGCCCTTCACTTAGAATGGTATTTATTATTATTTTTACATATGTGCGCGATTCAATGTTGGACGTATGTTAACATATTTAATTGACATGAAAATAACAGCAAAAAAAACGAAAAAATAATGGAAAATGTTTTAGCCCCATATATTTTTACTACTACGCCACTGATACTATGTTATTTTATTTTAGGCCAGTACTAAAATATATACGTTCATTTTTAGTTCTTCACCTTTTTTTTTTCTTAATATCACGTTTTTTTTTTGCTTTTTTTTTTATAATATTAAAATATCTCGCGTATGTTACCTACTCAACACGATTTTGTTTTTTGGTATCTTGTACCGTTCAAGAACAGGTTCGCGTTTTTGGATGGTGTGTTGTTTTTTTTTTTTGTAGTGTATTTTTTTGGTGTATTTTTGCGCATATTTAAACTTTAAATTATTATTATTTTTATTTTGTCTTATTGGGCTGTCCGGAAAATTCATTCCGATTTTGAAGGCGAATTCGAAAGTAAATTTTTCCATCTTTCATATAACTTGAAGATTTCATCCTCCTAGAATTGCTTATGTCTGTTCTTCCAAAATATGATAGAATTTAACATGTTTCTGCCATATGAAAACCAAAATTAAAGCTGAAACGACCTACTGTTTGGTCGAAACAAAAGTGTGAAACAACGTACGTGCAAAAACAGTCCAGGAGTGGTAGTATGTAATTTGTTTCAGACCGTGTGTTTCGACTTTTCATATAAAAATAGCACCGTAACTTGTTTCAATCGCATGAAGTTTGTTGGTGTGTTGTGAGTTTGGTCAAAATACAACCTGTGAAACGAGGTACTTACTACCATGTCAAGTTTCTCAACAAAAAAATGCTCATAGTGGTTTTTAATGTCGTCAAAACAGTTGAAGTTCTTGCCGTTAAGAGAATTTTGTAAAAGACCTGAATAAGTGGTAATCTGAAGTTGCAAAATCATTTGAATACGATGGGGTGGATATAATATATTCCAACAAAGCTTCAAAAATTTTTGTTAGTTAGTCAAAGAGACATGAAATCTGGCATTGCCCTGATGGAATACAACAATTCTGGACCTTTTTCCTGAATAACTGTCTTTAATTCGTCCAATTGCAAGTAGTACTTTTCTGAATTTATTATCTAGTTATTTGGTAGAACCTCATAATACAGGATTTCATTTCAATTCCATCACATGTAGAGCGTGATTTTCTTTGGATGAAGACCGGTTTTTGGAGTAGCCAAAGTAGTGGTTCCGTTCGCTTAATCCAAGCCCTTTTTGCTCAATACTATTGATCCATTTTCATGGCTCGTCCGTCACTGTCTGCTTCAAAAATGGTACTTTTTCGTACAGCGAATTGCAGATTGTAATGCGGATATAAATAAAGAAAAACAAGTTAGTATGTTTGAAATATGTTTCAACGTTATCTTCTGGAAATCGGCACGAACTTTGCGGACAACTCAATATTTATTCGCGAAGAAAATTTTTCTTAAATAATTTGTTTTTAAAAAAAAAATTTATCACTTCAATATCGTGCAACTTTGGAGAAAAATTTTTATTTATTTTTTTTTTTTTTTTTTTTATTTCGCGAGATGACGTTTTCACGGAACTCCCCGTTTTCTATTTGTATATTTTTTAATATGTTTTCCGAAGAAAAATGACGACGCCAAAATCCAAATAAAATACAAACATTTTTTTCTATTAATAAATTTCATAAAATAAAATATTTATTAAGAAAATTGTATTTTAAGATTTTTTTCTTGATATCTATTTTTTTTTTTTTTATTTTTTTTAATTAAAATTTGAAATGAAATTTATGAGTTTTTCTAATGAATTTCTTATCAGCAAAAATTTTCTACTATTCCGCGGCGAAATTTCCGCGCCCTAAAAAAAGCAAAAAATTAATAAATGATGAATGAAAATAGACGAAATAGATTTAAAAGATTGTAGTTTTTTTTTTTTTGCCAATAAATTTGCATTCTTACAGAATTTAAACGTAAATTAAAACCGGATATCCGTGAAAATATTTTTAATATTAAAAAAACGTAATAAAACCAATATTTCGGGGCTTTTTTCTATACGCGAATTGAGACGGAAGTTGCATTTTTAATTTTTAAAAGAAAATGTTGTATGAAATTTCCAAATTTCCAAATTTCCAAATTTTGTAAATTCAGTTTTAATTAATTGCTTACAAAAATTGTTTTCTTTTAATAAGAAAATATAAATTTAATGTCTGTCACGATAGTAGTCAACTCTTTAGAGCTAAATAGTGCTAAAAAAATTTCGTAATTAAGTTTGTTAAGGGAATTGCACTGTTGCAGTCATTGGATCTCCTCCTAACTAAGCCCTTTTCATGAACCGGTTTATTTTCTAATACAATAAAAGAAAACACTCTGGTTAGATCCACGTTTAAGTTTAAGCTCTCAGTACAAGTTTAATTCTGGAAAAGGCCGGACATTCACAAAGAAAGTGTTCAGCGGAATCATTTTCCTCCAGACCAAGAGGCCAAAAATATGTTTCCTTGCGAAATATGTAAGCTAAAAATTGGTTTTCAAATGAACAGGACTCTTAATTTTATATTGATAAAAGTTCTCTTGTGATAGATTCTTCCAAGATCATATTTATTCGCCGGATTTCTTGCTGATAATGAAATTGAAACGCTTTTGCAATTGTTCTATGTAATGCAGAGAGAGGCAGAGAGTTTTATTTGGTGGATAAATCTCTGATGCCTCAAGATTCCCACGTCGCTGTAGGCGCAAGTTGTCGTCTCAGAGATATAATAATTACTAAGTACTTATGTACTTATTTTATTTTATTATAAAATTTCATTATTAATATTTAATTCTTAGTTTTTTATTTTACAAGCTGGTGTCCAAAGTAATCAGGACTTTAAAAAAAAAAAACAGAACAAATGGTAAAATCAATTGATTTTATTCAAAATAGTCTCCTTCTGCTTCAATACAGCTTTTTGCACGGTCCAAAAGCATGTCGAACGAGTGTTTTAGCTCGTTGGCCTGTATGGCCGCCAGTATGCCGGTGCAAGCCTTTTGAATGGCCTCTACGTCTGCATAACGCTTTCCTTTCATCGGCAAATGCATTTTTCCGAAAAGGTAGAAGTCGCACGGTGCCATATTCGGTGAATACGGGGAGTGGTTGATGGATTTTTGGTGAGATAATCGGTCACAAGCGTCGATCGATGAGACGGCGCATTATCGTGCAACAAACGCCAACTTCCATCTTCGCGATATTCGGGCCGAACACGTCGAATACGACGCACCAAACGCTTCAAAACTCCTAGGTAGAATACCGCATTAACGTTTTGACCGGGTGGAACAAATTCTTTGTGGACAATACCCTTGGAATCATAAAAACAAATCAGCATTGTCTTCACTTTTGACTTTTCCAGGCGCGATTACTGATTACTTTGGACTCCACCTTGTATTTTAATATTTTTACTTCAAAATCGCATTGCGCCAATTCTGAACATTTTATTTGTAGAGAAATTTTGGAGAAATTTTATATCTGACAGAAAATAAAATGAAATTTTTTTTTTCATGACACACTTGACAAACAGACAGACATATGAAATATTGTGCTAAAATTGTACAAGAATTTCAATTGCATTTTATATAAAAAGAAATTAAATAAATTGTTTGTATTTCTTTTTTTATTTAAAAAAAAATTTTTTTTTTAGTTTTAGTTTTTAAGATTTTAAGTGTAAATTTTTCTTAAAAAAAAAAAAAACTACTGGAAAAGAAAATATATTAAAACAACTTTAATTTTGTGAAAGTTTGTTTTTTTTTTATAAACCAAAAGTGTAAAAAATTAAAATAAAATAAGAAAAATTAATGGAATTAAAAAATAATCATAAAGGATGCATGTCTTAAAATTAGGTGAGTTTTAATCAAAAATAACTTAGTTTTAGTATCCGAAAAAAAGATATAAAAATACAGTCGAAGCACGATTATCAAACGTCGTGAAATTTCTCAATAAGATTTTATTCGTAACTTTTAATATTATGGGTTTTATGTATGTACTTCAAAAGTAGGTTTTTTTTCATGACTCTGCCACCATTTGATGTTGATGGCGCATCTAGGAACTTCTCAACCTTCTGTGAGACATTACAAGTAAAAATATACATTCATTCATTCATTCATTCATATTAACGTCTTCATCATCAACTCTGTGCATTTTCTTCTCTTGGAGGCTGTGAAAAGTTGCACATCTAGCATTGTCTCACGGCACATCGTTTGTCCAGCTCTGGTGTAGAGAATTTAAAGTTATATATTAATAATGACATCTTCGTCCTTCCATCTTACACATGCAGAAAAATCATAAAGCTCTTTTGGCCAGTTCTGACAACTGAATTTTAATTGTGAGAACTGAAAACTCAGTTGTGACAACCAAATTTCAGTGGTCAAAACTTCACAACTGAATTTCTTGTTATCATATAACTAAATTTTAGTTGTTATAACTGAAAAATCAGTTGTGGGAAGTAATATTTAGTTGTCACAACTAGTGCTTTATCATTTTTCTGCTTGTACGATAATTCAAAAACTTATTGTCTAATTTCAGTGAAATTTAAAGTGTTATTTTGTTGTTCCTTATCTTATTGTAGTTGATAAAAATTAGCAAAACGGAAATGAAGAGAAGATTTTTCAAGCAATGAAGTCTAGCCTAATGCAGCATGAAATTGATAAGGCGGCAATTGAAGTTATCGCGACCAGACTGTCTATTATAATTTAATTATATTAAAACATATTAATTGCGATTTATTAATTTAGATTATTTTCTTTTAAAAGCCCCAAAAATAATTCCAAAATATTTTCCTAATTTTTATTTAGGTCCAAAAATTAATTTCCAGATGAAAAACTAAAACCAATTTCCTTAACGAATGGTAAAAAAAAAAAAAAATTATATTTATTTTATTGAAAGAAAAATCGAAGAAAAATATTTTTATATCAAACCGGAAATGAATTTAATATCGATAAAAAAAAATTCTTATTCTTTCTAATTTAATATAACAATAAAATACCTGATTTTTGAATCACATGAATTGGAAAAATTTTTGGAATTCCATTTTTTTTTTTCGGAGGAATTATTAAATTATTTGGAAAAATATCGAAATGAATTTTCATTAATAATTTATGAAAATTGTTTATTTATTGAATTTTAGCCAAAACAAATATTTGATTTTTTTTGCTGGATTTCCAAAAGGTCAATTTCTAGATGGATTAAAGAAGAAAAAAAAGAGTACAGTACTTTAAGTTTTCTTTTGAAAGTTTTAAAATTCTAATTTCTAATTTCTCCTGTCGCGAGTTTATTAGTCACATCGTCCTCTGTATGAGAGAAAGGATTAATAAAAAAAACGTTTAGAATGACTCCAATTTGTTGAATTCTTTAAATCTGGTATTAAATTCTTCCAATAAGGAATCAAAATGTTTGCCAAACTGATTGGTGGTAGCGAATTTTCATTGTAATTTATTACCATTTCTAAATTTGGGAAATATGATAAATTATCTTCCTCCATATATGATTTCCAGGGAGATGAAATAATAATAAGAATTTGTTGCTTAAATATCGAAAATTTAGAAGTCAAATACTTGAACGGTAGGCACTTTAAAATTGCACTCTGAAGCTTGTGAAGGAATTTTTTTAATTCAATAAAAACTTATGATGTACTTTTTGTAATTAAAATAAATTATTTTCAGAGAATTTTTGTTCAATATTTTGTTATTTTTTTTAAGAATTTTGATAAAACAACTTCAAAATTTTAAAAAAAAAGTCATATCAAAATGAGTATCATGTGATTTATTCTTTCAATTAATTTTGATATCATATTTTTTTTTTTTATTGACCACAAACAACCAGTTATGAGTGGTGTCATCTGATTTTTTGTCATATTTTTTTTTATTCCTATAATATTTGATTATTTTTCTTATTATAGTGTTTTTTCCTCGCATCTTAGAATACATTCTGTGTAGTTGAAGACTTTATAAAGATGATGATGAAATATTGAACATAAAAAAAATATATAGTAACTGAAAATCGGTTTATAGCCGATTTTTTGATACCCTGTGGCAGATATGGGACGGAAAAACAGCGCTTAAAGCCCCTAAATCAATTAAAAGGATCCAGGAGTCCAAAGAATTCTAATTGCTTAGATTAAGAATTTTGACTAAGCGCTTACGACTGCTGGATGCAGCCAATATTTCAAAGTTTTTTCTGCATAACTTTGTTTGTTGCTTTTCAAATTTGCTCTAATTCGTAAGTAGACTCTAGTAGCATAAAAGAATTCTTCAAATTTTATTCAAATCGGTATATTAGTTTTTAAAGAACATCAAAAAAACTTTATGATCAGGCTTATTTTCTGGTCACTCTAGTTTTTCTTAATGACTTTGTTCTCACTTGGTCGATTTGGCTGAAATTTAATATCAAATCAAGTTAAGGAATAATAAACTTACATTTTAAATTTCATCACGGGCAGACAAACATGCATAAATCGATATAACTTTTGATTTTCTACACAACTATAGCCCCTAAACTCTTCTCCGATGATTATTTTGTTACAAATCTAGTGAAAAATATACACACTACTATAGGGCTTTAAAAACTTAGAATATATTCATGATACATTGTTAAAATGACAGCGTTAATTTAGTTCGTCGAATTTAATTCAAGAAAAAACATAAAACACTCATATAGGGGCAAACTACGTAATATCAATGAAGTCTTGAAGTTTCTTATCACAAATCATACCATATATATATATATATATATATTTTTTTTAATTTTTATCTTTTAATAACTTGGAGAAAAATCTAGACAACTTTTAAAAATAAAACTTCTAAGTTCGTTGAACTTAATTTAAATTATTTTTTTGCCAATTTAAATACAAACAAAGTACTTATTAAATATAGTATCTAGATTTAGGAATTTTTGAGAATAACCATATTCGATAGGATTGAAGATAATTTCTAAAAGTTTCCTTGTTTAAATTAAAATTGTTTTATTCGATTTGACATTAACAGGCCTATTCTGGCGTTTTTAGTCATAACAAATTTGCAACTACAAATATTATGACTGCTGAAAAATTCGTATTTTGGCAAACGAGTCATAATTATGTCCAAAATATGAATTTATAACAGTTTAAACTGTTATAATTCGAGAGAGTTGTGATGGTTATTTGAGAAATACTCTCAAAAATGTCTGTATAGGTCTAACATTTTTTTATAGGTGTAAAATTATTTGTGTGTTAAAAAAATAGTGGAAATTGTTCCATATTTTACAATTAAATCATTCAGAGAACACATAAAGTTTCGTTATGATGTAAAATATTTTCGGTCACAACTTGTGATATTTTTTTTATAACAGTTGTAAGTTATGAGTGCGTTAGAATACGAATTGCTCTTTAAAAAAAGTTATGACCGTGCCGTCACGTTGTGACCGTTATAACTCGGCTCAGAATAAGCATATTAACCTTCGAAAATACGTCATTTCATATACCTTAATCGCCTAATAATATTTATGAAATTCAACTTTTTTCAAATTTTTTATGTTAATTCCGTTATTTTGGAATAATTAAAATTTTTTATCAATTTTCATGGAAAAAACGTTTTTAAGTCAATTTAAAAGAAAATCAACTTAACATAAATTTTTATTGTAAACATATTAATAGAGTCTAATTTAGTCGCTTACTGTTTTCTTTTTTTAAAAACCTATCACCATGAACTTTTTAATTTTATTTCAATGCATTTTACAAAATTATCGTATTTATAAATTCCCAAGAAAACACGATATCTTTAAATATTTTTGCGAAACTATTAAATTGTCACTATTTGGAGGGCTTCCAAATAACTTTCAGGTAACATGCAAAATAATAAATAAATATTTACATATGAAAATATTATTATAAAAACTAAATATAGTGTGGTATGCCTTTTCAACTTTCTTATATTAAATATTTGAAATTTAATTTATTCATTAATTATATTAGAAAAAAATATATAAAGGACGATGTGAACAAAAAAAAACATTTTATCTAGTACTAGAGACACACATATGGTATAGATACCATAATTTAAGAATACCATGTAGTATACCACTGGTGTGTCATTTTATACCATTTAAAAAAATAAAGTATAAATATGATGATGAAATAGTATCAGCTATGCTACAGAATTGATATCATAGTATGTATACTATATGTGTGTCTTTCATATTAGACCATTATCACATATCTTGATGACTAATTCAACTCCCAAAATCAATCATCATGTATTTAATTTTTTACGACAGGCCTGTTATTATTATTAGAGTTAATTTAAACTGTAATTTTCAAAGAGCAGAAACAAATTGTGATTGCTCTTTGAAAAGAACAGTGATTTTTTTAAAAATAGAACATAAAACATGAAAGATAACATAAAACAGAAAGTATAGAAATCTAATACATAAAAAGAATATATATTTGTTAGAAAAGAATGTCGTAAAATATTTTCATTCAAAAACAAAACTTAAATAACATAAAAAGCTTTTTTTTTTAAACAATTTATTTATCAATAAAGAAAATTTCCACTAATATTTTTATTATTTTTATTTTGTTTGTTAATCGTGTAAACATGGCAGTTTTTTTTTTTCTTTTAAATATTTTTATTTTAAAGCTTTATTTTTATGGTGTTAATTTGATAAAAATTTCATATGGTGATGTGAGCTTTTTTGAATCTATGCTGAAAAAAAAACAAACTGATTTTTTGACATTGAATACAATTTTTTTTTTTTTGCAAATTCTATTTAAAACTGAAGTTTACTAAATTAAACCAGTTTAAATATTACAATTATCATTAATTAAAATTAATTTTTTAATATCCTATGGTACAAAATACCATAAGGCACATAGGATTATATTTTTTGATATTTCGGGAAGAACCTGGATGTTTGACGAGAAATTTAGTCAACTCTAAGTAACATTTGCTTTTTTTTTAACATTAAAAGCACTATGATAGCTGTGATTTAGCAATAATGCTCCTAGTTAGTTTCAATTTTCCTTTGGGTATCATCAAAAATTTTGCTATATGACAATTTTAGCTTTTTGAACATTTTCGATTCATGTTAGTTAAATAAAGTTGCTTTATTGAATTAACTTTGTGCTAAAAATAAAAATATTGAGTTGTCCAGAAATTTTGTGTCGATTTTTAAAGCGAATTCAAAAATAAATTAAGTAACTACTTTGTTCCACAACATTCTTCTATCTTTTACGTATCTTTCCTTCAGAATTTCTTAGATTTTTCAATATAAACCTGCTCAAGATGGTTTTTAATGTCATCCGAAGAATTGAAGTTGTAAAAATCTGAATAAGTGTTAATTTGAATGTGAAATGTCAGGTAAAACAGCGCATATCTTTACTGCTGAATTTTTGCCTTTCTGGTTAATAGAAAAGCACCAAGTATCTTAAATGAATTTTCCTGTCCCTTTAAAAGGGTATAAAAATGACAAGGATCAATTTATCGTGAATTATTTTTGTCTTAAAGCTGCGTTAAAATGGTTTTATTCAAAATATGTATACAAGTCATATGTTTTCAACAACGTTAATATGTTCTAACGTTATCTTTGGGAAATCGCCACGAAGTTTCCGGACAATCTAATATATTAATTAATTTTACTAGACCTAAAGCTACAATTTTATTATTGCTTGATCTGTGTAACTTATCTCATCCGCGAAAGTCAAACAGATTGTTTAAAATGATTTCAATAACAGGATGTAAGATATAAGTCGAAAATCAAATTGATTTTTGGGTAAACTTTTCAAATTTAAATGATTTTATCTTTGAATTAACTTAAAAGTTGGTCCTTTGATTTGAATTTGTATTTTCTAAGTTAACTGTTGAAGTCGAGATAAAAATCTAGACCCATATTTTTTACATCTCACATTTATTCGCCGAATTTCTGTCTGATGGATGAAGTTTAAACGTTTTTGCAATTCCTCTAATGCGTTTTTTGTTTTTTATAAGAAACTGAAATTTATGTCAATTGTCAGAGAATTTTATTCGGTGTCATATGTAAACAAGACGTAAGTCGCATATAAAGGCCCAATGCCAGCAGATTGCTAATAAATTATTTCTAATGTTTTTTTTTGAATTTTATTTCGAAATGGAAAATTTATTTTTCAATTTTATTAAAAACATGTTATCATCACTTGAAATAAAGAAGGCTGAAAAATCATGCCAGAAAACAAACAAATGGCATGTAATTTTCCTTTATTATTATTATTATTATTATTATTTTCATAATTCGCTAATTTTATAAGCAAAGTATTGTCTCTTATCATTCGCGAACAAATTAAAAATAAATTTCATGATGAAATTTTTGTTTATTTCTAAGTTAAGCATGTTATTTTTTTTTTTTGTCTTAAGATAATTTAGTCTAAATATTTTGATCAGAAACAATATTTTTTATTAAAACTTTATATCAATAAAAACAAGAAACAAAAAAAAAAAACAACAACTTAGAACTTGATTAAATATTCACTTTTAATTTGTTTTTTCTTCTTAATTTTAGTCCAGTTTTTCAATAGAATTATGATTAGCACTGAATTTGAACCGGACTTAAAGTTACTCATCCAAATTAAATGATTCAATTTTTGCTGTGTTATACTTGTATTTTCAGTATTTGTGTCTTTTAATATTAGTAGATTTCCATTTGTATATGACAAGTACTTAAATAGCATGGACAACAACCGATAAATGGAGCACAGTTTTACAAATAAAGTGCTTGATAGCAACTATGGTAGAAATGGAACTCGTAGTTTAAGTTAACAAGTTCATGGAATTAACTCTTTAGTTCCAATTCTTCGAATTTGTTTTAATTTACAAGCAGTCTGACGAAAGGGCAGTTTTATACATTCCCTTCTCTTAGGCCGATTTTACTGAAATACAATATCAAATTCAGCTAAGGTACTATCTAACCAACCCATATTGTAAATTTCATTTAAATCGAATAACGCGTTTTTGAGCGTATCTTATACACCAACAGACGGACATAAATCGATATAACTTTTGATTCTTTACACATCTATTAGACTTGAAATCCTTCTCTGATGATTATTTCTATGCGTTACAAATCTAGTGACTACCATCATAAGACATACAAAATTAAAAATAATTTTTAATGTAAAATTAAATTCCAGATATTTGTTGATATAACTCTAAAAGTTTATAAGAAGATTAAATCCGAAATATTATGTATAAGAAAATTGAGTAGTTTTCCACTTTTTTAAATTGTTAAGTCCTGTACTTTGTCGCCTATTTATTGATCATCAGTTGTGTTTTCTTTTCTATTTTTAGCTCTCAAAATCAGACCAAAAATTCATCAAATATACTAAATCGAAGGAAACCATTAAAATTTTATTATTTTTTTTTGTCTTATTTTTTTGTCCATTTTGCTAATAGATTGAAGCCTTCACTATAATTCTATCATTTATATACAATTTTCAAGAGGTTTTTTTTCTTTCTTTTCTGGCTCCATAATACTATCTCTTAAATGTGTTTAATTTCTAAAAATACATCTCATAAAATATTATACTCCCTCCGACCAGAAATAAGTATCCGGATTTGGGAGTTTTTCTTCTCCATAATATATAAGTGTCCATTTTCTCCAAAAAATATTTAATTCACAAATTTCATTAAAAAAGATATTAATTAAGCTTATTTAATATAGAAATTTAATTAATCTACCATATTTTGAATTTTTGTCACAATGAGGGTGTCCCATAGAAGAAGAAGTATTTTGATCGTGCAAATCTGTTGGAATCCTTTAAATATGGTTTTATAGCATTGGAATGACGTCTTATTTGTCCAGATTTTAGTCGATTATGAACTGTAATTTTACTAATGCCGATATGTTGTGCCAAGTGATTGAATAGTAGGCCGATTATTAACTGGAATTGCTTTTATTTCTTCTATATCGAGCATTTTTGGTTTTCAGCCAATACGACTCTTTTTTTTTACGAGAGGAAACATCAGCTACTACTGATTCATCATTTAATAATTGGTTTCCTAAATGCTGCTATAACAGTTTTCTCTGATACTTTGAGTTTATTCCCAACAATTTTGATTGCAACTTGACGTTGCTGCTGAGTTCTAACAATGAATGGTGAAAAGCTTGGCGAATGTTTGGAGTCAAAATAGATTTCTTTGAAGCGGTCGCAGCTAAAATATTATTTTCATATTGTCCATATTTGTGGGAAACCGGAATCTGGAATTTTTCGTTAAGAAAGAACACTGTTTCTAATGTAACACTTTCAATTTGCAAATAGTGTAGCAATAATCTCATTTTTAGTGTCAAATCTAACATTTTCTTGGCATAAAACCTCAAATCCGGCACTTATTTCGGGACAGAAGGAGTATCATTTTAGTTGTTCGAAAATTTTGTTGTCCAAAACAAAAAAAAAATCCCCAAAATTCAAATCAATATGAACTCGATTTTTTCTTTTTTTGATTAATAATATTATATTCGAAATTTCACATTAAAAATTGTGTTGTCGTAGTTTGAAATTTTCCGGGGCGCCAAAATTTATTATTATTCTTTTTTATTGCTTTTATTTATGTTTTTTTCCTTTTTAATTTAATATTATTTTAAATATATTTATTTTTTTCTTGGTATGAAGAAAAATTTATGGATTTTCTGTCTTATTTGACAATTAAAATGTGAAACACATTTTCACATAATTTTCTGATTGAATTTTAACTCTTTGAAATTAATGAAAATTTTAGTTTTTATGAACTTTATTTTCTTTAAAAATACTACTGTAACGATAGGGTAAACTAGTCAATAGCTGAAGATCCCCCACAAGTAAATGGCCAAGGCAGATTGATACGCCTGTAATTAGAGTTAAATTTTTTTTCTTTACAAAAAAGCACTTTAGAGATATATCCTTAAAGCAAGCATCACATATTATCAATCATAACACAATGATTAAACGAAGCGTCGAATGTGGTATAAAGTGATATTATCATCATCATTAGTGTTGGAGGAGAAGGCAAAACGAAGGTATTAACACTTCATATATTGCTTATTACAAGCAATAAACGATGACTCGAAAATATATCCTACCATCATTAGTGTCTGGAAGGTGGAGATGATTACAGGAGTATTAGTTCGGCAGAGAGGTAGATTAGTATAAAGAGATAAAAAAAATACCATCATCAACCGCCAGCATCAATTCATCTTATGAGAGCTATTTATTCGGTAGCGCTTACCTTATAGACATTCTCCAATGGAATTCTATAAGGTAATTTTCAAAAGCAGTGGCTTAAACACTTTATTTGATAGTCACATTTCTTAATATCTGTCGCCTGAACTTTATCACTGTCGACTGACAAATTGCTTTATATAAATGTATGAAAGCATAAGTTGGTTGGTCCGAAACAGATAAGCTTGTTTAGTGTGTCATAGATGGTGTGATTTATTTCTATTTTAAACATTGGCTTGTATATTTACAGGGAAATGTGCTTAGCATTCAGAATTTAGCATAGTTCCCGAGAAGCAGTAGAATATGTTACTTGTTAAACTTTAATCACATTTTGTGTTATTAGAAATCCTTTTACTTCAAATAATTATGATGCTTGTGTGGAAATCTAGGTCTGGCAATAAGTAGTTAAAAATACGTGAAGTTTTAAGGACGACAGGATTTTAAAAGATAGAAAACGGCATGCGAACTTACTAAAACTTTCCTTCATTATTCATTCTTCATGCATGAATGTCCATACTTTCGCGAGTTTTCTGTGTTATACATATTGTGTGTATTATCCTAGACATTTTTTCATACTAGAATTTCCTGAAACCGAAAGTAAAATAATTCAAAATATTCATTTTCCTAATTCAAAATTTTTCGGGGATTTTAATTTTTTGCGTGTGTTTAGTCAGTCGTCGTCGTCGTCGTACAAAGATCAATTATTAATAATATTTTCTTATCATTTAACAAATTTTTAATCATTTATTTGAAATATGATCAAAACATTAATTTGACTCTGAAATATATTTTAAAAAAAGCAAAAAAACGAAATTCTACTTTTAGAGCAGAGATGCGTGTTCCTTGCCCGTCTGGCTGGTTGTTATTTATAGAAAATCGCTCAAAATTTTATCATTTTGCGTCTCAGAATTTTCTATTTTCGATTTTCATGAATTTTAGAAGCACAAAACTATAAACCAATTTCTTAAAATATATTTGAAAATTACACTCTTTTTTTTTCTTTTTTCTTTATTTTTATTTTTATTTTCTTTTACTTAATTCTTTACTTTTTTTTTCTCTTTCTTCTCATTTTATATATCTTTATTTAATTTTGGAATTTATTTCTGGTTTTAATCGAATTCTACAAATTTTTTCGGTTGATATTTTTGGGTTTACGTTCCTTCCTCATGTTTCGATTTTTAAAATATTCCAAATATTACAAGAAAAAGATTTTGGTTTTGGTTTTAAAAAAACAAGTACACAAGTCACTTTTTTGGTTTTGCTTTCTAGAAATAAACATTTTCATTGAATTTTTGAGGTGTCTGTTTTTTTTTTTTTAATAAATTTTCGAATTTTTATTAATAGGATTTTCACAAGAAGATAATATTTAGTTTTTCTTTTTTGAAAAAAAAAAAAAAAGAAAATCAGTGAAAATTTGTTGTTCACGCCAAAGGCCTTGATAGAAGATACACTCATCTGAATACTATTTTTTCTTTAAGATACTTCAATTTTACACAAAGATTATAGTTAAAAATATTTAAGCAATGTTTTAGTGTTAAAAACGTAATCAGTTTAAGTAAATATGATTTTTCTACTATACCAGAAATTTCCATGATCAGTTTTCGAAAGTATTCTTCCCCAATGTGTACCTAATGTCACATAAACAATAGTTTTAACTTGTCTTGTTGGAAATTAATATCAAATATAACGAACAATTTTATCTTGTACTACGTACTTGAGAGTTCTTACACTTCTTTTTAAAATAGCTTTCAAAAAGTTGTCCTGAAAAATTTGTTCTAGAGTAGAGATCTATATATTACATCATCTTTGGTTTAAGTGTGATTTAATTCATAACTTTTTTTCTATGATTAATTTTACATACAAGAATAAACTTTGTGTCTTGTATATTTACTAGGAGCTTAACTATAGGCTCAGTACTGCAGAATATTCAAAAAATATGTAACTGTCAAAATTATGGTAGAAATCGTGTTCATAGGATAATTCTCTTTATACCTAAAATCAAAACTAAAACATTTTCTCTCTATACTTACTTATAGTAGTTGGATGGCGCTACAGACCGTGGAAGTCCTGGGCCTGATGTAGTAGTATTTGATTTCAACCCGTCTGGTCCCGGGCAGATTCTCTCTTATTATATAATTAAAAAATTTAATATCTCGCCGATAGATTGCCAATTTTTTGCTGTTTTGAAGGATCAAAATTATACTATCGAAAAAGTAAGGGAATGAGAATCCTTTTTCGATACGATTTAATCTCAATCGAATTATATGATTTCACTCTTTTTCATCTCATCAGACAACTGAAATTGATTCATCCTTCAGAAATAAAATGAGCGAAACCGGGGATTAAGGTAATAGTGGTATAAAAGGAAGCTATAAATCTTCAAATCTTTGTCATTTAAAAGGACTATTATGCATCTTAATTTTTCATTTACAAGGTCGCAGTATTATTTTACTTTATGTTCAAAATTATCATTTGTGTAATCTCGAAGCCCACATGTAAACTTCGTCTGACCTTTATGAAATTTAGAATTTTCAATTGGTAAGAAATTTTGGAAAATTATTCATTTTAAAGTTCATACAAATGGTATTCCCTTTGGAAACTAATGTCTATAATAGTAAATTTAGAATATTCATGAGATGAACTCTAATGTGGGCTCGGAAAATATTGTTCTATGATTTAGTAAACATCCATTTAAAAGGATTTTAATCATTTTGCTGTTGAATAAATTTATATTTCTCTGTAGTTTTAAGAATTGGAAGTATATGTACCTACTATACACTCTATTATGACAATATTCTAGAATGAATTATTAAATAACTGTCTCGACTGTATTTTCCTACTTTTTTCTTAAGCTTTTTTATAGCAATTGTTTACAATGTATTCCGCAGAGTATTTGAACTTATTAATTTATTTATGTTTCTTTTTTTTTAATCATATATTGCGTTTTTTCATATATCAAAACTTTTAATTAAACTAATTTTTTTTTATATCTTTTTTAATTAAAAATATAAAAGTATATTACATGGTTTAGAATAAAGTTCTGCGACTTTTTTTAAATATCGCTACAACTAGAGGTGTCATCTCTGATTTTAAACGTCAGACATTTCTAAACAAATCCTTAAAATTTGAGCGTTATCGATTGATATTTGTCAATTTTATGATGCTTTATTTATTAGTTAAAAAATTTTATTGTTGAAATAAAATCAGGGAACAAAAACCTCTGCCATTAAATGTCACACAAAACTTGGCACAACAAAAGTTTACAGTCCTAATTGTTTAGCAAAGATTTTTGAGTAAGCATGTACATGTTTTTTGATAGGCAGAGAAACACAGAGAAGACGACGCTAGAAATTCCACCATCACAATAGCGAAGGTATCATTCACAAAGAATTCATTCCAACTGGTCAAACAATTACTTTTAACACCGCTTAAAGCAACAGTCATTGTATAAGGAGAGGCCTTTCAAATGCCTTTTGCTCAGCAAAAATCAAACTCCTTGGCGTTATGATTCGCCGACCTTAAGATTTGGGAAACCAGTTCGTTTCTACCGTACTCAGTTTTTCGGTGATTAATTTAAAATATTTCCGCGGACCTTAAGGACCGTGTATTAATGTTAAAATGCATTTTCTCAAAAAAAAAAGGGGAAGTCAATAGAACCATTCAGTGTTTGACTCACAAAATCCACATCTACGCTACTACGTATCGCCTTTCTAAGGGCTGTAAACCTATCAATTATTTTATTTGGATTTCAGTAGAATCAATCTAAGGATAGTGGAGAAAAACATAATCCTAGAAGTTCTTTTTGTACTTTAAGAACTGATACAGCAATTTGAATAAAATTTGCAACAGATTTATAGTTGTTAGGTTCTAGGTTAGCTGCGAATTAGAATTTTTTTAAAAAAAGGAAAGAAAGTTATCAGGAAAAAGCCTTGGAATATTGTTAGTTTTCACGGTTTTTCTGTATCAGTTATGCAATAGAGAACATAAGAAAATTGGGTATAGGCCGATTTTCAGCAGTTGCTATATGTTTTGTTGTTAACAAAATTTCCCAAAAAATTCATTAAAATATTTGAATAGAACTTTTCTTCTTTTTTTTTTGTTGAAAGTATCAAATACTAAAATATGCTTAATCATGTGAAATATTATGTTTCATATCATATTTTTTATGTTTCATATGTATTTTTGTAATCGAGACTAAATTCAATACTTTCTTTTATTTATTATCAACGATAATACGAAAAGAGAAAAAAAATATACTAGGTACTTGACGATATTTATTTAATGAACGTTTTGGTATGCAACAAATAATATATTATATTTTGTACAGTAAAATATTTACAGGGGCGAAAAAATGGGAGGGAAAAAAATAAAATAAAATAATATAAAATAAAAAATAATAAATAAAAACAACAAAAATTATGTTTTTCCAACACACAGGTATATACACTTGAAAGCTCTAAAAATAGGCATCGATCGATAAGCTCAATGCCACGGCGATAGGAATGGAGGTTAAAAATAAACTTCCATCGTATTGTGTATTATATATCGTAGATATATATGTATATATTTATAAATTCTATGATATTATGTTGGGTAAGAGAGAAACAGAGAGAGAAATAATAATAATGGCGAAAAATAAACGAGCGCTAAACAAGTATTTTGTGGGTGGTGGACTGAAAATAAAGAGGGTGGTATTTCAAATTGAATATATTTATAATTTTTCGTATTGGAAGATTAATTGGTAGCGGATCTTTTTTTTTTGTCGAGAGAGAGAATATTAATATTAATTTTTTTTTTTTGGGCTAATTTATTTAACGTAAAGTTAATATAATTATTTCAATTTAATAATAATATTCTAATACAGGGTGTAAACATTTGTAGTATCTTTATTTTAGAGGGTTACTTAGTTAAGACACTGAAATTGCAAAAATGTTCAAAGTTAAGTAATATAGTAAGACGAACATGGGCCTACATCAGTAACCTAATTTTGATATCAGTTGTTAATGGCGAAAAAAAATAAGAACAGTCAAAAGCCCTGACTGGAGTAAAAGTAGACGCTTCTGCTTTAAGGCAGCTCACTGTCGAGGTAGAATACACTTGGTGATCTGGTAATACAGTAATTGGTTGGTTAATATAACCTTTGCGCTTGCGATTTAGTTTATTGTCTATCGCTAATCCTGGAGGAGTGTAGTCGAGCTCAAGTGAGTGAAATTGTTCCAATAAGTGTGTTACAGGATCGAGACAGACCAGGTGCAGTAGTTCTGCATGGGCCTGGCGGTGAGTTGGCCGCCAATCATAAAGAAGAAGTATTTATTTTAGGTTGGTAACAGTATATGAAAATATAGTGACGTTAACATACGGATGTTAACATTATTTTATGTGCCGTTCTAAAGAGTTTGTATTTTCAATTTTCTCAAATAATAACATTTTTGGCACTACTAATTTCTCATAAGTTATGATCTATAATTTATACTATATTCTTTGCTTATGGTCGAGAAATCCGAAAATGTCAAACGAGACTACGTCTAATGTGTATCAAGGCTTTCTTATTCCAGGGAGAAATGATGTACTATGCTTACAATACCGTGGCATAAGTACCATATGTGCTATAATATGTGATATAAACTTCTATTAAATACTAGACGCACAAATAGGGTGTTCATGCCATGGTATAAGAATATCATCGAGTAAAAATCCAAAATTCCATCGGTAGATAAAACATTGATACTATGTTTAATGTCAATGCTTTTTTATACCATGGTACAAGCTATATTTAGTATCCATAAAATGGTGTAAATAAAACCTGTGTGTGTCTTTAATATAAGTCTTGAAAAAAAAAGTTGTGATTGTCAATTATGACAGTCATAACTTCTATGCGGGCTTGTACGTTAATAATACTGAGACATATGCAAATGGTATTGATGCCATGACTTCAGGATATAATAGAGTATAATATCAAATATTTGTCCACAAATACTAGCTTTTGACAGTCTTGAAATTTTACTACTCCGAATTATTTAAGGGTATTGATTCAGATTGTAGTGTTAAATAGAATATATTTTTATTTTTATGAAGTCTTATGAATTTTCGATTGAAAAGTATTTTGATTAATTCTTCTTCTACCCAACCGAAGAAAATTGCTAAAATATTTTTTTTTTCTTTATATTAAATTAAATTGTAGACAAAATTCTTATCAAAAAAAAAAAAAATACTTTTATCAATATAAGTAAAGATAATAATAATAATAATATAATGTCAAACAATAAATTTTCTACGACGTTATTTTACTGCGCTCCACCCAATAAATTTCCCAACAACCAATGATAAATATTTATTATTGAAGAAAAAGGAAAAAAAAAAAAGAAAAGAAATCATTACATATATAAAATGATATTCTATTTTTGGAATTTAAGGGCAACCATCTATTTATAGAAACATCTTCCAAAATGTACACAACATTAAAAAAAAGAAAATAAATAATCAATAACTTATAAAATAAGACGACAAACATAGAGACATGAATTTCAATTTTGGGTCCTGTTTTTTTCTCCACTTTCTTATCCGCATTAAAGAAAATTCGATATTCTATATTCAAATGTAGTTTTCGAAATTATTATTTTATGATATTCGAAAAAAAAGTGTCAATCTCAATCTGTTGATACAGACTAACGGAGTCCTATATATGACTATATAAAGAAGAGAAAAGAATCCCCCCATAAGAACACACCTCCCCATAAATAAGCTTGTATTAAAATTCCAATGATTATTAGGCTATATTCTATTTTGTGCTTTATTGATTTTTTCCTGCTGGGAGAGTACTTTTTTTTCCGGTTGACATTGAATATCTCCATCTACTTCACAAATTTTCTATATACCATCAAATCAATTTATTCATTTCTTATATTTCAGTGTTTCTCAAATTTCATAAAAATCAGTTTTGGAATTACTTTGGTAATCCGGATTAAATATATATTTATATGAATTATATCGTGTGTACTATCCATAACTAGAGATGAAAATTTAAATCTGACAACACTTTTTAGCTGTCATATTTGACATATATCATTATCAATCTTTGCCATTTTCAGTTCTTGAGCGATATTCGATAGAACAACGAACTTAATTATGAAAGTTGATGAAGGGAATTTTTTCGGGTAACTTTGCGGTTTAGATCAGTAGTTCTTAGCCTATGGAAATTGACCCAAAGTTGGGGTGGTGGACCGCAGTTAATACCTAACCAGGTGGATTTGGAAAAAAATGCAGTTATTATTTATGTACTTGCATATTCGCTTTATGTTTCTCATTAACAATAATATTGCTATGATTTTTTTTTATTGTTTTAAAAATAAAAGGGCGCATTTCTTTTTTATGGGTCGCCAACAAAAAGGTTAAGGTTAATCCCTGGTTTAGATGATCGTACGATTTGATACTATTGGATTACTTTCTTTTAGGGTCATGCAAAAGACATTGTGTATGCAAATGCAGACAACCTTTAAACGATTTCAGTACTGAGGTCAGAGATTCAACGTGTTTCATTGATGAACTTGAGCCACAATTATCCTAAAATTTTGTCAAAAGAATGGAGACCATTTGGACAATAGCATATTTCAAGTTTAAAGACTTACTTTATCAATAATTTCCATTTTTTATTTGAATACCCTTTATAGTTAAATACATGGGCTTTCTCTTAGGCGACATTTTGAGATTTCGATTGAACAAACTTAGACTATAAAAATAAAGGAAGCTATCACAATTACTAGGAGACTTTACGTTATATCCATTCGACTGTCGTATCCTAAATTGAGGACACCCCATGTCCCTTCTTCAAAAATTTCAACAACTTTTTATTTTCACACTTTTTAAGAATCACTGGAATATCGAAGTTGTGTTGTAACATTGAAAATGTTTCTTTCCTTTAGTGAAGGAAGAAAATTTATCACTTATATACCCATAGAACTTGATAACACCAGCAATATGGGGGTTTGTGATATTTTTCATCATGGATACAACATTTTCCATCCACCCTCACCCAACCACCCAAAAGTAAAAGGAAAAAATACGCCAAAACGATAGCAATAATAGTAGTTAACAAGAGTTACAAATAAAAATAAAGCAAGGCAAACAAAGTACATAATTCCGAGTTGAAAATATAAAGAAAAACAAAAAAAAAAAGAAAATTCCTAAAAAACTAACCGAAATTTTCGTGGTTTGAAGTTGTGTTGTGGGTGATTTCTGTTTTGGTGGCGGGCGGGCGGGTTGGTTTGTAAAAGAAAATCCCAAGAATTCTTCGAGTACTTTGTGTAACCTTGGAAATATGTTGTTAGAGAAGTCTACTATAACATATTATATATACGACATGCATGAATGTATATTAATTTTATGTATATAACAGAATTTTGGGTTGGTTTTGTGGGGTGTTATGTATTTTGTCGTTTTTTTTGGGTATATAAGGGAAAATTTCTTTCTTTACTAGTTATATTATATGAAATCTTATTTTTCGTGTGTAGTTAAGCTCCCAATGGGTAGCTAGCTGCTATATGATAAGACCGACAACGATGACAACAATCAAATCAACAACGTGGTACAACATTTCTAATATTAGGATAGCTCCATTGATTTTTTAGGACTTGTTTTTTATTATATTTATGTCTTTTTTTTTGTTTTTCTTTCTTTTTTTTTTTGTTATTTCTGATAATATTATTATAATTATTGTTGTTGATTTTTTTTCCCACTTCTGTTTTCTTAGTATGACATTTTCTAAATAATAAATATTTTCTTTTGCTTCGATAAAATTTTCTTGTTGATATTTTTCTCCGTAAAACTTGAAAAATTCCGAATTAAACAAAAATTAATGAAAATTTTTTAAGACTATCTTAAAATTATCATAAATTTTGTTGTTTTGGGCAAAAAAAATTATATTCTGGAAGAGCTTAAGTTTTTTGGGTACTGGAATTAATTTTGAGCATTGTCTAGTTAGTCATATTATTTGGCTGGTTTTGTATGATTCCGAGTGGGTTCTATTTTTATCCTGACTCTTATTTTGTTTCGATAGTTTGCTTAAAAATAAGAAGAATTTTTTTTTAAATAAGGAATTCATTCAATGCTCGAAAAATGGGAAAAGTTGTAGCTAACGATGGACTATTCTTTGAATAAAATATAATGTAGCTTTTCGTTTAAGAAAACAAATTTACTCAAGCACCTTATATATAAAATCTTTAGAGAAAATGGAAAACTGTAGTCAAATTTTGTATCTTTTAAGAATGCATTTCCAAGTTTTCTTGATCAATTTATAATGAATAGATCTTAACACTTCAGATATGCTTATTACAAGCAATGCAGGATATCATTCAACAATACATCGAATAAACGATGAATCGAATGTATGGTATATGTTATCAGACATAAATGAGCATAAAGACATGCAAAACTCCAAACAGTTCCCACCCAACATGAGTAAACTACACTAGGTCCCATGGCAAGAGCTCCTAAAAGCTCCTTGCAAAAGATCCAGACGAAAGATATTGAAAAATTCTGTCGATTTCGATATATCAATTAAAACACCTTTAGCCTAAATACTATTTTATAATAATTAGAAACTGTTCAGTCTATGAGATTATATCAAAAAGAAAAAAAAATGACGATATTATTAAATATTTATTTATAAATAACATTCAATTTATTGGAAAAACCCACACGATCACAAATAATAATAATAATAATAATAATAAAGAAAATAAAAATATAATCTATTGAAAAAGTATTTTCCTATAGACCGCGGAATATATACTATCAACTTTTTTTTCTGTTTTTCTATTAATAGCAACTTTTTTTCTTGTATATTAGAGACAGTACCACAAAGTCATTAATTAAAAGTTAGAAACAAAAACATAAAAATAAATGCCAATTTCATATTAGAACAAACGAAAGTGACTCAATCCAACAGGTCGACTGGTTTTGTAAGTTTTTATCGTTTGTTTTATTTTTAATACACAAAAATAGAAATTTTAATGTATTCCACATTTTTTTATATAAGAAAAGATTAAATTGAATTAAATTACGAAGATTATTTTTATACAATTATTTAAATAAGAATAAAAAAATTCAAATTATATAAAATTATATATTTTTTCTCAATTGAATATTATAATTTTAAGGGCCAAAATAGGGGTAGGGGGCTGTAGATCTGAAATTCTCTTATTTAAGATCATTTACAAAAAAAAAACGGAAGTGTCTACCACAGTGTAGAAGTGAAACAGAAGCTTTTTTTGAATACAGCGCCAAAGTGGTGCGTGGTAGAACTATTGAGTCTTCGACGGAAATAATCCCCATAAAAACCTCCACAACTTTGCCGAACATTACAATCGTGTACGATGACCTCTATATAAAAAGTTCAAAAATTTGTATCGACTACACCGCTAATACAGTGACAGATAGAACTATTTGGTCTTCGATGGAAATATTCCTCATTATAACCTCCACAATATTGACGAACAGCGTTTTAAGGTGGAAATAATGAGAGATCATTTCCATGATAGGTGCCCCGTAAAGTAAAACGTAAAAATCTTTTTTGGACTGAAATCCTCCAGTCTATTGAAATGAACTTTTTGATGCGTTGATCATATCTGACTGGTATATTCCATTATTGGGCTTACAAAAGTAATATATGTAAATGGCTTTTGTGACAAATGGGTCACTGTCAGAAAAACTCGCAAGTCGGTAGTGTTTTAGTGCTACTAAATCTTTGGAGAGAACCGCAATCAACAAGATAACTGCGGAAAGACTTTATCTTTAGCATTATTAGTGTTGTGAGAAATTGAAATTATGTACTTTAGATAATATTTATAATTATTTTGAAGATGTAATATAATTTGTTTTTTGTATTTCATGTTTGCTGCAAACATATAAAAATTATAATTTTAATTTTTTTAAAATCATTTATGAAGGCTTCTGTAATGAATTAAAACACTTAGAATATATGTCAACAATTTCTAAGTGGGAAATGGATTAATTTAATATTAATTAGAATTTTGTATCTTTTTTTTATAAAACACTAAAAAAAAATGCATTTATATATTCAAATGAGATCCCAAATAGAACAAAATTATTCGAAATTGTTTTTCTGCTATATATGTTCAAATAGAGAGACAGACCTTCAATAAGGCTGTTTTCGTTCTAAATTCTTTTTAGTTTTCCACTATTTTTAGTTATGCAGTTATTCCAATTTAATAAATATACATTAATAATGAATATTTAAAAGTATATAATAATTTCCATAATATCCATATTAATTTATTTTGAAAATAAAAATAGATTTTAGTCTTTGTTATTTGAGTAAACAGAAAAAAAATTAGTATTTATTTATATTTCTTGAATTAATAAATATATAAAAAGATAATTTATTATATTTTTAACGCACCTACAAGACTAATTTATTATCTATAAAAGGAAAACTTTGTAGACTTTATTATAAATAATTAAAATATATTTATATATAAATACAAATTATGACAAATTTTTACTTATTCTTTTTTTTAACTTTATTTTATTTTGTTTCATTTTAATTTACTTTAAGTAAAAAGTCAAGTAAGATTGTAATCCAAGGAAATACAAGTTTTAAGCTTCAAAAAATTTAAATCGATTTCATTTTCCCTCTTCCTGATAGATTTTGCCTTTGAAAACTGAACGTGCTCTTTTGCACTTATTGTAAGATTTTTTTTTTTGACTTTGTTTTGATTGGTACTTTAAAATTATTTAAACATTGTTTAGGGGAATATCTTACAATGAAGATCGCGTTCCATTTAATAATTTACTTCTAATAAAAAATCACGAATTCAACTGTGATTATTACTGGCGGTTTCTATTACACACACACGAATGGGAAAACATATGGAACAAAACATTAATATAGATATGTTATATCTTCTGTATTTTTTTTATCTATGAATATTATTTGCCTTTTTTCTGTCCTATGGTACAGACAAACCTGATAGTGTATTAATTTTGTGAAGAATTTGTGTTAAGACTTCGAAGCATTCTTGCAATAGGATCAAACCTTTCATAATTGGTGCGATGGCTGTCGATCATGAATAAGACAAGGCTTCTTAGAGAGATCGCATAAGGTTTTAGTATTGAGCGTTTGAGGAGGCTCGAAGACTCAATAATACCAAATAAAAACTCATTGTTTCATTTGATTTGGGTACTTTATAATTACTCATACTTCGACTGAAGACTGTCTCTGGGAACAGGTCTTTTCGAGTCTCCGATGTGTTTACACAGATCTCTTTTGGATCTTTCTATCAAAAAAATGATCTCTAAAGACCAAAGCCACTGTTCGTATATCTTCAGAGATGACAGTATCAAAGATCCTATAGTAGTCTATCTCTACGAGTTTTACTTTACGAAATTTTAAAGTTATAATTATTGATCATATCAGTCCGCTTGTATCAAAACTTACTATTTTCTATTAAATTTAGTATAAAATAGGAAGTTTTAATACTACAAGTATTTACTTTTGTTGTTGATTTGAAAATTGTTTTCTTGTTCTAAAAAGTTTTGCTTAACAAAACCGAAAAAAAAAATGGTACCTAATTGGAATTACCCAATTTACCTAATGATACATAATAATGGCGTATTTAGTTTTATTTATTTTTTTTGAATAAATTTTTAAAATAGAATTACAAACAATATTATTTTAGTTTTTGTTTAAAATAAGATTTTAAAAAAATTTCACAATTTTAAATGGAAATTATAAAATCATTTTCGATTCGTTCCAATCAAAAAATGATAACATTTCTATAAAAAGAAAACTTGTTATCAAAATTTGATTTGAAATTATATTTTTAGTCGTCTATTTATAGAAAGACTATTTTCTTCAATTTCGACACATATAATAGAATTATAAAACTTTATACTATTTTTTTTATTGAATTTATTTACTATATTTTGAAGTCTATATACTGAATCTCTTCTCTATACTATCTATCTATAATGGTATAGAATAGATCAAGGCTGTCCAACCCGCGGCCCGCGGGCCGCATGCGGCCCAAAGCAGGTATCAATGCGGCCCAAAAATATTTTAAATTACTGAAGCATGTTCATTTTTCTGAGGAATGATTTGTGTGTTTGTGCTCTCGTGCTAAAGCTGCCAAGTAACAAATAACAGAACCAGGACCAGAACTGAAAGCTCTTTCGTTATGTAGTAAATTTTCTTTCTGTTCGCTCAGCTACACTGTTCTGTTGTTTATCACTTCGTGGCTTAAGTGAAGAATGAGACATACTAAGTGTAAAATTAGAACCAACATGTTGAACCTTGAGGATTGCCTGAGAATTACAACCACGTCAATCGAACCATATATTGACTGTTTAGTTTCTCAACTTGAATGCCAAGTTTCACAATCATTTTATGATATGGATTTATACATAGTAATATACTTGTGGCCCAAAACACCATGTCTTCTTCCAATGCGGCCCAGGGAAACAAAAAGGTTGGACACCCTTGGAATAGATCAATGTTTATACCATGAAAAGCTTTGATTTATAGCAAAAAAAAATTCAATCATACAGAAAGAGGTTTCGACCTGACTCAGGAAGTTTGATTATATCTTCTTATATTTTCGAATTTAATGGATTTTATATTAAGAAAAACACACGTTTTTTTTCACTTAAAACGTTGGCGTATCGAAAAAGTTATTAAATTTTTTTTTCATTTTATCGGAAAATTAATAACTACGAACAAGGAAATTATTAATAGTACAACGTAAATAATAAAATCTCACGTTTATTGTTCAATAAAATATACGTAATTTAATAACAAATCAATAAATTACTTGTTAAAGTTATTGAATAAAATTGAAAATTAGTTTTTTTTTCTTGTAATATTACATACTAAAAATAAGAATACTAATTGAGAGTAAATTGATTTTTACAAGAAAAAAAAGTTGTAAAATTAGTTATTAAGTTTCTAAAAATATCTGTTCTTGTTGGAAGATCAAAACAAATTCATATAATATTGGGTTGTCTGGAAACTTCCACCGTCCCCCCAATTTCCAGAAGATCGAAAAGACGTTGGAACATATTTTAACATATTAATGTTTTTGAAAACATATAACTTGAGTACATATGTTAACAAAATATTTTATGGCATCTTTAAGAAAACAATTTTTCGAAATGAATTGATCCCGCAGTCATTTCTGTACTCTTTTCAAGTGCATTTTAGGTAGATTGATGCTTTTCTTTTTACTGGAAGGCCAAAAATGTCTCATAAACAATAAAAAAAAAAGATATTCGCTGTTTTACCTGACATTGCATCTATAGATTATAATTTATTCATATTCTCTTACCAGCAAGAACTTTAACTCTTTGGATGATATTTAAAATCACCACCTTAACGAAGTATGAATTATGTCAGAACTTTTACCGATTTCAACTGGAAATGTATTAGAATAAGGGAGTAAAATTTTCAAACAATTTTCTATGCACTGCTAACATAAATAGCTACATATTGGACGTATTGGTTGGTGACAGAGGAATTGGATTTAATTTTACAATTTCAAATTGTAAGCAAACAAATCCATGCTGAATGCACAAAAAAATAAGAGTTTGTGACTTCATCCCATGTGCTCAACGGAAATTTTTAAAATAATGTCATTCTCCCTTTTCCTGATACATTTTGCCTTTAAAAACTGCCCGTGTTCTTTTGTACTTATTTCCACGTGCATTTTATTTTGTTTTTTTACTACTTTGTTCTGATTGGTGTAATTGTTTATTCGCTAGCTTTGGGTACTTTATAATTTACTTATACTTTGAGCTTGATCAGTTTTTTTGTTGATAAACCTGAAAAAATCTGGAAGAAAGATGGAAAGAAATGGACGAAAAAAAAATATCGATATTAAAAAATTTCCTTCAAAATCAGCTTGAAGTTTCCGGACAACTGGCAATAATTAGTGAATTTTCAGGTTAAATTGTAATATCATATTGAACGTACAACTGGGCCTATCGCCTCTATTCGAACTATTTCATCTATGAATATATTCCTTCCTTATTCGGAATGTTATATGTAACTAGTTTAGGACCATATTCTGTTGGCTTGTTGTTTCTTCAAAAGCTCGTTGTACATTTGTGTGAAGATATTTGTTCAGTTTTAGGTTTTTTTTTATCATATTTTCCTATGAGATCCAATAATTCGATCATAACATTTAGATTTGAATTATTTTAGAATAAACTGGACCCAATTCTTCTACAATCCTGGAATATTCTTCTTTTTTTATTTATTAATTCCAAAATATTGCATAAAATTAAACTTTTTGGCAGTTATAACAAATTCCTTTAATATTTCGTCATATTTATTATTATTAAAATTATTCTTAATAAAAGAATATCTTAAAATACACTTCTCAGAGTATATTGACCCGAATAAAAAAAAAACAAGATTTACATTAAAAATAATATCAATTACTTTTATGTGAAAATTTAACATTTTACGCGTGTTTACAAATTAATATTAATTTTTTAAAATACAGCGGTAACAAAATATTTACAACCCAAAAAAGTAATAATAAAATTCTTTTCGGTATTTTATGAGAGAACCAAAAATTATAAAATAATATTTAAAGCTTTATTTTATTTTTATATTTAAAAAAATATATTTTACTATCAGAATTGGGTTCTTTTTTTCGTGAAAGTTATTTTTAGCAATTTTAAGCTAAATTTCTTAAAAACAAATGGAAAAATACTAAATTAGAATAATATAATAAAAAAAGACAACAGAATTATATAGGGTAGTATGCCTAATAGTGGGCTACTTCCCTAATGTAATTTTTTTTTTAACATTGCTTAATGTAAGCAACAGTCATTGGCTGCATCCAGCACTACTAAGCGCTTAGTCAAAATTCTTAATCTAAGCAGTTAGAATTTTTTGAACTCCTGGATGCGTTTTTTTTGCTTCAATTAAGCGAAAAATAATTGTATTGTCTGTGCTAAACGTCAAATTAGTTTTAATTGAATAAATTCTAAAAATATATATTTTTTTTAACGAAATAAGTGCCGAAAGTAAATAAAAATTGAGAATAAAGTGAAATAAAAATTTTATAGGAAAGTTGAAAAGTTTTAACAAACTCATTCCAATTAAAATTGGATAATCCAGAAACAATTTTCAAAAATTCCTTTCAATTTATCCATTGCACATACCATTTCTTAACGTGAACAACAACCTCAAATGCGCTGTTTGGGTTAGCAAAAAATTTTTATGCTAGAATTTCACTAAGCGCTTAAAGTTAGAATTGCATCCAGTCCTCTTGCTAGATTTAAGCGCTGTAAAGCGCTTTAAGCGCTTAGAACTGCTGGATGTGCCCATTGTAGAGGAGGCCTTTCAAATGTCTTTTGCTCAAGCAAAAATCAAACACCCTGGCGTTATCATTATCCTACCTCAGCATTCGGGAAATCAGATCATGGCTTAATCGGTAACGCATTGAACACTATGAATTCTGTAATCGCCGATTTGAATAAGAGTCGAGTTTGAAAAAGGAAAAAAAATCATTTGTTTTTTAGTTTGAATTTGTTCTTTTAGTCCCTCGTCCATGTTTAAGAAGGCACGTTAAGCCGTCAGTCTCGATGGTGTAATTATACAGAAAAGTTAAAAAATTGGTACGGTGAATGCAAGACCTAAGTACAGGGTCTGCTCGACTACCAAACTCCATTCGGTGGTCGGTGGTTTGTAGTAAAATGTCCCTACAAATCCTTAAATAATTGTTTCCCCAAGAACTTTTATAGTATAAGTAGAAAAATATTGATAAGTCTTTAAAATTACTCGATTCCTTGGTTATCCCACTGTTGGGTATTCTATCCTATTTACGATTTTTAAATATAGTTTTTTAATGACTTCTTAAAAACAAATAAAAAATATATAAGTAGGTACTATAAAATATTTCTAACTAGTTTTTAAAATCCGGTTTAAAATGACATAAGTGATGAATAATTTTAAATTTATTTTATTTTTAAAATAAACAATATTTATTGCGTGAAACATTTTATCGAAAAGAATTTTTTTAAAATGTGTATTTTATTTATTTAGCAACAGAAAGTCTAAACAAAATTTTTATATTCTTTTCTTTTTTTTTTTTTTTTTGTCTTTTAGATATGGCTCGCGATTCGGCTGTGGGTCGTGAAAGGATGATAGTTGTTCCGGGAACATTACAATTAGACAGTGGAACATCACATACACCTGGACAACCGAGTGATATTAATCAACAAATATTAGAAGTATGTAAATTTTTATTCAATAATTCCTAAAAACCTGCGACCTTGTAAATGGGGCTACATAAATTATGTTGAAGAATTTCTTAAATTCCAATTTAACATAGTCAAAATAGAAATGCTCTATAAATTAAATTGAAACAATAAATATGGATATTATGTTACAGTTCTGGAGCCGAATCGTGTAATTCGGTTTAGACAAAATTCGAATGGGAAATGTATTGCGATTTTGATGTTTTGTTTTATACGATTTAGTGCAAATCGAAATACACGATCCCACTTCTGTGGTAACGATTTAGACTCATTCAATTCAAAGTTTAATTAAGGTGCTTTGTCGTTTAAAATTCTGTAAATTCCTCAATTCTACAGATATACCCAGAAAAATTGTAAGGTTATTGGCTAGTTGTTGCAACCGTATTTTTAAGTAGTGAGAATTAAAATTCAATTGTCACAACCAGCCAATAACTTTAGAATTTTTCTGATTGTATTGATGTGAAATTTTGAGGACATTTTCTTGAAACTTGGAACTTTTAGGAAGTGTAAAAATATAAAAAGTATTAGTATTTTTTAGGCAGATGTAGCCTCTTAAAGTTTGAACTATGATACGCTCAAACCTGTTTCGTTGAGAACTCTATAACCTTTTCAAATCTTCAGCTACTGTTGTTAAATTCTTAGAATATATTCTTAAAAACTGTAGCTTTTAGAAGGTTCAAAAATATGGAAATCGAATTCATTATTTTCCCAGGTAGATCTGGCCCCTTAATTATTGTTAATATGTACTTAATTGTAAGATATTTTGAGTTGGATTTAATTCGTCCCAAAAAAAAAGTCTCCTATAAATAAATTCGTTTTGCACCAGAAATAACTTATTTGGCTTCTGTTTTCAAACAATTTCCGGTACAAATTTAGAATTTAGATGTTTCAGATTTTTCTTTTCAAAATTCAAAGTAAATATATAACTTTTTTTTTTTTTTTTTTTTGAAAATTCTATTTATGAATGTTTATAACGATCTCATAATTATTTTCTATACAATTTCTTAGTTCTAGTTCTTCTTTCGTATTTTTAAATTGTTTAAGGAATCCATCTAAAAGTTGGTATCAAGAGAAAAAATTTTCTTAAAAAGAAGAAATTCTTGTAATTGAAATTTTTCAGAATTTATACAATTTCAAAATTTCTATATATACAATATACGATTTGTATTTTCTTTTTTTTTTTCTTCTATAAATAATTTTATTAGAATTTCTTTTGTGGGTTTTTAAGAAAATTTTTAGCATAAAATAAATTCTTTTAAATTTTAAATACGTAAATGTTTTATGGTTTTTTATGTCAAAATTGATCTTGGAATTTGTTTAATTTTTTTTTTTGGGTGTTTAGTGATTTAGTCATTTTTTTAGACATCTTTTGGAAAATGATACATGGATAGACAAAAAAATTCCGTGACTTTTTATTTAAAGATACATTTTTTACAACGATTTATTATTAGTTATTCAAATACGTGCAGAAGCCTTTCAACCACCTTTTATTTGGCAATAGTGGAGTAGTCACATAGTGCTAAAAAAGTTGCAATGATTTAACATATATAGGGTATTCAGTGTCTTTCTTAAAACCCTCATATTCCTCGTAAATTTCATATTTCTCATACAAAAATTTACAAAGTACGACGTTTATAATGAATGCGAGGTTTTTACGACAGAGAATGAATACCCTTATAGACTTAATTTCACACCAAAGAAATGTTAATATGAAACTCCCCCTTAACGGGCACTAAACGGACAGATTGGTATGACAAATAAATATGCGAATAATAAGACTCATAAGTTTCCCCGTCCACTTGATTGTAATTGAAAATATTTATTTACAATTAGCCTCAAATATTAAACAACATATTCCATCTTGTGAGGAAAAAAGTTACTTTTATTTCTAACAAATAAGAAGTATCTTGGTTATCCAAGGCACAAACCTTTTTATATTTATTGAACACCTATTTAAAAAAAATTTTGCAATGATAAATTCTACATAAGAGCAGGCATTGGTCATATTTCATGATTAGAAGTCCATCATATAGCCAGGATTGCCTCTGGTGATAACAGAGGAGACAAACTAGTGGTTGAGATATACTTAATTGCGCCATTGCTATTGGTACTGTTCACTCCTGATCGTTTGTGAGAACGCCATGGCAAATTAGTCCAATTTAAGTACATCTTCAACTAAATTCATAGTTAATGAATAATTACGATACCATAGCCAAGTGTAGTGAATGCGTTCTAAAAAAAACAAAATATTCGATAATTTATTTTTAAATTGTTTCTCTAAAATTTGATTGCAAAAATCATGTTTAATAAAAATATTCCTTTAATTAAAAGAAAAAAACTCAGTTCCATATACTTGTAAAGGTTAGATTTTCACTAAAAAAGGAAATGATTCTAATTTCCAATTGAATTAATAGCGTTTAATTCCGACACCTGTTGAAGAATACAAATCAAAGAACAACTATGTTTGGGCGTTAAATTATTTTAATGAGTAATTTCTTTCAATTGTAAATAAGACATAACAAAAGATGTATGTTAATTACAAAACATTAATATTATTGATTCTTATTTAATATTCACAATAATTATTAATAAGGCAACAATAATATTCTTTTATATAAGCCTTTGGATAAATAACATAAAATAGAATCGAATGTAAATATTACGTAAATCAAGCATGAATACGTGTTTATACATTATTTATAATGAAATTAAATTTCGTTTTATTTTTAATTATCATAAACAGTGATGCGTTGTAGCCAGTAAAACAAAATTATATCGGTCTCTTGCCTTTATTATACCCTATGGTAGAAACTATACCAGAGAGTATACATATTAGTTATATCGATTTATCTATATCCGTCTGTGTACTAGATAACTTAAAAACCTAGTTATCCAATTTTAATGAAATTTGCAACGTTGGTTGGTTGTTAAACAATAATCAACCGATTTGGTATTGGATTTCAGCAAAATCAACCAACGGAGAGCGAAGTTATTAAGTAAGAACCATCCTGGTTTTTGACCTGAAAGTTTTGTCGTTTTTTTTTTTTTTATGGGCTTTCAGATTTAATTGGAAAATTTGTGAAGCAATTTTGTTTAAATTATTAACATGGTTTCACTACATAAATAGGCGATATTGTGCTAAATTTCAATAAAATCGGTTCAAAGATAGTGGAGAAAAAAATAGTTATATGAGAAAAGAAGCCTGTTCATACAATTTTTCTAGTGTATTTTAAAAAAAACTAATATACTGATTTGAATAAAATTTGAAGAATAAATTTATGCTATTAGTATCCAGGTTATTTGTAAATCAGAAAACTTTACTAATCCGGTATAAAAAAGTTGAGAAGTTTTTCAGATACATATTTTATAAATATAGGCCTCGTTTGAGTCATCACATTTTTCTTGGAATTGACCGATTCTTTTTAAAATTATTCTTGTATCGAATGTAGAACTCTTTGAGGTATTACCTAAAAACCTACACCTATTAGTGACTATAAATTTGATTTGAATTTTAAAATAATGTTTTTTTTCCCTCCAAAAAAAAAAAACATCATAAGGTAAAACAGGAATATTCCACGTTCGTGTTTGAGCACGTACTCGCGTATATGAGTCAGTTTTATTACTCATTAGAAACACTCAACAACGAAATATAATAAACCAAAGTAAAAGAATTTTTGTATTTTAGAGTTTTTAAAACATGTAACAATTCTAAACGTTTAATTGGTATATTAAAAAAGTCTTATGAGTTCGTATTCTTATGAAATATGCTATACAGTCAAACCAATGTAAAACGGAATATGAAGGTACTAAATTGGTATTTAAACATAGTTCAAATTGTAACCTACCAAGCGATTTAGTTAAACTTTTTAGTAAAATAATTTGATGTAGCAGAGTCCCAATACTATTGCTGGTTTTTTTTTTACAGAAATAATGTTTAGAATACGTTAATTTTTCCTAGCAAGATTTTCTCGTCATATGCCTTCAAGTGTCTATCTATAGCAGGCATGTCAAACACGCGGCCCGTCAATACATAGATTGCGGCCCGCCAAGACTTAACAATTTTAAAACATCAAGCTTTGACGCTTGAAGCTGGAAAATTAGAACTTTTTGGTTGATGCTGGCGCGAGGCGTCAAATGAAAATCGGCAGCCGAAACCGAACGGAGATAAAACCCAAGATGATCAAGACAAAGTCCAGTGTTTGCTCAATCATTTGCGATTGAAAGTGGATTTTGGTTTTTATTCATGTAGGATGGCTATCAGATGTAAGAAACATGAATCAAGTAGAGAAAATGCCGACATGAGAAACACCCTTTCAGTTGCTAAAGAATATACTCTTAAAAAGCACTATGACACAAATCATAAAACAAACACTGACCAATACGCTGTGAAACTTCGTAAAGGCAAAGATATTCGAAATATCGCTCAGCTGGCCATTTTTATTCGCGAATGCGATGTTAATTTAAAAGTAAGTGAAGAACTTTTGGAAATCCTTCCTGTTCATAATACAACCACTGGAGCTGATATTTTTGATGCACTTATGGAAGTTTTGAAGAAGTATAAACTACCATTGGAAATATTGGTTTGTCTTGCAACTGATGGTGTACCTACCATGACCTACCATGAAAATTAAAAGAAACATGCAAATGGCATGGTAATAATAATTTTGAACATTTTTATTGTGTTATTCACCAGCAAGTACTGTGCTCCAAAGTTTTAAATATCGGACATGTTTTAAAAATGGTCACGAAAATTGTAAATTATATTCGAGCACGTGGACTTAATCATCGTCAATTTACTTAATTTCTGGAAGATATAGAATGTGAATACACCGATCTACCACATTATACGGAAGTTCGATGGATTTCGAGTCATAAAGTGTTAAAACGATTCTTCAAATTGCTGGACGAAATCATAATTTTCTTGGAAACCAAAAATTATGAATGTGCTGAATTAAAAGATATCATCATTATGGATTTTATTAACTTTTTGAACATTGAAAACATGCGGCCCCCAACTTAATACAAAATAGATCATGTGGCCCGTAATATCATATGAGTTTGACAAGCCTGATCTATAGTATAGACATTTAATCTAGTTTCCATCTTGAAAACGTTCACGAATCCAAGATAACAAAATATAAGACAAATATTGCTTTTTAGTTTACAACGTCATCAAAGATGATAAGCTGGTGTGCCTGACGCCGGTACGATCATACACTTTAGCCTAATTTAACATTGCAAGCTTAAACTTAATTTAGGCTTAAGCTCTACTTAAGTTAAACTTAAGCTTTACTTAAGCTATCCCTAGGTCTTCACTGCGATATTGATTTTATAATTTAAGCAGAACTAAAATTTTAAACTGTGCTTAAACTCGTACTTGGTCTTAGCCAGAGTTCCGTCTTATGCAGATTCCGTTTTTAGCAGGTTTAACTGTATTACGTAGTAGTATTTCTCACCTGTAATTGTGTTTTCTTAAATTAGAATAAATTGTTTTTGAAATCAAATTTTATGAGTTTCTTTTTTTCAAACAAATTAAAATTATATTTTTTTATATTTAAATTAATTTTTTTATTTAAAATCAACAAAAAAAAAATATATCAATTTATGTTACCAGGCTAATGGAATATTTTTTATTTTTTTTTTTTTGGTAGAAATCCATTAAAGTATGTCATTGTTTAAGAAAATGATTATCTTAATTTTTGTATTAAACTTATTATCATTAAAAAGATAAACACGAATTCATTTATGTGATTACCTTTTTTTGGCAATTCGGTAAATCACTCGATTATAAAATAAAAAAAAAAACCTGTTAACATGTATGACGAACGGGCGGACTGGTTAATGACGAACAGACTGGACGGGTTAACAATTTTCGTTGTGCTTTACTGATTTGCAATGTCATCTTTCGTCGTGGATTTTGCGATTTTTCATTTATGATATTTAGAATAATCAAAATAGTATTAATTTTACTATACAGAGTGGATTGTTAAATAAGTATTCTGCTAGAATCCACTGTGCGCCAATGCTACTGGCAATATTTAGCAGGATTCAATTGCGGATTCTTTCAATTCATATGGTCTAAACTAATGGATTTATAGATGAACTCAGAAAAAACATACAAAAAAATACATTAAATCTAAATTTTTTATCATCAAAGCCCAAGGGGCTTGTAGAATCTTTGGACCCCGAGCATCGTCGGGGAATTCAGCTTGTATAATATAAAATACGAATGTAAATATGAAATTTCGGTTGCAGAAATTCTTAAAGCAATATTTAACAAGGTTTTATGCTAAAAAAAATTCGTGAAATATTGTCCTAATTCGGGGATATTGATTATAAAACAAAAAAAGCCTGTTAAATAGTAGCGAATCAATTGAATTTCAAAATTTTAAGTTCCAGATTACAATTACCATATCGGCTTTTTAATTTTTAATAAAGACCAAATGTGTATTTCGAAAACTATCAATCGTTTGTGCTGCACCATTTGTAAAGTTATGAAAGTTTTGAATTCTTTAGAATTTTGTGATAAGTCTTGATTGAATTCTTTGAAATATCAACTGCTTTGAGTCCTCCTAACTTGTTCTCGATCTAATTTCTAGAGATTATTGCCATTATTCTACAACGTTATGACAATATTGCAACACAATGGAAGTACGTGAGTTTTGAGTAGAAGAACAAGGCCTTAAGTCCAAAAACTTTCGACTTATTTCAAGAACTATTGAAAAGGATTAATTCTCATGTTAAATATGTCAGCAGTAGTAGTAAGGCCGTTTTTATTTTTAAAAGCATTCCATATCTAATATACAGAACTCTGCCATTATCTCACATAAATTATTTTAACGACATTTATGTCGCCATAAGTCGATCGTCACATAAATATCAATATTTTATATGATCATCCCCGAAAAAGAAGACACCTATAAATTCTAAGAAAAAACAGGTTAACCCGAAAATATCAAAATTAAAGTTTTTTTTGGAATTTTTTAGGTAAAATCAAAGGTAAATCCAATGGAAAGTTGAATGAATTGTCGTCATTTTTTTTTTTTTGTATCAATTAGTCTGTCTCATCTAATTTTATCTACAGGAAAAAAAAAAACAAATGTTTTTATAGTACGACCGCGAGAGTATGTAATATTCACGTCATAGTCCCCCAAGATAGATGGACCCGGGTGTTGTTGTATACCAAGTTCAAGATCGTATTTGACGATGAGAAATTTATTTTTGAATTTTTGAACCACCGAATGAAGAAATTTTTAGTATTTTATTTTGGTATTTGTTTTTTAAATTAGTTTTCATTATGCTTCTTTTATATAAAAAAAAAAGAAGAAAAATATCTTTGAAAACACTATCAAAAATGACGTCAAAACAATCACTGTGATAAAAAATGAATACATTTTAACAAAATTATATTATTTTTTTCGATTAGTTTTATCTTTTTTTTTCTTTAATTTAAATAACATAAAAATATCAACCAAAAAAAATATGCTTAAATTTATTTTTGGGATAGGAAATTTTTACTAGTTTAAATTCTGAACATGTTAACGACCGAACAAAATAAATAAAGTCAGATATTTTCTATTTAAATTTACTGCAAAATTTAGTTGAACTAAAATATATGGGTACAGTATAGTCACGATAATTTCAACTAATTTCTTTCATTTTTCAATGACGTTACAGTTCAACGTGAGCCTTCATGGTTAAAAAAAATACGTTAATTTTAATGATTTTCAAGTTATGTCATCGCGAACTTACCCTTAGTGACCTTAAAACATTTCTTGTGTATTTAATCTAAACTCAAAATCATTAACTACCCAAATAATAACGAACCAAAAGATGAAAACGTCCCATTTTAAACCGTGTTGGCATTTTCTAAATCCTAAACAATGAAAATCACATGCAGTAGTCACTAATTAAGTACGAGTCGAAATATCAGTAATTATAAAGTATATCAACTTCCTATCCTCGCCGTGTCCAACATTTTCAACAGTTCCGACTGGATATGTACTAGAGTAAGAGAGCAAAATTTTGAAACAATTTGCATTCGCCCTCTTCCTGATACATTATCCGTGTTCTTTTACACTTATTACCACGTGAATTTGTTTGTTTGTTTTTTTTACTACTTCGTTCTGATTGGTTTAATTCTTTATTCCCCAGCTTTGGGTACTTTATAATTACTTATACTTTGGTATGATCATATTGTTTCTTCATATCTATTCAGTTTTAAGTCGATTTCAATATGATTTTTCTCCTACAATTTGAACACCTAAAATTTTTCAGATGAATTGAGAACCATGACATGTTTGCAAGGAAGGCTAATAGTCATAATAGTCAGTTCATCGTTATAAGCAATAAGAGTCGATTGTTAGTGACTACACAATTTTGTTTTCAGTAAAAGTTGAATGCATTTTTAATAACGTCTTGATTCGAAATACTAGTGCCTCCTTACCATGAGGCTATCATCGTTTTCTTAACTATTGTAAAATAAATGATAGCCAGTTAATATTTTTGAGGTGGTTATCAACGTTCTCGTCAAAGATTTCTTTAAAATCTAGCAGCAGAACCGTAACGATAAAATATTGCCATTCCTATATTTTTCAATACGATTTGGTACAAATTCATTCTTGGGTCTTAGATTTCTGATAAAAAAATATTTTTAGTGTTTTTGAAAACTTATTTACATATGGCCAATACCTATGAAAAATATTAAATCAAAGTTATTATCCTACAAAATTTGAATAGGAAAATTCTTCACTTTCATGTCAAAAAAAAAAAAACAATTTTCGCGAAGGGTATGACATATTTCGAGATGTCCTATATGAGTTGAAATTATTGTGACTCTACTGTATTTTCTTTTTTAAATATGTATATAATTAAAATAAAAGTGTAAAATAAAATATTTTCTATTTTAGAATTTTTTTTTTTTTAAAGAAAAGTAGAACAAATTTTTATTTTTTATATTCCTTTTTGCCAAAAATAAAAATATATTAAATTAAAAAGAAAAATATAATAAAATTCTAATAATATTAATTTATTTTAAATTTGTTTCTTTTTTTGCAGTTAAAAAAGGAACAAGAAATACAGAAACAAATGCTTTGGCACACATTTCAAGAGAAAACAAAACAATTAGAACTTCAACATAAATTGGAATTAGAACATAAATATCAGGTTTGTTTCTTGTTTTTAAGTATTTTTATTAAATTTTTATTTTTATTTAAATATTTATGCGAATTTTTACTTTTCCATAATTTTTATTTTTCGAGAAAATTATATTTTAAATGGAAATAAATTTTCAATTAGAAATTATTCACTCTATAAAAGTCAAAATAGATTAGAAGCGTTTGAATGGGCTATTAAAAATTAATATTACTTAAAATTTCGATGAAAGCTTATCGTTGATATGTTTCCAGTTCAAAAGAAAATTTACTAAAACATTATATTATATTTCTAACGACTTGTTTACATGTGACATTTATCAACCGAATAAAATTCTCTTGATAGAAATTCTAAAGAAATTTTTTTATATATCGATATCTATTTATGTACTTCTTATATAGTAGTCACGACCTTTCTTCATCTTTCGTGCATCTTTTCTCTGAAATTTATTACGTTTCTCCGCAAACAACTGTTCAAGGTGGTTTTTTTTACGTCATCCAAAAGAGTCGACATTTTTGCTGTTAAGAGAATTTTTTTTTAATGATCTGAATCTGAAGGTGCAGTGTCACACATGCAGGACATACCTTCTTTGCTGGTTGTGAGACATTTTTGGCTTTCCCATAATAGTGTCTAAAATGCATTTTTTTGTCTTCCATCTTTATAAGGATACAAAAATGACAGGAATGAATTTATCTCGAAAATTTTTTTTCATTTTTGTCTTAAAGATGTGTTAAACTATCTTTTTTCAAAATGTCTTAAGTTAGATATCCACCAAAAGCATAAAAATTTTAATATTGTACAACATTATCTTTTTGTAATTTGCACGAACTTTCCGACACCCCATACTTTCGTATAAGAATTTTTACATGAAGAAATCATGAAGCGTTTACAATTAATTCACTATCCGATAGAAATTCGACGAATAAATGTCAGATGTAAAAAATCAAGGCATAAGAATGAAACTCAAAATGTTAGTTAATGGAATTTTCTTTATAATTAAGGTTTATGGTCAAAGCTTTAGAAAAAATGAGGTTTTAGCACAATTTTTGTGTTAACTCTTATGTTCTCCTTTGAAATTCAACAGCGACGTTGGATTTTGATGTTTCTTATCTATTTAGACTTTATAAGTTATTGAAAATTGGAATAATCTTGATTCTCTGTCTAAAATAAAAATTGTCCTTTCATGAAAAGTAAAAATTTGCAAAAATGTTCCCAAATTTACGATAGTCCCTCGTCGATAGTAAAAATGGTACAAATCGAATCCGATTAAATGAAAAATTAATAACCGAGGTACTACTGTACAAGAAATTCGGATATATAAAAACGTCTTAAGATAAAAAAGAAAAAAATCCTTTGAAATATATTTTATTTAAGATCTTTTTTTTTTTCTCTTATTCTTAAATTTTATTAAATTAAAAAATAATTGCATTTAATTTTGAAGAAAAAAAAAAAAAAGAAAATTCCACAAAATATGAATGAATTTTTTGGGTTATTTTTCTTTTTGTTCTATAAAATATACTTTACTTTTCTTTTTCTTACTTTTTTTTTCGTTTTTTATATTATATTTTATCTTCCAAAATGTCCCTTTTCCTTTTTGTGCCTTTTTTCTGTCTCTCTGTGTCTCTCTCTCTGTCTCTTTCTTTCTCTCTTTTGGTTTTGTTTTTTTTTTCTGTCAACAAATCCTTTGAACATTATCTATAGTTTGCGGCGCATTCAAATGGCGTATTCCAGGAACTACGGGAACAGCGTATTGCTGCTGCTGAGGAACAACAACAACGAGAAAGACGTGAACGTGAAGCAATGAGACGTAAGGATAATTGCAGTGCAAATGCTAGTCCCGAAGTTAAACAAATTCTGATGGTTAGTTTTGTGATTGATTAGATTTTGGAAATGAATTTTCTTTGGTTTTAATTTTGTTTTCTTTTTATAGAGTTTTTTGATCAACAAGAAACAAGCAGCTTCATCAAATGGCATGACAACATCATCACCATATAGAAATAGGTAAGAAAATTAAATACCTAATTGTGATGTAGTTCCAGATAAATTGAAAATAAGAAAGTCCTATAGTGGTATCTTGTAAGATTTAAGCAAACGCATCCTGGAATTGAAAAAATTCTAACTGCTTAGCTTAAGACTTTTGACTAAGCGCTTAGGATTGCTGGATTGCACTCAATTTTAAAATGTTTGCTTGGCAATAATTAATTTCTATGAAATTAATTTAAACACGTTTTATTACAACAGAAAAATATTACTTCTAATGTATAATCGCTAATAAAACCAGTATTTAAATAATCGCGTCAAAAACTACTCTTCTGAACTAGACTTTGATATATTTACTCCGAATTCTGAACTTTAACTCTCTAAATCGCAAATACACAAATAATCACTTTAAAAATCTCTTCGACTCAATCATTTGTGATTTTTACACTGGACTGAATTACTTCATCAACCGTTCAAGTTCTGGTACTTATACATTATGCAATCCCTCTAGAACTAGATCCTAGATCTTTTGAGAAATGTCATGAATGTCAAGATTACTTCGTTTACATGATCTACTTTATGTGGGAAACAGAATGACGGATTCACGGTTTCCGAGTTTCAGATTGTATTAAAAATTGTCCGTCGTGAATCTGTCGCGTTCTGTGTAGTCTAATTGAGAACGTATACATTTATAACTTTAATGCGTCTTGAATCCGCGGTAGATCCGTCATTCTGTTAAATTGACTTCTATCCGAAAATCTTTCATTAAAGCCTGATGGGCTTGAATTCGACTTGAGTTGATCTGATTTGAAATTTTGGTTGTAAATGCAGATCGACTTGAAAATTTTAAATGGAATATGAACTGGGACGAAACTTAACCTACTATGTCTGTACTTTTAAAATATCAAATATATAAACGTATTTTCTTTTTTCAGAGGCGTAGTAAAAAGCTCATCAGGAGAATCTTTACCAGCTGGCACTGTAACAAGTTCACATCCATATAAAATTCCCCAACCGCCACTACCAATAGGAAAATATGATTCTGATTTTCCATTACGAAAAACAGGTAAATCATTGTTTTTTAAATTATTTTTTTTTTTAATTAAGCATAATTAATTAATATTTTTTGTTTAATAATAAAATATAAACTAAATTAAAAAATAAAAAAATAATAGATTTTGTTTTTTGAATTTTATTTTAGTTTTTTTTAATTGTTAAAAGTAGTTCTTTTTGCTGCTGCATGATTGTGAAAAAAAAAAAAATATTTAATAATTTTTAAGAAAAATAATTTAAAATTAAAGAAAAATTATTAATTTTTTTTTTTTTTTTTTTTAATAAATTTTGATTTAACTAAAATTATTAACTTTTTTGCCGACGCATTTTTGTATTGTATTTGTTTTTAAAAAAATTAAGAATACAATTAATCTTAAAAAATGAAAATTCAGAAGGAAATTTCATTAATATTGGATACTTGAATTAATTTTGAGTGTTTTTTGAGAGAAAAAAAGAAGAAAATATACACATTATTCGATATCTTCATACGTTTTGAGGTCTTGTTCAGAGAACTCATGCTGAATCGATCGAAACAAGTTAGTGAAATGTTTACTGATTAAAATGAGGTAAAACATTCTATTGTTAAAGCGCTTGGATGTGGAAAGTTATACCTCATTTTAATCACTAAACAATGATCCCTTCACAGATTTTGCAATGTTTGTTTGAGCGTTGTCATACTATAAAATCATGTTATCATGTCCTACAGGCCTAGGCTGGCGTTGTGGCGAATTTTTAGTCATAACAAATTTTGCTTTAATTTTCGGTCATAACTTGTGATAATTTTTTATGACCATTGTGAATTATGATCGCGTCATGATTATAAATTAGTCTTTAAAAAAAGTTATGACACTGATGTCATGTTATGACCGTTATGACTGGGCTCAGAATAAGCAGGTTGTTGTGTATTCGGATCGTTTTTGAATCATTCCCATTGCTTTTAAATGTTTTTTAAAAGTCTGATTTTTCAAGTGTTTGACAATAATCTTAATCAGTAATGCTTCTAATTCTTCATCGAAGTAACGCTTTATGTAAATGCTGTTTTGTTAATACAAACATTGGACATATGAACATTTTCCATTCAATAAAAAAACTATGTTTTTTTTCACTTCACCTAAATGTCATATACTAAATACAATATTAAAGCTTCTTGACAGTTCCCTAATAATGATATAAAATGTGAAAATAATATGACTAACGCCATCTCTTAGACAACACTCAAATATATTTCAAGTACTCAATATTATTTTTGAAAAGTATATTCGTTTTTTTTTTATTTTTGACTAACTTTTGAAATTAAAACTTTCCTTTAGACTTTTAGAGAATAAAGTAATTGATTAAGAGAAGCAGTTTTGTTTTTAATGCGAAGCTTTTTGTTAAAAATATCGTTTTTAGATTTATTCTTTAGTTTTTAGAAGTCTCGATTAGAGTAAAATTAGATTTAAAAAAAATGGTGCAAGCTTCTAAAAATCTCCGATTTAGTCAGCAAATCAAATCGAATTACAAAAATACTGTATTTATATCAGCTTTAGGGTAAAGGGCCTAACTACTTTTTTTCTGTTTTGTCTTAAATTCAGTTAATTGTTTTGTATATAAAAAAAAAATAAAAATATTAAGAAATTATGTTTAAATCCAACAAAAAAAAAAATTAAATAAAATTCAAGAAAAAATACGAGAGTTTTTTGTTAATTATGTAAAATTATTATGGCATACAGCATCGGAGCCGAATTTGCTGAAGATTCGTTTGAAACAGAGTGTTATTGATCGTAAGGCAAGAGCTGGTCCATTGGCAGCTCGTCGTCAAGAACGGCTACTCCTGAGACGTCATCAAAAGCAGAATTCAGCTTTGGCAAGTATGTAATTTTCAATTAAAAAAAAATATATATATAAAAGAAATTCTTAAAAGTATTCCGTCATAAGTTTATACCTCAGCCAAAGAACGAAGAAAAATACATTTCCTTCATTAAAACACAATTTTTTTTTAATTAATATTTTAAATATTAAAACAAATATCAATTTTGTTTTTAAATATTCAAAAAAATGGTGTCTGTTGATGTTGTTCCATAAACCCAAATTTTAATTAATCGATTTTTGCAACTAAAAACTATTCGCTATTTTAATATAGTTTTACTAATTATTTTATACTAATTAATAATATTTAAGAAAACTTTTTTATTAATGAAAAAAAAAAGTACGCGTATGTATGTTGAGCTACAAAAACTCTGGACAGTTTGTTAAGAGTACAAATTTATTCGAATTATTGCTAAAATTAGTTCTAAATTTGAATTCCTATAAAACAATACTTAAAAATTTATATACAATATATACAATTTTTCACAACAAAATTATTTAGATTGTACAAGTAGTACACCAGATTCGGGTCCAAATTCACCACCAGCACTCGCGGGTAGTCGTGGTTCACCAACAAGTGCTCCAATTCAAGAAGAAAATGAAGATCCTCAATATCAAGTTGGCACACGTAGTAGTATCAATGATTTATCGTTATTCAGTTCACCATCAATGCCGAATATATCACTTGGTCGACCACATTTACCAAATGCACATAGTCCAGCGGCAAATTTAGCTATGCTTACAGCTTTACGACAACAAGCTGCAGCTCAACCAATGATTGGTTCTGGTGCACCAACATATTATTCAACTTTACCACCAATGGAACATAGCCCGTCATCATCATCAATAACATCTGAATTACCACCTCAAGCACATACGGCCACATCAATTGGACACGTTGGTATACATCCGATGCCAGTTTATGGGCAACCAATTACCGATGCACAAGTAGCACATGCACGTCTAAATAAACAAGGACATAGACCACTTGGTCGAACACAATCGGCACCACTTCCATTGGGTCATCCAATGTTGACGGGTACAGGCGCAATTAATATTGTTCAAACACATTATGAAAATAGTGATGTAAGTTTCAAAAATCAAAATGAATTAAGAATTTTCGTTTGATATTTTCTACTTTTTTCCTTTCATTTTGTAGGCAGAAAGACAGGCATATGAACAACAGCATCTTTTATTGACGCAAAAAATTCGACAAACTGTATTGACAAGAAGCGGTCGTGAACCACCACAATTAAAGGAAGAAGATGCCGGCGAAGTTATTGATTTAACTGATAAAAAACAACCTCCTAAAACAGTTTTAACAAGCACTGTGATAACAAGTACATCGCAAAATATTCCAGATGATGGTACAGCCCGACTTAGTAGAGATCAGGAATATTTACAACATCAAAGAGAGCTTTTATTTAAACAATCCTTGCAGGTACGAGAACACATTTGACATATTGATTTATTACACCATTCCTTCTACATACTTCTATCTATCAAAAAATATTCGTTGCTAATTTGTTAATATGTATCCAATAATAATAATACAGATGGAAGATGCACTTGCGCGCGGACTTATCCGTCCACTATCCCGAACATTATCAAGTCCGTTGGTACATATGGGTCCACATGGTTGTAATCAAATTCCAGATACTGGTCAGTTACAGACATCATCATCAGCCGATCATGTACCACCAGTGAATTTAACAGTTCCACATCGACGTAGTTTAAGAGATAGCCCTCATAAAATTACAACTGGTTTAGCTTTTGATAATCTCATGTTAAAGCATTCATGTGTATGTGGTAATAATTCATCACATCCAGAGCATAGTGGTCGTTTACAAAGTGTTTGGGCACGTCTCATCGAAACTGGATTAGCCAGCCGGTGTGATAGGTTACGTTCCCGTAAGGCAACACAAGAGGAACTCCAAAGTGTTCATAGTGAAGCACATGCTATGCTCTTCGGATCGAATCAATTGAATCGGCAAAAATTGGAAGCATCACCAACGGTAAGCTTTGTTCGTTTGTCATGTGGAGGTGTTGGTGTTGATTTGGATACAACTTGGAATGAACATCATACAGCTGCTGCAGCACGTATGGCTGCTGGTTGTGTTATAGATTTGGCATTTAAAACTGCAAAAGGTGATATTAAAAATGGATTTGCAGTAGTACGTCCGCCAGGACATCATGCTGAACCAAATTTGGCAATGGGATTTTGTTTCTTCAATTCGGTAGCAATTGCTGCTAAACTTTTAAGACAGAGACTGCCCGAAATTCAAAAAATTTTAATTGTTGATTGGGTAAGTAGTAATAAATTTTAAAATTTTTAATTAGTTATATTAATATAATTCTTTATTAAGGATGTTCATCATGGTAATGGAACTCAACAGGTTTTTTATGATTGTCCTAATATTCTTTATTTATCTGTACATCGACATGATGATGGAAATTTCTTTCCAGGCACCGGTGGACCAACAGAAGTATGTTTTTTTTGTTTCTCCAAATTGGTATTTGTATTTATTTAAAGATTTTTGATAAATTCTAGTGTGGTAGTGGTCCTGGTTTAGGTTATAATGTTAATATATCATGGTCAGGTTCATTAAGTCCACCATTAGGTGATGCTGAATATTTGGCAGCATTTCGTACTGTTGTAATGCCAATTGCAAAAGAATTTTGTCCAGATATTGTACTTGTATCGGCTGGTTTCGATGCAGCAGCAGGACATCCAGCACCATTAGGTGGTTATTTAGTATCACCAGCATGTTTTGGTCATATGACAAGAGAACTAATGCAATTAGCTGATGGAAGAATTGTTTTAGCATTAGAGGGTGGCTATGATTTGCCGGCAATTTGTGATTCTGCCCAAGAATGTGTAAGAGCTTTATTAGGAGATGATCCAGCTTTGATAGCTGATTCCGAATTATCAAGACCACCATGTCAAAATGCTATCGATACATTACAAAAAACTATTGCTATTCAGGTAAACTTTTAAAAACTGAAGTTAATGAATTGTTTTTAATAATTTATAATAATTTTTATAGATATCCCATTGGCCATGTGTTCGTAGACTTGCACATACAGTGGCTATGTCTGCTGTTCAAGCTTTAAAAATTGAAAGAGAAGAATCAGAGACTGTAACTGCAATGGCTGGATTATCTATGCAACCTTTAAATAGGTAAGTTTTTTCTGGTTATAAGATTCTAAAGTATAAAAATGTTGTTTTATATATTATATAAATATTTTGTATTTTGTTGGATTTAGGATTTTATACTAGTGATTAAATTATCTCGATTCCTAAACTGCGATTTGCAGCCCACTAAATGCGTATGCGAATATTCAACTGGTGTCACATGAAAAGTGTACTAACTTCTCAGTTTTTATTTCATTGTAGGTACTGTTATACAACAAGCAATAATGTTATTTCAATTGTAACTATTCCGGTGTCAAGATTATCTTTTGTAAAACTCTCGTATTCATCGTAATCGTCGTATTTTGTAAATTTTTGGATGAGAGATACGAAGTTTACAATGAATACAAGGGTTTTACGAAAAACAATGAATATCCTTATAGATTTCTAAATCGTATTCAAAGGATAACGTGAACAAAGCTGCGAGTACCTGGTAGTAGATAGTAGTATACATTAAAATACCATAAACTCTTCAGCTCCAAACCACCTTAGCAGACTTCGAAATGTATTTTAATATCACTAGCAAAAGTTAAAAAATCCACCTAAATGCAAATTATGCTATTTAATTTAGCAAAAAAGGATACAAATAATGATCAAAAAATATGCTTTTTTCTTTCTTTCCTTTAGAAGAAATCTATCAAGAGAGGATTCAGAGGAACCAATGGAACAAGATGAAACGAAATAATTATTTTTCTAATATCTTGATTATCCAAAATCAAAATTTTCTTTAAAAAATAAAAACATTATTTATTTTTCGTTTCCTTTAAAAGTGAACACAATTAAGAAAATACTTATTTGAAAAGAAAAATTTTATAAAATTAATTTGGAATTTCTTGAATTTGTATCAGCTCTGTAAAGAAAATTCGATTGATAGAGCTTTAAAAACACATGGAAAACCAGTGGGTGGTGTGGTGAGTTTCAAAAATTCGGTTTACATCAAAATCGAGCACAAAATATGATTTGTCATATTTAAAAGATTGTTTTTTTTTTTTACTTTTTGATTTATGTTTGTTTTTTAAAAGAATTCATCCAACAAAAAAAAAGAAAAAAGAAAATATATATAACAGGCCTAAAGCTTTCCATAAGCCAAAACACATAAATTACAAAAAATAAAAGAAAAAAATTAAAACAATTTGTTAAATAATTTTTTTTTTGTTTTAAATTTTTTTTTTAAAAATTAAAAATTAAAATAATATTCGTTAAATATTTTTTAAAAATAAAAAAATAGATTACATAATATTTTATTTATCCTTAAGTTTTCGACCTAAGTGAAGAATTTTTATGTATATTTTGTTCAAAAATTATATATTTTTTATATTCATTAAAAAAAAAAAATTAAAAAACATAAAACAATTTATATAAATTTAAAAAAATAATTAAAAAAAATATATAAAATTATTGTCCAATTGTTCAAAAAACAAATATTTTTAATAATATTTTAATTAGTTTCATTTTTTTTATTTTTTATTTTTTAATATTTAATATATTTTTTTTTGTTTCTTTCGAAGAATTTAATTCAATTTGAAATAAAATAAAATAAAAAAAAATGTTTTTTAAAAAAAAGAAAAGATATTTGTTGTTATTTTAAGAAAAAGAAAAAATTGAATTTATAATTTAATATAAAAAACATTTTAAATAAAAAATATATAAGCTTAATTGTTATAATTTTAAATAATTGTTAAAAAAAAATAGTAAGCTTAAACAAATATATATTATAAAAAATATTAAAAATATTGTTAAATTGTATGTGAATACAAATAAATGAGAAAAAAAAGAAAAACCAAACCTTTTCTGGTAAGAGGTTAATTTAAAAAATAAAAAAAAAGAACATATTTTCTTGGTTTTAAAAAAAATTTTTATTGAACTCTTGTTTACTAATCAAAAAAAGAAAAGTCGAAACATTAAAATATAATATTATATAAACTTGGAAGTAATTCCTGAGTCTTGTTTTTTGTCGTATCGATTTTATTTAAGGAAAAAAATCTGAAGAAAATATGTAATTATTTATGTCCCCCCAGCTTTTTTAAAGTACATGTACGATCCTGAGAGCAACTTATAAATGTCGATATCAAGTATATACTAACTGCATGAATGAAATAATAACGATTACGCTTTCCCATATTTCATCTATTTAGCTTACGTCACGCGAGACATGAAATACATTGTTAGTATGAAACATCATGATTATTTATTTTAAAGGAAATCACACGTGATGACATTAATAGTATGAAAATAAAAATTCAAAATGGCCGACATTCGAAATGGCCATTTTGAATTTTTTACTATTCTCGTATTGAAGTTTACTATTCTCATTTTGACACTAAAATGGTATATAATGGCAAGGAAATAATTTGATATTATAGTGCAAGTCGATGTCGGGAGTAGTGTAGTGTAGTTATAAGATCATTCAAATGACTACAAATGATCAGTAGCATTACTAAATTGGGAGTTTTGCGGCAATGAGCTTAACTTTAGACTTCACTTCTTAACTTCTTGGTTCATAAAACCAATTCGACTATTATTAAGCGGTGATAACTTTTGTAAAACGAATAATGGAATATCCCACACCTGGAATATGTCCAACTCCAAGGTAGATTTTTCGTTTTCCTTTATTGAACCTTTATTGTTGCCATCTTACAAATTTAGGTTAAAATTAGTAAGTTTACATACTCTGGAAAAGCGGAAAATAATGAAAGATGTTGTTTCCGTTCATCATATTTTTAGTGGAGCCATTAGTACTCCCTTTATTTTTAGACAGAATATATATAATATAGTTTAATATTGGTTCGTCCATGGAGTTATTTAAAATCAGTTTTCACCGAACTCATTACCGGAAGAATCAACCGATTTCTCGAAAGTTGTGGAACTAAAATAACTCTTGTATAAATTCTAGATATCCATATTTGACCGATAAATGTGATTTATATATTAATTTCTTATTTTTAGGCCGCTTTGAGCTTTATTAACATAACCATTTATTTTCTTTACAAATGTTCAAGTGATTCACAATCTATGTTAAAAACTATATGACAGGTAATTGGGAGAATTTTACCGGATCAACAAGGGTAGGGTGTATGTAGGGAGTGTAAGTCACGGAATAGTAAGACCAGTCGAATATAATTTATATTTACATTACGTAACTATTAGCCATCCTTATTCTCATAATCACGTCACTTGTCGAATGAAGTGAGAAGTGACTGTGCGAGTAAGACTGAGTAAGTAGTAGCACATGTATAAATTTTTCGTACGATTACAGCGGTGCAAAAGAGCGCCTCTTTTTTAATAGTATTTATAAAAAATACTGTAAACATATGCATTTTTATATTACACAGAATCTTTTTAACAAATACTATTAATAAGATGGCTCTTGCAGACGTGTCCAAATTAGAATCCAAGTTGGAAACTATCATTATTGTATTGGTTTTGATAGTAGACACGTACTAACGAACTTGTCGGATTATAAACGTGCTATATTTCATGATAACATAATATTTAGTGCTCCTATCATAGTCCAAGTGTATTCTAGAGTCACGTCACTTTGCAAAAAGAAAGTGACTTGAGTATATTGATATCGACTGTTTATGTTTCGATGTTTATTAATTCTTTAAAAATAAATAGTTTTCGAATTTTTTCTTCAATTAAAAAAAAAATAAATACTATTTTATATTTTCTTTAATTACAAAAGTTATACGTAAAAATTAATAAAAAAACAGAAAATATATATTTATATTAAAAATAAAAGAAAATTTTATAAAGCAAAAAAAAAATGATGCTAAAAAATAAATTAAAAAAGTAATTTATATAAAAATAATATTTAAAATTAAGAAATTGAAATTGTTTTTTGTGTATTTGATATTCAATGAAATTGAAGTAAAATTTTTGGAAAAATAAGAAATATTTTTATTTTTTTTGTTTTTAGATAAATTAAGAGATTTTAATAAATAAAATAAATTTTGAAAAATTTTTAAATGAAATTTTTAAGAAAAAACCAAAAAAAAAATTTTTAATTTTGGTTGGTTTTTTTTATTTTGGGAAAACTTTAAATATGTGCCCATTTTTTTTTTTAATTTTTTTTTGGCAAATAAAAGCACAACGATTAAAAAAAAAGAAAATATTAAAAATATTGTAGAAAATTTGTATTGTTTTTGTGTGAATTTCTATTTTTGTCGTTTTTTTTTTTTAAATGAAAAATTTAAAGAAAATAGAAAAAAAGAAAATGCTGTGGTTTAATAAATATTAAAAAAAAAGAAAAAATATTCTATAAAGAAATACAAAAAAAGACGTTTTTAAAATAAAGAAGCCTCCAAAAATCAAGCGAGCGAGCAACAACAATCATTTGTGTTCAAATTTTTACTCGTAACGATTCATCAACGAGCTTAGAACAAGACATTTACATTGATGTTCAAATTTGTCCATGGAGAGAGCGAGCAAAAACTCCATCCGCAGCACCAACTGGCATTCGTCACGGAACGTATTTTGTTTTTGTTCGATCGTTTGATTTGGACGCACCTTTACATAACTCATTTTTAAAGGAATTTACACATTTTTTTCTTCCGAAGATTCGAAATTATCTTTATTAAAATACACAAGACTTTTTCTTGAACTAATAACATATCTGAAATAAAATCATTGGTTCATCACGTTGACTGGAAAAGAATTGATAAATCGTTTCGAATATTCCGAGCAAAGATTAGTTCCTTTTTTTATTTTCAATTTGACAACTAAAACTAACGAAACAATTTCAATTTCTCCAAAAAATGAAAATTTATAAACATAAACGCGTATGAGTTGTAACGTGTAGCATATGTTGATTTTAACTTATGTGAACTAATCCTGTGGTGTCAGCATGTAAGTTGTTTCGATCATATTAAAAGTTAAACTAAAATGTAAAACAACTTACGTGCGCTAGAACTTCTCTGTTCTTTTAACTTTCATGTTAAGGTAAATACCTATCTGCCAAATGTTTTAAATGCCAGAATATATAATTTTTAAATCTGAACATAACACATTTTTAATTACATTAATAATAATTTCTCTTCATGGGCGTTTGGTAGATACTTATCATGAATAAAAGAATATATATTACGCTTTCCCATATTTTAAATTAGTTTTTTCTACGCACCTACGTCACGGGAGACATGAAATACATTTTTAGTATAAAAAATCGCACGTGATGCCATAATAGTATGAAAATGAAAATTCAAAATGGCCGGCATGCGCAATGCGCAATCTTTATATTCTATCATTCATGGATACTTATCTTCTTATTACGGAGTTTACAGCTCCTTAGAGCGGCGCAACCGCTGTCAAAAGAAGGAAGTGTACAGAATTGACGGAATACGAATAAAACATGTTCATTAATTATTGATCATTGATCATTAATTGTTGATCAATTATTGTCATTATTATGTTTAAAAATGAGTTATAATTATTAAAAATTCTTATAAATAACGTCAAAAATTTAGAAAATTAACATAAAATTCGATGATAAAAACAAAGCATTATTAATATTGTTTTCATAATGCCGAGTTATTGTATAATATCCGTCCAGTTCTTTTCTTTTTTTTGTTGACTTTTCTAAAAGGACATGGACATTAAGGAAAAATTTTCATTTAAATAAAATTCAATAAAAAAAAATACATATTTTAAAATAATTAAAGTTCAAATTAGTTTAAAGAAAAACTAAAATAAAAAACAAATATTGATAGAAAATGAATTTTTATAAAAAAATAATCTATAAAAATTTCTATTTAATAGCTTTTTTTATTTAAATAAATTCTTAAAAATTGAAATAAGAAACAATTCAGGCTGCTATTTTGAATAAAAACTAAAAGAAAAGAAGTTAAATTTTGCTCAAAAACTAAGAAAAACTAATAAAAAGAAGAAGAAAAAATAATTAATAACAATTTAATGAGAGTAAAAGAATTGAAGTTTTGGTAAAAAAGAAAATTTTTTCAAATTTTCTAGAACATTAAAAGAAAGTAATCCAAACATTTTCTTTCTGTTTTTTTGGATAATAATTACCTAAATTTTGGACACAGGCACATTAAGTAAGGATTAAGTCCGAGATATTTTGTAGTCTGAATATTTTGAAAACAGTAAAACAATTAATTACTGTTCCATAACATTTATTTTGAACTTAGATTCTTTGTCAATTCTTATTTGTAATGTTTCTTTTAAGTAATTCAAAATTTATTGAGTTATTAACGGCTGAAAGCAAACAACCCGTACTAAAATTAAATATTTGCATATTCGGTATTTAAAATGGTTTAAGAAAATCATCAATATTTAATCGCGTCTACTCGTATCAAAAGACTTTTTGTAATTATTACAAAAGATAAAAAGAAAAATCTTATTTCGATCTATTTTAATGGATTGGGCAATTGTGTCTATTAGAGTTTATTCTACTCTCTTCTAAAACTGGCAAAATTCTTAAATTAATTCTAATAAGTATGAATATGTAATTCAAAACAACTTTTAGTGGATAGTGTGCTAATAGCTAGCACATTAGACGACCCATTAGAAAAATAGGATAACTAAAAGAACTTTAAAATTATGATTATTAAAGAAAGCATCCTCGAATAGGAATCTCACGGGTTAAGTTAATGAGTTAAAGAAGAGTTTTCGCACGTGATTAATTTTAGAATTGAGGAATTTAATATATTTGGAATGTTCAGCAAGATAGGTCGAAAGGTTTGTGTTTCCAAGTATTTCTTATTTGAAAACCCGTGATGTTAAAGCTTCAAAAGTGGATTCTTCGGCAAGTTTAAGATTTAATTATCTTCAAATTTGTTTTCTTTATCATTTAAATTGTTTGATTTACAATCATTTTATTGTCATGACTGTTAAAAGGTTAAAACCAAAACCTCCTCATACAATGTTTAAAAACTTGGTTAACTTTGTAATTGGTTCTATAATTGTAAACGCAAATATTTGAATGAAGCTAGTTGGATAAGGTTGTATTGTTCTTACATGAACAATTGAATCATTTTGAATCATTTCGTATTTTATTCTTAAAACACGAGTGTTTCCAAATCGAGCTCTACAAATTGATAACAATTTATGTATACTTTCTATCCAGTTCTTGCATTATGCTATTTCCTCTACTAGGTTTTTTAACCAACCAAATATAGTATCACCTCAGCCCCGGACTCAAGTTTTCGAGTTCACTCCAGAACGATTAAATAGTTTTTTTTTGTTTAGAACTTAATTTGTTTAGCCAAAAGTTCTTTTAAATTTCTTATTTACTAAATAAAAATAGTTTTTGTGAATTAAGGAATGTAAAAAAATGAATATTTTAAATTTTGATATAAAATTGGAAAAGTTTTATCCAAAAAAACAAGAAAAACAAATCAGAATTGGCATAGAATTCTAAAGGAATCCGAAAAATATTTTGAAAAAAGACAAAAATTTTCATTACTCTTATTTTTAAAATGAAAACGCGTCTAAAAAAAGAAAAAAACAAATTTAGATAAAAAGAAAATGTTTATTCAATATTTAAAATTAATAATAATTGTCATTAAATTAAAAACATAAAAATTGTGTATATAAATGGAAATTAAAAAATAAATGTTGAGTGACCTTAATGTATACCAACGAAAAATTAAAAACAAAACAAAAAAGAAGGAAATTAGATAAAAATTCTAATAAAAAACATTACAAATGTTGTGGAAATTTATTTATCTATCTGAATTTTATCTCAAAATTTAAATGTTTCAAAATAATTTATAATTTTAAATTGAAGAACAAATCTTTTAAAAATAAATGTGATAAATAAAATTTTAAAAGAAAAAACCATTAACTCAAAAGCTTATAATAGGGTAAAACATTTAGTAATTGGCACTTTTAAATAGAGATGCAAACCGGTACGTTTGAATCGGACCAAAACCATTGAACCATCGAAATTTATCGAATCAAAACCAAAACCACACCACTTTTAAAATGATTAAAATTTAATAATCAAACTGAACCATAAAGCGATTCTTTTCTGTTGATTCACATGGTTCGGTTCAATAGAAAAAATTTGTCCTATAATTTGCATTATTCTTTTAAAATATATAAAACTTTTATTAGATTTGCTTGTAGAAATGATGGTAAGAAAGAAAAGGTTACATTGCTTTAAATCGTCAGCAGAAAAGTGGAAAAGTTTTATTTTAAAATTCCAATTAAAATGGGATAATCCAGAAACTATTTTCAAAAATACCTCTCAATTTATCCTTTACACAAATCATTTTTAACGTGAACAACAACCATTAATACGCTGTTTGAGTTAGCAAAAAAATTTTATGCTAGAATTTCACTAAACACTTAAAGTTAGAATTGCATTCAGTCGTCTTGCTAGATGCGCCAATTAATACAATAAAATCTGCATATTTGCTTTAATGAAAACGGTCGTAGTCTAAGCTCTAGGTAAAAATCATTTAAGACAGCTAAAATTATAAAACCTAACTAAACCTATATAATAATCGGGTTGGCCGTTTTAACATTACTAAATAGCATGGAAAAAATGAGCAGGGTACTTTATGTATGAAGTGATCGGAGTTGTATAGTCGGAGGTGCAAACAAATTATGGAAGATATTTCTTGTTGGACTTTTTGAGTTTATGTCGAAAGGAGAGATGCCAACGACTAAATGTTTTACCCTATCACAAATATATTTAAAACCAAAAACAATTCATTTTTTGTATAGGCTTCTTCTTTTAAGAAATATCTTATTTAGTAAAAACCCAAAAGTTTTATCAAATAGATTCATCATATATGGAGTAGGTCCATTCATTGTTTGGCATAATAATACATTTAAAAATGACAAATGAAAGAATATATAGATTACGCTTTCCCAGATTTCAAATTGGTTCTTTATTCGCACCTACGTCACGCGAGACATGAAATAATACATTGTCTGTATGAAAAATCAAGATTATTTGTTTGAAAGAAATCACATGTGATGTCATAAAAGTATGAAAATAAAAATTCAAAATGGCGGATGTGCGCAATGCGCAATCTTTATATTCTTTCATTTCCTATCGCAAAAATCTATCATTTGTGGCCTACCCTATATCAATATATTTTCAGATAGATAAAACTAAAAAAGAAAACAAAAAGAAATTTAAAATATTTATAAAAACAAGACTAAAATGTTATAAGCAAAAAGAAAAAAAGAGAAAGGAAAAAACTAATAAATAGAAAGAAATATAAAAAAAATAAAGAATTAAAACAAATATTTAGCTAAATTATACAAAAAATAAATAAATAAAATTTAATTAACAAAATTCGACCTAAAAAATTTCTGAAAAAAAAAAATAATTAAAACATATTTTTTTTTAATATTTACTTTTCGCTTTTTAAAATTAATAAAAATTAAAAAAATATTTTTTAAATATTAAAACATAAAAATTGAGAATTTTTTTACGATTTTTATAAAAATAATGATTAAAACTTAAAAAATCAAGTAATTTGAATTATTCAAAAAAAAAGGAAAAAATTAAAAATTAATTTTCTAATTTAAACCACATTTTTTTTTTCTAATTAATAATTTTTTATTTTTTTTTTTATTGGATTTATTTGCTATTAATTATAAAAATTGATTAAAATAAAATTTAAGAAAAAAGATGAAAATATATTTGAAATATTTATATTAAAAAAAAAAGAAAAGTTAGTTAATTAAAAGAAAAAGAAATAAAGAAAATTAAATTATTGTTAAATGACAAAAAAAAATTAAAAATAAAACATAAAGAATAATTATTTTTATTAATATTTGTAAGTAATTGTGTATACATGTAAAGAAAACAAAACAAAAAAAAAATAAGAAGAAAATTAAAGTAAAAACTTAAATTTTATCGAAAATAATGTTAACAAGCGCGGGTCGCTGTTCATTAAAAAAAACTATCTTTTTTTTCTTTCTTTTTTATATTTTTTGCGATATTTTTAAATACAAATTTTTGTTTTTCTATTTTTTTTTTTAAATATTAAAAATAAAAACAAAAATTTAAAAATGAAAATTTTAAAAACATTAAAAAAAACTTTTTATTTAATTATTTTTTTTTTTTTTTATTGATGGTTTTTCAAAGAAACTAATTATAAATTTTTGTTAAATTATAATTCTTAGATATAAATAAAATTTTAAAAAAAAGAAGAAAATTAATTAAATGTGAAAGAAATGATGGAAAATTTTGAAAAAGATGAAGAAAAAAAAAATAATTGAAATAAAAACAAAAAAAAAAGAAAAATTTCAAATAAAAAAAAAAGATATAAGAATTATTGTATTTTTAAAAAGACTTTCTTTTTATAAAATAAAAGTAGGCTTTAGACGAGGAAGTATGTCTTCAAACACGTTGTCAAACCTCCTAGGAGCCGGACTATGGAATGCGACGCGCTTCGTATTCAATTCGATTTTTCAAAATTGGTTCGCTTAGCTTTGTGCTATTCTCAATTGTGAAAAAGACGAAATTTTTTATTTCAATACTAACTGACCCGACAGACGTCGTCATGTCCAAATTTCAATAAATTTGTTTGTAAAAAAACTATTGAAAATGTCAGTCGAGAATGGATACAAAAATTGTGATTTTTGCAGTTTGTCCGAATTTTCCAACTTTCCTTTGTAATTGCCCCGAATTTTCTTTTGCTGAAAACTTTTCCAGGACTATAACGAACAAAACAAAAACAAAAATTATACAAATCCACGAATATGGTCTCGAGTTCATGCAAAAATCCCATTGAAGAAAAGCATTTTCAGTTTTTCGCGAATTTCTCAATTTTCCGGGCAAATTTTCCCATTTTTCTTTCCGTAAGAACCTTTTTCGGACCACTGCGAATATTTAAAAAAAAAAAAAAAAGAGCGAAATCGGTTCAGCCGTTCTCAAGTGATGCGTATATAGATTTTGGTTTTTTGATCCGATCTCGATTTTTATTGTGAACTTTCTATTATCTGGACAAAGATTTTAAAGGCATTTTGTATCGATCCGATTAATCGAATCGAGAAACTAAATACGGCCCCGAAATTTTTATGTTGATTAAATTTATCTTCTAATTTTCTCCGATGTTAAAAAGTCCTCTTCTTACCACTTTTCATTCCAATTGTTTCACAGATACAACACACAGAAAAACATTTCATGAGATTACTTTTAATACAGCTTAGAACCTTTCAAAACTTGATGATCTTCATTATTCCGGTAACTTATATGCTTTATTAAGAACGCAAGTGTTTGAAGGTCCAAGGCCCATAACTAGCATAGTATTCTAGCATTTTGCGGGCCCCCCAAGAAAGTTTGAAGAATACTTCGATATGTTTGGAAATTTCCAAAATTTATATATTCTATATATTTATGATACGAGCCCCTTTGTACCCGCCCTGATATATTTTGTACTGTTAGCACGTAAGTTGTTTCACACTTTTGATTCGACCAAACAGTAAGACGATTCAACTTTAGTTTGGATTTTCATATGGCTTTCATAGTTTTGAGAATTCGAAACACAGTTCTGGTTATGGGCCTGGAAGGTCCTTTTTGTTTTAAAGAAGAATTTCGTTTTAAATAATCACGATTTAATTCACTTATGATTTATATGAGCAAAAAAATAACCAATTTGAAAAATGAGAAGAAAATCAAAATTCTTTTTCCTTTAATTCATGAATGATAATTTATTTTAAAATATTCTTCGATACAAATAAAAATATAAGTTAGATATTAAATATTGTGGAATATTTAATATTTAACTTATATTTTTATTATATACTAATACTTATACTTGAAATTTTTCTTTTAAATAATTCGGGGATTTCTTTTATTGGCGCCTTCGAGTAATCTTTTTTTTTGGAATTACAATACGGTTTACGTTTACGGAACGTGAACAAAACCTCTTAAACCTAAACGTTTCAGAGTTTAGATTTAAGCCGCATAAGAGATTTTGTAAGACGTTTTTTACGACTACAACCCCATTGTGTCCATATTATCTGCATTTTATTCTTCGCTGCTTTGAGACGCTCCAGACTCTGTTCATTAAAACTATATGCCAATTCGTATTTGTTCTTGTCTTTTAAAACGGATTCAGATTCCACAGCTTCATGCTAAATGGTTTTAAAAGAGCTCTTCTAATTCTGCTATAAGTTCAAACTGAAAAGTTTTAAATTTATATTTAAGTATTTAAAAAACAAAAAGAAAATCAAATAAAAAATACATACATCGTTATGTTCTAGAAATCTCTTGAGTTACTTTTCTAAAGATTGTCAAAAATACCTCGAGACGAAATTACTAAAATTTCCGGTATTTAAATCAAATGATTCTGATGCCATATTATTACAAAAACTTTTAATTTTAGTTTTAATTTTAATGAATAATTTATTAGAAAATATATTCTTAAAAAAGAAATGACACCACGCGATTTGGGCTTTTCAAAAAGAATGAAAGAAAATCAAACGATTGATTTATTGTTAACTATGATTGGAAATTTGAGTCTACTATGATTTTTTTTCCATTTTGCAAAATTTTATTCAAGTAGATCAATTTGAAAAAAGAGGAAAATTTGAATATTTTTCACTCAAATTCACTCTTTTTCGAATTCCATTGGTAAATTTGTTTCTTGAAAAGAAAGTTCTTGCTATTTTATAAATAAATAAAAAAAAAATAACTGAAAAACACATTGTCCGATTTGGATGAAATTGAATTAACAAAATCGACACAATGGAAGCGAAGCTATGAAACAAAAAACCAGGGTGATTATAAAGTTTTGTACGTTTTTTGTTTTTGGGATTTAATTGGGAAATTTTGTCTAGCAATTTTCTTTAAATTAAATTTAATACGTTGCTTACATAAATAGATGACATTGTATTAAATTTCCAAAGATAATGGTAGTAAGAAATAATCCTAGTTTAGTTTAGTTTTTCAAATCTACTTCATAAAAAATTTCCAGAATAGATTTATCCTATTAGGGTAGCACAGGCTATTTTGTACATTAGAAATTCGAAGAAGAGGAAACAAAATTATTATGAAGAAAAATACTGAAATATTTTTAAATTTTGGTTGTGTTTTTTGTCTTAGTGTTAATTTATCCGTTTCTATCACAGTTGATCAGCATCGGAGACAAAATAGAACTGCTCCATACATAAATCATTCAGGATTAAAGTTAAATTAGTCAAGAAACTAAAATAAAACAGATCGGGACGATAATGGTTTTGCCTTCGTACAGGGAATACAATCAGATACAACGCTTAAAGACCTCGTCACTGGAGACGTACTAAGCTCAAGTTGTAAATTGTTATACTCGAGAAGAAATAAATTGAACTAAAGATATGTTAATTACGGGTCCCATTTGTAGGATATCGATTTTAAGTTTTTGTATATTCTTGGTAACTTTAAATTTGTGTTTTAAATAATAAAAAAAAAGAACGTTTTTTTAATTTTTAATTTATTTATTTTTTTCTTCTTAATATAAAAAATATAAAAACAAACATGCAACGGAAATGTAAGTATAAATTTAAATTTTGTTTTAAAACAATTAAAATAGTAAAATACTTTTATTTTTAGTCAATTTTCAAAAAAAAATCTTTCTTGTTTATTTTTTTATCAAAAATATATCAAATTTTAAAGATAAAAATAAATTCTTTTAAATACAAAAAAAAAAAAAAATGATAAAACAAATTTATCTTGGATAATAAAAATATAAATAGGGAATTTTCATTTTCAAACATAAAGAATGATGATAAAACCGGAATTACTAAATGGCCAGTTTTTCAGTGAACGTTTAAATTTAAGATTACTTAACCCCCAAGTATCCCGATTAAATTCATTAATACGTTTTAAAATAATAAATGAATAATAAGAAAAAAAAAATCTTTGTTTCTAAAATCTTAATTTAAAAACAAAAGGCGGCTAATCGTCGCAAAATGGTGAATCTAAAATTTTATAAAAAAATTAAATAAATCCATTTTCTAACGTAACAAAAAAATATTTAAAAAATGGGTGGGTTAACTGACGCAGAGAAGAATGCCTTAAGTCATTTCTTTAGCATAATTGGTGGCGATCAACTATTATTGCAATTGGCAAAAAGTATTACAAAAAGTGCAATTCCAGTTTCATCTAATGAAGATGCTTTAGGTATAATTTTACTGCATTCATCCAACATACGAATCCTCTTAAATAAAAGATGTATAACACGAGAATTAATTTTTAAATATTTACATCAAAACAAGGTACCAGTTACGGATAACTTTACGAAACCTTCTTTAATTGAAAAATTTATAGATTTTTGGGAAATTCGAACCGTAAGTGTAAAAGAAACTTCATCAGTTAATAAAGAAGAATCAGTGAAGAATTCTAAAATAGATGAATATCAGTTTCCCATACATTTTATGGCACGAGAATTCGCACAATGGTTTTATAATCGTTTAAACAGTAATTCTATTGTTATAGCAGACTTCTGGATAGATTCAAAATTAGAAATTCAACTCGTATCAAACGATAGTAATACTACTAAAGAAGCTTTATCAAATCAATATGTTTTAAATACTTTACTTGAAACAAAAAATAAGTTAGGAATTTGTTTTAATCCAAATATCAGTCACGATGGAATTCAAGGAAGAGTAAACATTCATGGTCTAGTTCTAGTTTTATGCTGTGGCACCATTCATACTGTAGATAATTGTGTGGGAATCTTCGAATCTGTATTTGGTTTAATGTGTGATCCATATGTGGAAAACAATTGGAAAATGAAAACAATTAAAATGATTTTGAGAAATACTGTTAGTGAGACCCAACCGTGTCTTACACAAAGCGAAAGTCTTAGAAATTTCCTAGAGCTTCCTGATCCATCAGGAAATATTGGATAGTAAAGTTAAATAGACTTATTTATCTTGTATATATGGAACAAATTGAATTAAATATTAAAAAATATGTATAATAAATTACAAAATAAAGGACTATATAGAATATATAAAATTAAATTACTGGGCTACACAGGTTAAACTCGAACTATAAAACCAAAAATGTTTTAATCCCCCAAGCTAAATGTCTGTCAGAGTTTAAATAATTGACGTGTACATATAACTGTACTGAGATTCGCTTATTCACTCGTGACTAAATTCCTCAAGGCGCACAAACTATTTTTTTTCTTACCATGACTAACCACAGATTTAACCAAGAGTGAACAAATCGGCCCTAAAAATACCAAATAGTATTCACATTCAGCTCTAAAAAATATAAAATACCATACAAAATTATTTTATTCTATTTCGTATATGGAATACGAATAAAAATGAAATTTATTAACCAGAAAAACTATTAAAGGAAATTAAAATTAACTCCAAAATTTAACTTGGAACTTTGATATTTGAGAACTTTTAATTCACTTGGATTTTTCTTCTATTCTGGCTTCCCTTTTACACTGGAGATGTCCGAAAGAAAAGGATTGAAAATTTACCATTTGATTTTTAAGGAATTTATTACTTCGAGTAATCTAGTTCTATTTGAGCCATTTATTTTGAAAGTGACCTAAGACCACTTTATAAAGAAAAATAGTTAAGCACCTTATAACTAGTTATATAGCACCTTCTTTTAAAACAGTTTAATAGTCAGGATAGGCATTCTATACGGCGATAGGCGATTGTCGCTCGCCGCTTGTAACTTTTCGGCATTCTGTAAGATGATACCGCCATCAATATCGCCGCATATTCATGAATTTGAAGCTACAACTCAAGCCCTGTCGCTTTCATGTAATTTTATAAGTTGATGTCTATGTTTTTGGCAATTTTTTATTTTTCACAGAACATTTTCAAAACTGACAGCTACAGTGGACGAAAAAATTAAGTTGAGGCAAGAACGAAATTGATCGCCCTACGTAATGCCGAAATATGCGGTGATCACTTTCAAATTGGTCACAAGCGACAATCTCCTGCCTCTTTACAGAATGGCAATCCTGTCTATCTATCTATTGCAAAAACGCCGAAACAATTAATTATATTTTAACTGTGTAATGTCAATTTGTATTGGAATCATTTTACAAAAGTGCTCATAACTCGAAATCAAAAAACTTAGGGGCCACTTTCAAAATAAACTGCTCATGGTTTAAAAACGTTTACTGAAAAACTGGCCATAAAAGAGATTTTAATTGATTCCAAATTTTCAACACTAATCTTATGCTTAAAACAAACAAGAAATTCACAAAAATTTTTTAACAACAATTTTCACATTTATAGTTTTTTCCTTTTGTAAATATTTTAATACATTTCTTTATTTAAAAGTTGTTTTCTTTTTTCTTTTTATCCTAAAAAATCAGGGAAAAAATATGTTAGGGAAGAAGAAGGAATTACGAGTAAATATATTTCCTTTTTTTTTTTTTGTTCAATATGAAATTCTTCTTAAATATTAAAATTTTTTAAAAATAATAATAATAATTATTATAAAATAATTAATGGTTGTTCATTGTCTTGTATGGCTTTTCTCCTTTCGTTAATGTCATTTAGAATTTCTTTAGTGAATTTTTCATGAACCGTTCGAAAAGAAAATTTCCTTTGTTGCGGTTGCTGCTGTTGGTGTTGTTGTTGTTGATGTTGGTGTGGTTGTTGTTGTTGGCGTTGATGTTGTTGATCATCTCCAAAATGTGTTAAATTTGTTAAACTTTGATTTAATATTGTATTATTAAAAATTTCATTTGAATTCAAATTCTCCATAACATCTGATTGTTGTTGATTGTTGATATTATTATTGGGAATTAAATGATATCCATATAAAGTAAGAAAACAACAATCACAAATGTTTGTTGCACAATTTATGTAAATATAATATAAATATAAAAACACAATAATTAATACGAATAGAATTGTTATAATTATAATAATTGTATTAATTGTGAACATTTTTTTAATTTGTTTTGTTTTTGATTAAAAAATTATTCACCACACCAAAAAATTTTCGTACATGCCTTTTTTTTTTTTTTTTTTATGAATGAATAAAATAAATAGATTTATATTTTAAAGCAAATATTTAACAAGTTTGCAGTAATTTGAGCTTTTATTTTAGATATATAAATTGATTATTAAAGAAATGAAGACGAAATTATTGTGTAAATAATCAAGTTCTTATCGGGTTTCAATAGCAATTCGAACTTGTATAGGTGTAAAGAGAGATAAACAGGAAAAAAAAGTCCAATATTTCTTAGAAATAAACAAAATTCAGTTATCTTTTTAATGTAACCTCGTCAACACAACAACGGTTTAACCGATAACAGGAAAAAAATTTTTTGTTTATAATTCCGTTGATTTTGAAGTATTTATTTAAATTTATTATTCTGATTCGAATAATTTAGGTTTTGTAATACTTTACTTCCTAAAAAACCGCCATTTTGTCGAGAAAATAACAAAAAATGTCCACAAAAATTAGTTAAATGTAAAAGAAACACATAGAATTAAGCAACAATAAAAAAAATGTTAAGCAATTTTAATTAAATTATGTGATTATATATATCAGGAGTGGCCAAATTCATTATATATACAATTAAAGAACAGTTAGTTCATCAGCGACAATTACACCCTCTTAAATGTGTCTAGGAGGCTGGCTCATTGGCCCATATTTCTTCGAAAATTAAGACTCAACACTGCCTTCATTTTCGAAGAAATATGGGCCATCAATAGTGCTCAGTATCGGATGTAGTTGGAAAATTTTGTTAAAACCAGCTGTGGAAAACTATCCAACCCTTTGGTTCCAACAAGAGACATTCACAGCGCACACTGCAAGGGACTCAATTGCTCTTTTAAGGAATAGCACAACGTTACCGAGTCTACAAGCCCATTTCAGTAGTTTTTCCTTCAAAGCGCGATTCAATTTCATCAGTTGTTGTCTCTAAAGACAAGCACTGATTGTTTCACCCGTTTTCAAAAGTTTATGGTAGACCAAAACCTTGTGGTCCTACCAAATATCTTCATTCCATGGATATTCGGTCTTGCAGTCGATGTTGATCGCTGCCCGGGTTCTCATCATGGCTTTTTACATTTGGGATTGTCATAAAGAATCCATTTCTCATCACCAGTAATAATTCGCTTCATAGGACGATCTCTTAGAAATCGTTATATTTTACCTCTTAATATTTTATTAATAATAGTAAATGAAAAGTAACCACAAAAAAAAAGTAGATACAATTTTATTTCCTTCGGCTATAATCAACCAAAAGGCACTTTTTTCAATAGACCGGTCGATCGCGATCGACGTGTTAGCCATTCCTGATATATATTTATATATATATAAATGTAGAAAGAATAAAAACATGACATTTACTTCATAAATTACCTGTCGCGGTCGGTACCGCCGACGTAGCTAAAGATGTTGATGGTTCTTCATTCGTTTTAGTCAAGAGATTTATTGGTGGTGGCGGTGCTGGTCGATTAAATGGATTTTGTCGTCTTGGTGGTGGTTTCGGTGCCAACGGTTTTATTAATTCTTCCATTTGTTCTAATATAACAAAAAACATTTTTTAATAATTTCTTTTACTTTTTGAATGTTTAAAATATTTTACTTTTTTCCGATTCTTCAATTTCTTCTAATTGTCGTTGCAATTCAGCCACCATTAATTTCTTATATTCATATCCGGCACAAGTTAGTGCCTTCATCCATAATTCCATAACATTCTGATTTTCAGCACTTAATGTATAAGTTCTATTCCCGTTAAAAACTATTTGAAAACTGTACGGTTCACCTTCTTCTGCTAATTCTGAAAGAAAGAAAACAGAAAACATTTAAAATATATTTTTTTTAGAGAAAAAAAGGGAAACCATGAATTACCGATTGTACATCCTTCGACAATTATTAGGCCTAATGGTTCTTTATCACCTTTTCTTTCAAAATAAAATAATAAATTCCCTTTTAAGACGAAATAACGTTTTTGCCAGGCCTTATTCACTTCACCTCGTTTATTTAGAAATCCTTCCAAATCATATGGCGGCGTTGTAGCAAAAACGCATAAATTTTTTTCGTTGATTTTCATTATATTATAAATCACAATTGATTATTCTTTTTATATTTATTAAAACCGAATCAAATCAATTAAATATCGGTAAAGATTTTTATCACTTTCTCTTAAAATAAAAGAAAAAACTTTTTATGTGGAAAAATTTTGTTTTTTTTTTTTTGAAAGATTTCACTTTAAACCTATGCGAGATTATAACATCGATTTGTTCCAGAAGTATTTCTTGATTCTCTAATTCTAACTTTAAAACTTTAAAATAAATATTTTTCTTAATTTAAATAAACAAACAAAAAATAAGAAAAACAAAATCTAAACTTTGGTCAGCATTTTTTTGTGGGCGCTGTCAATTTTTTTTTGATTGGTAACATTTTATGGTGTTACCACACTTCTGCAAATTTCGAAAAAATTTTCGAAATTATATTTGACAGTTTTTTTGTCACATCTCAAAAATTTAAATTGACAATATTTATAGAATTATTTCTTTCCTGAATAAAAAAGGATACAATATAGAATTATTTAATTAAAAAAATGTCACAAAAAGTTGGTGATTTCACAAATATTCAAATAAAGAAATAAAATTAATTGTTTTTATTATTTTTAGAAGCCTTGGTTTCGTTCTACGTTTAGTCAGGATACAATTACTACACAGCCACCGGCTAAAAAGACTCGTAGTTCATCATTTTCATATAGTTCTGATTTATCAAAAAAATTGGATAAATCTATATCAAATAAAGAAGAATTTCCACCAATAAATAATCTTTATAATTCATCAAATTGGATCGAAAAATTCGCACCGAATTGTATCGAAGATTTAGCTGTACATGCAAAGAAAATCTTAGAAGTTCAAGATTGGTTGAAACATTATGAAACTGTTAAACAAAAAACTCCAGGACAAATCCTTTTAATAACTGGTCCAGCTGGTTCTGGAAAAACTGCTACTCTAAAAGTTATAGGAAAAGAAATGCAATTTGGACTTGTGGAATGGATTACACCTGTTGATATTGATTTACAGTATGATAATCCAGGATTTAATAATGATGAAAATATAACTTATAAAGAATCTCAAACGGATATTTTTAAAAGATTCTTATTTTGTTCATCAAGATATAAATCAATTCTAGAATCAAATGATAGACGTCTTGTTCTTGTCGAAGATTTTCCAAACGTGTTCATTCGGAATTCAGAAGGATTTAATGAAATTTTAGAGTATTGGTCATTTGTATTTCTTATTGATTACAATATTATATGTTTTATATGTGTTTCAGAAATTATGTAAGCTATGGTAAATCACCTTTAGTATTTATTATAACTGATTCTCGAAGTCGACAACTTAATATCGCGTATAATTTATTCCCTGAAAAAGTACGAAATGAATTTAATATAACACAAATTAGGTAAAATACTTTAGTTACTCATCTAATAGTAATAATATTCTTAAAGCAATTCTATGTTTTCCAGTTTTAATCCAGCTTCAACGACTTTAATAAAAAAAGCCTTAAAAAGGATTTGTACAAAAATGTTAGAAGATGGTTTCAAAAAATTCTACAAAGTACCAAATCAAGATGTTATTGATAGTATTAATATTGCGGCACAAGGTGATGTAAGAAATGCTATTATAAATCTTCATTTTGCATCACAAAAAGGTAGATATTTAATATGTTCGTTCGATTTTGTATTTTACAATTTTCTAATTATCATAATAGGAGCACCTAATTTACAAACTGAAGAAACATCAAAGAATTCATCAACAACAAATAAATCAAAATCAAAAACGAAAAAATTAAAAACAGTCGGACGTGATGAAACAATAACAATGATGCACGCTTTGGGACGTGTTTTTAATCCTAAATGTAAATATTTATTGTTTGACTTCTTTGAAAATAAATCTAGATAATTCTAAAAAACAATTTCCAGATATTGAAGATATAATACCCAAGAAATTGACATATTCACCAGAAGAAATTACCGATGGTTTTTCATCACAACCGAAACAATTTGTTGGTTTTCTTCATTCAAATTATTTACCACATTTTCGTGATATCGAAAGTGTTCTGGAAGCAATCGATACGCTTAGTCAAAGTGATTTATTAATGAATGAATATCGTGAAAATGAAATTTCAGATATTGGACTTAATATTGCTATACGAGGAATAATGGTGACAAATATAAAACCGGTAACTGGATGGATGCCAATACGTGGTATAAAAAAGGATAATCAAAGGTAAACGGATATCTTAAATAATACTTGTTTTTCTTTTTCTCTCTCTTCAATTACACTAGTTTACAAGGCTTGATGATTCTGAATCGAAACGCATTTTTGTAATTTTCGATGCTAAAATCGAATCTGTGATCGAAGAGGTTTCATTAGGTTTGGTTTTTGAGCTAATTTGTTGTAAACGTGATGCTAAAAATTCGGAATTTTGTTTGCAAATCTCGAACTGAATCATTTAGTTCTTAGTTTGAGTCACTGAATGTCTTTTCACTTTGTCCATATATGCACCTTTATGTTCGAGAGATGATCAGGAACTATTAGTAATGGTTTATTATCGGTTTTGTCGCTGATGGAACATCATGAGATATCCGAAAACAATTATGTTTTTATATTAATACCATCGATGTTAATTATTCAGAAAAATAGCAATTCAATTTCGACTTGGATGAAATCGGACATTGCAACACGATTTTAAGGTATTTTTCCAATAAAATATTGTTTACTCGTTCATAAACACCAAAAACGAAACTTCTAATTAAATATCACTATTCGTACGAGAAAATAGATTCATTTAGTAAACAAATGTAATTTATTGCATCTAAATTGAATAACAAGTGTAATCATAACGTTTTCTCAAAGTTAATTGAATTCTTCATGGTTGTATCCAAACTATCCACTCTTCCATCACCTCTTGCGTGACATTTCTCCGCGCCCTGCACGCACCTAGTCACGTAGAGATAGGATATATGATGTACATGTTGATTTCTAAATGAAACTAAAATCCATTCGTACGAACGCTTCCATTTCCTTTTCAAATTTCGTCACATCAACTTTTTGTAGTCTGGGCCCGTATTTGGTTTCTCGGCTCCATTTTTCAGATAGACAAAAATTTTTGTTTGGAGAATAGAAGACAAAGAATTTTGTCCATTCGATCAATGGAGCCGAGAAACCAAACCCGGGGCCCTGCACTTTTACCAGTAGACCAAAAAATTATAAGAAAATTTGTAAACTAACGTAACCTTTTTTCCAGAACTAATCAAGATTACAATGAATTCATTTCAAAATCATATTTATCAAAGAATCTATTCGCATCGGATTATCGAAGTTATTTGAAAATAATCAAGGAAAATCAGAAAAATCAGAAATAACTGAAATTAATTAATAATAAAACGATTTTATATTTTAATATATTTGGTTCCTTAAATATGTTTTTTTTATTTATTTAATACAATCACAAAAAGAAAAAGAAATGTAATAATAAAAACTTATAAATGAAAAAACATTACTTGTATATAAATCATGGTTTTATTATTATTATTATTATTATTATATTTCTTATTAATTCACATTAAAAGCTATTCTATTTTTTTAAGGATATTAAAAATACACAATTTGATGATGTTTAAAAAAAAAAGAGAAAAAATACTGTTGGTTCTAGAGTTTTTCAGATTTTGGTATAATTTAATTAAATCTAAAGACGTGGAGGATATGCACACAATTTTCCTTAAAATTCCGATACACACGATCAAGCTTTTTGTCGGTCTTCGGGACGACAAACTTTTTGTATTTCCATCATGCCAATACTTTCGTAGTTTTCCGTCGTTAAGTGTTCTACACACACGGTCGAACTTTTCATCCAGTCCAGTTTATCGTACCAAAGAGGCCGATGAAAAGTTTGATCATATTTAGCGACTTTAAGATACCTTCAGACAATATTTTGTTATATGTTTTTGTATGATTTTTTTTTTTTTCAAAAATGTCCCCTTCAGATACCAGGAAATCATTTTTAGTGGATCTCACATTGATCAGTCATGACTATCACCCGTGCTGATTGCTCACGAACATTTAGATAAATTATTGAGTTTTGACTGACAAACCATCAAAGTTTTACATCCACACTAGTCAGTTTTCTCTCAGTTCCTCAAAAGCTGATGGAAAACAGATCAATCTGAGTCCTACTTTAAGTCTACGGCATAAAGCGAGACATATCTAATTTCTTGATCAAATTTGAACGAAGACATATGACAAAAAACCAATTACTCCTAAAGGCACAAACATTTACGAAAAAAAATGGTTACACAAAAAATGACTTAAATTTAAAATGAAAAATGAAAAAAAAACATGAAACTATATTTAATAATGTATTAAAAACTAAGAATTATTGAAATTTTAATAAATGGCACTCGATTTATAAACAAAATTAATATAAATACATAAAACTTAGAACAATTAAATCAAATTTGATCATATTTGAAATTTTGGTATAAATTCGTTTGGTTAGTAGTTTTTCTTTTCTGAATTTTTTTTAATATTATATAAATTTGGTGCATAATTAGGTTTTGTTTAAAGCTTTTTTTTTTTTAAATGTTAGAAAAAAACCGAAAAAAAGAGAGACTTCTAAGAAGGGAATAAACGAAAGTTTACAATTTTACACGATGTACAAATTAGTGACACCCTGAAGTCTCCTCCTCTGTCTGTCTTGCTGTTGTCAATGAAGAAGACTTTTTGTGTTTTGTTGACACTTGGAAAAAAAGATGACTATTTGATGTGAGATACAACATAATTTGTTGTTTTACATGGCGCCAGGCAAATATCTAAGTAGGATGGCTATCTCAGGTGTGTAAGGAACACGTTTCATGTAGATAAAATCCTGACATGATCATTGTTAACGTAACAGACTATTACGAATGTAAACATGTATGGTAATATTCGAAACAAGTGCTACGTTAACATGATTTATGTAGATTAAGAGGTATACATGACGATAGATGTATTTAAACTAAAACTAGTCATGCAGATAAAATGCCTGACTAGGATTAGTCATGCAGATAAGATGCCTGCATGTTATTGGTATAAGAAAAAAAAAAAAAAGGGTTACCAAATAGTGTTGTGCCAAATATTAATTTCGCCCAGAATCTAACACCATCTCGCATTTGACGCAACACTAAAATGATGAAAGTGTTTCATGGAAATCGGATCTTCCATTTAGATTTTATTAACGATTTAAAAAAGCTGATGGACGGACGGATGGACATGAGGCTAATTATATTTGAAACGAATATTGCACTTATTTTCATCTTCCTACCATCGCACGATTATAGTACTTTCCTATTATAACATTCGTTTATCGGGGGAAATTAAAAAAAGAACAAATACGACAATCTTGAATCAAGTATAGTCCAGTTTTGATCGTGGCTAGGAAAACTATATATAACAAAAAGCATTTTCATGCAATGAAATAAAGTGTTTTATCCTTTTTTCCTATTATTTTCAATGCCATTAATTTGAGGACTACTCGCATAAAATTGTAACTTTTCCGGAAAAAAACTTTTCGTTTAAATATTTTATATAATTATATTATTTTTTACTTTATTATAAATTTCTAAAAATTCTGGTGCGTTTGTTTGTTTGTTTTTTTTTTGATATTCTTTTAAATTTTATGTAATTCATTTTAGTTGTTGTTCATGTAATTTTCATATTATTTAATATATTTCTTTTCTTTCGAGATATAAATATGATATAATAGCATAAAATTAAACTATGATTAATAAGAAAAAAAAGAAGACATTAAAATAGTTATTTTTAAAATGTCCTTTTAAAACAAACATTATTTTTATTCAGATTTATTAGCTTTTTCTTTGATCAATTGTAATTTTGATGATATTACATTACCAAATTTACCCTGAAGTGTACCAATAAAACCATGATGTTGTAGTCCCGGATAAAATGCGATCAATAATGTTGTAATATAACATAAAAGTAGATTATCAATTACAGATCCAATCCATGCAGACATTAGTAATGTTAATACAGAACTAATGACAAACTGTGAAAGAAAATCGATTAAGTATAATTCTTTTTAAATACTACTACTATGGACAAAAAGTAATGAGATTGAATTTTTAAAAATACGCGTGCAATGAATATCAATGTGTTTAATTATTTGATAGATTGGTATGACTGTTGTGTCAACAGCTAATAGAAATCTCATCATGTTTGCTTTGTTAGTTTAAAAATTTCAGCATCTTTTGTAATTGTGAAAAAAAAACGGCCATCGAATTCTCTTTGATGACTTCTACTGACTCAAAGAGATGTCCACGAAGTGATAAATCGAGGAAAAAGCAAAAAAAAATACACGGAGCCATATCTGACGAATACGATGCTTGCGTAACGACATTCACTTGATTTTTGATGAAAAACTGACGTTGTTTTTCAAACAAATTCAATGATTTTGAGACAAGACACACGAGACAAGCCCAAATCGTCCTTTAAAATTGTTTGTATTGATCCTTTTGATACACCAACAATGTCTAAAAGATCACTTTGAGTTCATCGACGATTAAAAAATAGAAGCTCCTTGATTTTGTTGATATTTTTATCAGTAGTTGAGATTGGTTGCCTTCCTGAACGAGGTTCGTCTTCGACTTCTTCACGACCCTCACTGAATGATTTTTACTACTTATTTTTAAAAATACAGTCTCATAGTAGTATATAAAAAAAAAGCTTCATTTCTTACAATTGTTGATTTTTCTTCTTTTGCTGTAAACACATAATTACATGATGAACATAATTTCATTTTTGTTGAACAAATTTCATTGCAGATCTCTTCAAATTTATTTTCCTGTACACCAGTCCAATTGTCCGGTTTGAAAATGATTTTTGATATTATCGGAAATATATAATCGATTAAAACGATCCAAAGTAAACCCAATGAGATTAATGTTAATGTTGATAAATCTAAATACCATAATATTAAATATATTAATGATATTAAACCGAATATGATTCCTGGGAAGAATTTTTTATCCCATTTCAATATTGAATTTGTCAATAAGATTAATTCACGCCAATTTTCCAAATCATGTTTGAGTTTATTGAAAACGCGTTTCTGAAATGAAAATAATATTAAAAAAAAAAAACAAATTAAAATACAAAACTTTTCTATTTGAAATGTTGCTTTCTACACTCTTAAAGTAAGTATGCATATGCATTACAAGCGAAACGAAATTTCCCATACAAATTTGATGTTTGAAAAACTTATATGGAAAATTTCGTTTTGCCAGTATGCAGGAGGTTCACCCATGAATTAAAGAATATATAGATTACGATTTCTTTTATTTCAAATTGATTTTTTCTACGCACCTACGTCACGCGAGACATGATATCGCATTGCTTATATGAAACATATAATAAAGAAAAGAAAAGTAAAGTAAAGTTGATGTCCTATGATAGAAATAGGAGTCGTTGTTAACAAATCTATAGTTCAATGAATTCAACTCTAAGAAAGAAACACCAAAACTACTAATATTTCAAGATTTTTTCAGCATAACTTCGTTTTAACTTCTTCAAATTCGCTCAAATTCACAAGTAGAGCTGAAGGCTATTGGCATAAACACGTTTTACAAATTTGATTGAAATCGGTATATTTTAGTTTTTAAAATACATTGGAAAAACTTTATGAATAGGCTTATTTTCCCCTACGATTAATTCTTTCTCCACTATCCTTGGACCGATTTTACTGAAATTTACCATACTATCGTCCATTTATGTAGTTAACCAATATAATTAACTTTAACCAAATTGCTTCAAAAATTTTCCAATTAAATCCGAAAAACCATAAGCAAAAAAAACGACAATTTTCTGGTCCACCCTGGTTTTGCTTAATAACTTCCCTCCCCATCGGTCGATTTTGATGAAATGCAATACCAAATCCAGTTAAGGAACAACCAACTCACATTCTAAATTTCAACATAATCCGATAACGTGTTTTTGAGTTATCTTGTATAAGGACAGACGGATACGCCGAAACCGATATAACTTTTGATTCTCTACACAATCATACCCTTGAAACCTTTCTAGGATGATTATTTTGATGTGTTACTAATGGAGTGACAAAACTAGTACACCCTCTGGTAGTAGCTACCATTAGGCATAAAAAAAACGGTAAACAAACTTAAAGTGGTAGAATAAATAGCATTCAATTGAATCAAAATTGTTTACATTTGAAAGAATTAATTGGAAACGTTTATGACAACTTCTTTTTTTTTTTTTTTAAATATTTCAATTGATTTTTCAAATTAAGTCATAAAGCTTTATACAGATTTTGGTTGTCGGTTTTTCAAAAAAGAAAAACATTGACTTTAAATGTTCAAAAATTTTTTGGTATATTCTTAGAATGATTTTAGACTTTGATAAAATTGAACTTTTATTAATCAAAAATAAACGTTATAAATCAACATGTTTTTAATGACTAATTTTAGACTTCAATCTGAACGATGACCCCGAAGAGAAAGAACACAATTAAATTGATAAGACGACAAGGCTGATAACAATTTATTAGTTTATACCAAAATATGACTAAAAAGAAAAGACTGTTGGTATTGTTTTGTGTTAACAAACTGCGAAGGAATGTTTCTAATATAATTTCTAATAAATCTGCTAAACACATACGCTTAACAACGTGACCAATAGGTGCACGTGTGATAATTAACGTTCTAAAAATTCGTATAATTTTGTATTTAGTATAGTTCAGATCAGGCTTGGACAACATAAACCCCATCACGGGAGCTAACCTAAAATCTTTGAATTTAGAAATGCCTGCAAAATTCTTTATTTATATAAGATGAAGAATTACACTAATAGGACCAATCTTGAAAGAAGACGTAAATATTTAGAATACATATGTGTCGTACTTAAGTGCTAGCACCCCATCACCAAGATCTTACGTGTGAATATGAAAAGAAAACGAAGAAAAATGGATTTTAGCAGAGAAAGGAATAAGATTTGCATGGACTTGAAACAGCGGGAGGGTTGCTCTATATCTGTGGTGATAAGAGGATTTGGAGGCGATAATCTATTTAAATTTGAATTTGATTAATAAAATTGATGAATAATTTGATTTGGTGTCACAAACAAATAAATACTATTAGTTAATAAGTAAATTGAGGTCAAATTGTCTTGTGTTAAGTTTTTTAACACACAAAACCTACTTATACTCCTTTTCCTTAGGACCACAAATATTCTTTCTATACACAAATGAGTTTAAGGAACGTATATCAAATAAATTCAGTACTGGAATTGTGTAAGTCGATTGAGATTTAATCGTATAGCAAAGACATTACAATTTTTATGCCTTTTCGACACGATTTGGTTGAAATCGAATATTACACGATTCTATTTCAGTTTCAATGCGATTTCGATTCGACTTAGTTTCAATTGAATTATAAGATTCCTTCCACTCCAGAGTTTCACCAAGCTCTCACGATTACCCATTTTAATCCGCCTTCGTGTGACCTGTGTACTTTTTTTGGACGATGATTTCAAAAATCTCGTGCATCAAACATTAAAACGAATACATGAAACCACGAAACATTGAACAAAAATTAATAGAATGACATACAAAGCAAGTTTGTAAATTCGTTCATAGTCAAAGAGAAATATCTAATCAAAACTGTGGCCCCATCCGAATTATTCGAATCAATCTGATGATTTCATGCCAAATGAAATGCCTTAATGAAAGAATTGAGAATCCGTGACAATCATTCAAAAAATGTTTATCTCTCACAAAATACCGCAAATATATTACGCATTTTTTCTTTTTAATAAATCGAAAAAGATGAAAGAAATATTTTTAGAAATGCACAAATATTTTATTTCCAATTTGATTTTGTTTTTTTATTTATCAAGAAATAAAAAACATTTTTGTAGTTTATTTTTTCGTCACACGGCGACTTTTAATTGAAAATTAGCTTTGCCGAAGAGGTTAATGAATGTCAATTTAATATTTTATTCTATTAATTTATTTTTAACGAAAATATTATTCTAAAAATGGAAAATTTTCCAAAAAAAAAAAAGAAATTATGACAAAATCGATTACATTTTTTTCTTGTTGTGCGGTTTTTTTGCCAAACGAAAACATTTACGTAATAAAAAAAAAAATAACCGAAAAAGTAAATTTATTTCCTGATTAAAGGTCAATCTTTTTAAGTTTTGGCAAAAAAAAAAAAAAAAGACTAAACAAAAAATGCGTGCACGAGATTTTTGAAATCCTCGCCCCAAAAAGGACACACGTCGCACGAAGGCGGATTAAAATGGGCAATCGTGCCAAGTGTGAGGTAGGAGAATCTGTGGCCTCATTAAGGACATGAAAAAATCAAATTACGATTTATTCGGAATTTTTTAATTTAATTAATTAAAAAAACAAGAAAAAAAAAACTTAACGGCAGATTTTCCGGGTTTTTGATTTTCGAAATTTTAAGATTTATAAAAAAAAAAAAATCCACACCTAAAATGCACTAAAATTTTGTAATGGAAAATTTTTTTCCTTTTAATTTTTTTTTTTCTACGTATTTTAAAAAATGTAGGCATGAAAATATTTTTAATTCTTTTTTTCTTATTTTTCCTTACCTGATCCACGCCTGACATTTTTTAATGTTCCTTTTTTTTTCTGCGTTTTAAAACAAAAAATCAAAAACCTAAAAAATTCCAATAGAAAAATCCTTTTTTTTTTGTTTATTTGATTTCAATATTTTTTTTTTGACAAGAATTTTTTTCGTTTCGTTTTTTAATACAAGATTTTTTTGTGTATTAATAATATTTTTAAATATTTTTTAAAAAAATTTATAGAATTCTTCCTTTTTGTTTTTTTAATACAGGAAAAAAAAATCTTACAACGCACAAAAATCACACAACTTATTTCTCGTACGCTTTGGAATAAAATTCTACCTTTTCTAATTGCGAAATACGAACGCTATCAACGACGAAGAAGAATAGTGCTGCTTTTTTTTTTGCTTCGGTTCTGCTGCAGCAGTTGTTTTGTTTGTGTACAGTAGCATTTTTCGAAATTAAATTGACAGCTTTTTTTTGTTTTCTTTGTGTTTTGTTTATTTTCAGGGCTGGTAAAATTTGATATTATGCAATCGATTTGTGTGGATCGTAATTTTTATTTTGATGGAGAAATTTTTAAATATTTAACGGATATTATTAGTTGTTTTTAAATGTTGATAATAATTTAAAAAAAGAAGGTTTTAAATTATAAGTTTTTAAATACTTAAACTTTTCATATATACTTACATGTTTCTACAAAATAATAATTACAAATTTCATAACTATTGTAATATAACATTAAATGTGTGGTAACTCAAAAACATGTTGCTCGATTTCAATGAAATTTGGAACTAGGATTTCCAATTTTCTTTCGAAGCGAAGAAGGACAAGACATATTAAAAACATATAGTAATTTTGATACCGTGTGGCAGAAATAGGACCAAAAAACAGCCAAAACTAATAATATTTTAAGGTTATTTTTGCATAAATTTGTTCCTTTTCTTTTCAAATCTACTTTAATTCCCAGATAATATAGACCCTAGTAGCATAAAACAATTCTGTAAATTTTATTCAAATCTGGATATTAGTTTTTAAAGTAGATAGAAAAAGAATTGTCCTATTTTCTATAAAAACTTATTTATATTTTAACACATAAAAACAACAATAAACCTAATTAAAATTTACATATGTACTCGTATATATAGTATTATTTGCTTAAAGGAAATCTTAAATCTGTATCTTTAAGATTTTCTTCTATCCATTTATCAGCCTCTTTAAGAAGTTCTGGAGTAAACTCCGTTTGCCAACCACCAGTTTTTCCATTTCGTACAAAACCAGCTTCACCATCATTTAATAATTTAATTTCTCTCAATTCTTGTCCATTAACGGTGGGATTATTTTTGAAATTATCAATTTTTAAATAATTAACTAAGTTTTCAATTTGTTCAGGGTTCAATGATTTTCCTAAGAATTTGCCAACTTTTTCAATTGTTTCTGGGAAATTCTTATTCATATCTTCATAAAACATAAAAAGTACATTCGGATTATGACGATTCTTCCAGCCTTCTTTTAAATGACTAAAATAAGGCATCCATGGATCTGAAATTCATACAATTTAAATATTAATGAAATTATTTTATAAATAGTGGAAAATTTTCATACTTAAACTTCTTTGAAAGTAATTCCAATATCTTGGAAAATCGCCAACATAACCTTGGGTCTTATAAAGTCGGTTCAAGTGATAAAAAGAAACGGCAACATCTTTTGGATTTCGTGCAACATAAATTACCTTCAAAATAAAAAGTTTAAAATCAATCATAAATGTTGTGTAAACAAAGTTCTACAGAAACAAAAAATTCCAAAAAGATTGCAAAATTGTTCACGATCGTAACCTCATTAGAAGAACATTGACTTATTCAATTTTAATTTGATTAAAGAAAAAAAAATATTAATACTTTTAATTTTTCGATTTCATAACACTTATTTAAATGTTCAGTGGCGGAGACTCTATTTGGGTTCGTTGAAAATGCATATCTTTATTGAATCCGACGCCATTTTTGGGAACAAATTTAAATTTGGTAATTAATTTCAGTTCATTTTATATATTGGAAACTATCTTCAGGTAAATTTCGTGAAGAGAGATTATGAAAGTAAGAGATAGACTTTCACAGCGGATGCCCAGCTTTGTTCTAAATTAAGCAATTCAAACTTTTCAATTGGAAGTTGTCACATTTTTTGAGCACCTCGTTAATTGAATTTTTGATCTCTGAAGACTAATCCAATTCTTAAAATGTCGAAGAATATAAGTTAGGGAAAAGATAAATCACAATATTTAATATATGTGTTTGCAATAAAAGAAAGTAATTAAATGTTGTTAAAGATTACCAAACAAAAAACTGATTATTTTTAACACTTTTCTGAACTTTTTCGTATTTCATTAACTCTAATAAATTAATTATAATGTATTAATTTCTAATCTTTCAACCAAAACATGAAGTTAAATTTAATAAAACTGAAAACACTCACTTTTGATTGTTGCTCCATAACGCTTGGTGGTAATAATGAAAATGGAAAATGTGTTTTAATAAAACGCCTTTCTTGCATTTCCGTAAAAAATTCATAACCAGGCTGTGAAATGATCTCAATAAAATCTTGCTTTTTCGGATCATCGGAATTTTCTTCAATTAATTCTTTTTTTACTTCATCATGCATGAAAATATAAAATCTAAAAACAAATAAAACATTAAAATAATAGCCCCTTCGCTTCCTACACATTTTATATAAGGTAAATGTACTAAATTGCAGCCACTGACTTAATCGCGGTATACCTTGTAATAGTAATGATATGTTTTGAACAGTCTCCAAATTTACATATATAGTAAGTAGAGTAAAAAATTAAATCGATTTATATATTTTTACGCTTTTTGAAAGCTCCAAGATTCAAGAATATATCCTGAAAATTTCAAATGCTATAACTTAGTCAAATCTACAGATAGATTTGACTAAGTTATAGAATTCGGAACGAAGCAAGTTTGAGTGCTCGAGGACCATACTTTAAGAGGCTACATCTGCCTAGGAAATTAATTAAATAAAGCTATAGATTTCAAGAATATGTTTTCAAAATTTCACATCAAATATCTGAGTAAAACAAATCGGAGAACGATATTAAAACTATTAAACATATTTTGCTTAAAACACTTTTAACAAATTTTATTTTAGTCCTTTAATTCGTCACCATCGACGATCGTATAAACTGTGAATTGTTTCAGCTCGTAAGTGTCCACTACTACAAAAAAGTCTCATCACAAACAGCCGGTCATAACTTTTGTTTAAACGATTTTTTAAGTTTTGTTTTTAAGGTCTGAATAACTATACCTTTTGGTCAAATAAATAAAAAATTAGACTTATATCCAAATTGGAATTTTGACCCCCTTTCGGCAGTTTAGCTATACATATACGTATGTAGGTCCTTAACTGTCAATAATTAAATACCCTCACTAAAATAAGTGAAATAAACAATTTGCTTTTATCACGATTATTATATCGTACCAGGACTATTTTGTTTTTCTTTGATAGAGTGACTACCATTAGGTTATTGACTGTAATTTGGTACATTTACCCTATTCGCAATACTTACTCGAAAAATGGAAAACGTTTTGTTAACGGTTCAGTTTGTGCTGTTTTAAAATCCAAATCATTTGCAATTAACCAAACCAATTCCTGGGTCCATGTCGTTCCGGAACGTGGAAATGTTGCTATCCAAATATCATCAGGACGTGCTTGAAAATTATAAAATTTTTCAGCACATTCCTGATATTTACATGGGAAGAAATATTTTTCTGGTCCAACTTGAACAAATCCATTTCGTTCACCTTTTTTTTTTTTGTTAAAAAGCAAAAGAAATTTTATTAAAATTTGAATTAAAAACGAAAGTTTTGTTTTGAAAACACTTAAACACTTTTTTTTTAATTATTAAAAAAAAGAAAATAAAAACGAGGGCATACCATGGAAATATTTTAATAGTTCCGAATTTACTTCCGCTTCCACAGGTTTAATTTCATATGGAAAATGAAGTTCACCTTTATTATTATTAAAAGCCATCACAACACAAAAACAAATTATTAATATAAATAATAAAAATCAGAAAATTATGTAATTTTTAAAGATTTCACAAAAATTATGTAAAAAAACAAATATATTTGATCTTAACCGTGATTAATTTTTGAAATTATAAATAAATAGTTGCTAAAACTTGAATTTGGAAATCGCTGAATGCTTTCCTTTTTTAGGTAAGCAACTGATTTTTAAAAAGAAACTGACTAAACAGGCCGAAATGTTTTAGTTGCTTACACAACTTGGACAAAACATCGAATGTTAAGCGATCGTTAGTAGCAGTCGCGAAGATACCTTTTTTCTAATCCCCTTCTTAAGCTTTACCAATAAAATTACTTACATATTTATTTCTCTCTTTAAAATTCGTTTATTTACCTTTCTTTGGAAAAAAAACAATGCATGAACAGGTAACGTTTTTTTCTTTTCGGTGAAAGTTTTTTTTCCTCATTTTTATGTTTTCACGTAATAGATTTTCTCTTAATTTAAAATGATTCTCTTATTACTTCTTTTTATTTTTAAATTGCAATGAAATTTGCATTATTTACGTCCGCTGAAATAATTAGCAACATTATTTCTCGATTTGATTCTATTTAAGTAGAGTAATAACAACTAATGCGAATCCAGAGATGTATTAGGTGATCATTTCAGTTTTATCAAAATTCGTATGCTACTATTGGATCCTTGGTTATACACTTCTGAAGAAAGCTTAAGAATTTCTACGTAAGCTTCGATTAGAATCTGTTGGTTTATCTTAAAATCGCCGTTCTATATACCAGGGTTTTCTTTAGATCTTATCCAAAGACAGACGAATCCTACTGAATATTTACTAGAACACGTAATACTTAACTTCAGTTTTGTTTTTAGACGTTTGAAAAAATTAAAAGTTCTTGTTTTTAAACAAATATTGAAATTAAAACATGTAATATTTTGCAAGACGGCCATTTAAAGTATCGCTTTAGCGAAATATAGAAGGTTCTTTAAAAAAATTGGTATTAGAAAAATTATAATTATAAAAGAAAAGAGCCCCGAAATCTGGTTTCAGAGATTGATTTTAATAAAACAGTAAATAACTCTGTTAAAAATAAACTGTGATAAATAGTTATAATTAAAAGAACAGGTATAAAATGTATGGTAATCATCTTTATTCTTTAAAAAACTACCATGGACAAAAAGTAATGAGACACCAATGGACAAAAATTAATGAGACTTTGCACAAATCTTATTACTTTTTGTCCAATAGGGTCTCATTACTTCTTGTCCATAGTAGTTTTTTTTATGGGAGTTATTATTTATGTGTGTTTCTTTGGATCTACAAAATATTAACATGGAGACGTGTATTCTATTTAGTTCTATAACTAGGAACCTATTATCAAACTATAAACTTAAATTCGTCTTATGTAATTATATCTATCAACTTCGACTGATAAAATTAAATACAAACAACATTTTTTTGTATATATTTGAGCAGTGTTGGCATAATGGTATTGTAACGTACCGATATAACGAAATACCACAATTTTTCACTGTTACGTTACGTTATGATGTAATACTGGAAGCACACATTCTATATTCATACCATCCTTTAAGAGTATTATCAAGTATACTATATGTGTGTCACCGAATACTAGCTCAATACCATTTCAAGTATGTTACGTAGCATAAAAATGGATTCGAAATTCTAATACGTATGTGTTTTACGTTTTGTTTTACTTAATTTTTCAGCCACTATAATATATCCTTTATTGCCTACCGCTTTTAGCTTATTTTAAATTGTATTATAATAGAATGAATTCAGCTCTTGCTGTAATGTAGTATCATCTAGTCTAGTGTTAGTTTTTCAGATCTACTTCAAAAACTAATCTTTCAATTTGAATCCAATTTATAGAATAGATTTATGCTATTAGTACACCGGTTATCTGGAAATTAAAGGAAATTCGAAGGAAAGGAAACGAAGTTACGGAGAAAAACACTTACAAATATTATTAGTTTTCTTCTCAGAGTTAATTCATTGGTAGAGTAGGGTGGGCTATACTATATAATTTTTAATTTGATAGAAAAAAACACTGTTCTATTTTCAATACAAACTTATTTATTTTCTAACACATAAAAACAACATTAACCCTAATTAAAATTTCTATATTTACTTGTATATATTATTTGTTTAAAGGAAATCTTAAATCTGTATTTTTAAGATTTTCTTCTATCCATTTATCAGCTTTTTTAAGAAGTTCTGGACTAAATTCCGTTTGCCAGCCACCAGTTTTTCCATTTCGTATAAAATCAGCTTCACCATCGTTTGATAGCTTAATTTCTGTCAATGCTTGTCCATTAACGGCAGGATTATGTTTGAAATTTTCAATTTTTAAATAATTAACTAAATTTTCAATTTGTTCAGGATTCAATGATTTTCCTAAGAATTTGCCAACTTTTTCAATAGTTTCTGGGAAATTCTTATTCATATCTTCATAAAACATAAAAAGTACATTTGGATTATGACGATTCTTCCAGCCTTCTTTTAAATGACTAAAATAAGGCATCCATGGATCTGAAATTCAGACAAGTAAAATATTAATGAAATTATTTAATAAATAATGAAAAATTTTCATACTTAAACTTCTTTGAAAGTAATTCCAATATCTTGGAAAATCACCAACATACCCTTGGGTCTTATAAAGTCGGTTCAAGTGATAAAAAGAAACAGCAACATCTTTTGGATTTCGTGCAACATAAATTACCTAAAAAGTTGAAAGTCAATCATAATGTTGTGCAAACAAAGTTCTACAGAAACAACAAAATTTACGATCGTATCCTCATTAGAAGAACGTTGACTTATCCAAACATAAAGTTAAATTTAACAAAACTGTCATAAAAACACTCACTTTTGATTGTTGCTCCATAACGCTTGGTGGTAATAATGAAAATGGAAAATGTGTTTTAATAAAACGTCTTTCTTGCATTTCCATAAAAAATTCATAACCAGGCTGTGAAATGATCTCAATAAAATCTTGCTTTTTCGGATCATCGGAATTTTCTTCAATTAATTCCTTTTTTACTTCATCATGCATCAAAATATAAAATCTAAAATCAAATAAAACATTAAAAGTCCTACACACTTTATATCAGGTAAAGGTATCAAATTGAAATAAAAATTTTGCTTTATACAAGGACTTTTTTTTGGATAGGGTGACTACCATTAGGTTGTTGACCTCAATTTGGTACTTTTACCCTATTCGTAATACTCACTCAAAAAATGGAAAACGTTTTGTTAACGGTTCAGTTTGTGCTGTTTTAAAATCTAAATCATTTTCAATTAACCAAACCAATTCCTGGGTCCATGTGGTTCCGGAACGTGGAAATGTTGCTATCCAAATATCATCTGGACGTGCTTGAAAATTATAAAATTTTTCAGCACATTCCTGATATTTACATGGGAAGAAATATTTTTCTGGTCCAACTTGAACAAATCCATTTCGTTCACCTTTTTTTTGTTAAAAAGCAAAAGAAATTTCATTAAATTTGGAATTAAAAACGAAAGTTTTGTTTTAATAACACTTAAACACTCTTTTTTTTATAAAATTAATTATTAAAAAAAAGAAAATAAAAATAAGAGGGCATACCATGGAAATATTTCAAGAGTTCCGAATTTACTTCCGCTTCCACAGGTTTAATTTCATATGGAAAATGAAGTTCACCTTTATTATTATTAAAAGCCATCACAACACAAAAACAAATTATTAATATAAATAATAAAAATCAGAGAATTATGTAATATTTAAAGATTTCACAAAAATTATGTAAAAAAACAAATATATTTGATCTTAACCGTGATTAATTTTTGAAATTATAAATAAATAGTTGATAAAACTTGAATTTGGAAATCGCCTCCTTTTTTAAGCAATTGATTAAAAAAAACTGACTAAAACTTAGTCAGAAAAGTTTCATAGTAGTTGCTTACACAACTAGCACAAAACATAGAATGTTAAGCGATCGTTTGTTGCAGCCCCCTATTTAAGCCCCCTTATTAAGCTTTTCTAATGAAATTACTTGCATTTTTGCATTATTTTTTTATTTTTAAATTGCAAATAAATTTTCATTGTTTGCGTCCGCTGAAATAACTAGTAACATTATTTCTCGATTTGATTATATTTAAGTAGAGTGATAACAACTAATGCAAATGCAGAGATGAACTAGGTGATCATTTCAGTTTTATACTTCTGAAGAAAGCTTAAGAATTTCTATTTAATCTTCTGTTACTGTTGGTTTATCTTATAATCGCCGTTTTATAAACCAGGGTTTTCTTTAGAAGATCTCCTCCAAAGATAGACGAATCATTACAGAAATAAGGTGTTTTTTTTGGAATTTTTATCGACTACTATTTAACTTTCTAAAAAAAAAACGATTTTGTATAATCTATGCACTTATAAATTTTTACTGTGTAATCTAGTATCATCTAATCTTTTCATTGGAATGAATTATATGTTGTTACTATTTTTTTTCGACATGCCAGCACTGTTTTTGGGTTTACTTGACCGGAAGTTTTCAATTACACAAGTCGATAATGAAGAAAATCTATAAAATACAACGCATTTTTGTCATGCATCATTATCATTACCAAGGCTGCGAATCTGGAACTACGTATGACAGGTCTGTACATGACATCTTTAAGAAGTGTTTGTAGTCGTTTAACAATTTCATTTAATTGAAAAGAAAAAACCTGTATTTCTAATCAATATGAAACATTGTAGGGTAAAGTGGGGTAAGGTCAATGAAGAAATTGATATATCTTATCATATTGTCATAACTACAATCTATGTTACTCAGTCAACTCAACTTCGTAGTGTTCTCAAGCTCGATATTTGATTCACTATTTGAGTCTAAATTGCAATTGTTGGATCGAGTCGTAAATTGTCGGGGTCTGTTAATTTTAAACTTTAGGGTAGGTATTATATTTTATTATAATCGTTTATGCTGTATTCTCTTATACGGGACCTTGTACATCAATTTTGTAAATTTTTAGAGAAGTCAGATGGGTTATTTGTTTTTGTGCGCTATAGACGCTCTCCGTTTAGAAATGAACTATATAATTTTTAATTTGATAGAAAAAAACACTGTTCTATTTTCTATAAAAACTTATTTATTTTCTAACACATAAAAACAACATTAACCCTAATTAAAATTTCTATATTTACTCGTATATATTATTTCTTTAAAGGAAATCTCAAATCTGTATCTTTAAGATTTTCTTCTATCCATTTATCAGCCTCTTTAAGAAGTTCTGGAGTAAACTCCGTTTGCCAACCACCAGTTTTTCCATTTCGTATAAAACCAGCTTCACCATCCTTTGCTAGTTTAATTTCTGTCAACTCTTGCCCATTAACGGCGGTATTATTTTTGAAATTATCAATTTTTAAATAATTAACTAAATTTTCAATTTGTTCAGGATTTAATGATTTTCCTAAGAATTTGCCAACTTTTTCAATAGTTTCTGGGAAATTCTTATTCATATCTTCATAAAACATAAAAAGTACATTTGGATTATGACGATTCTTCCAGCCTTCTTTTAAATGACTAAAATAAGGCATCCATGGATCTGAAATTCATACAAGTTTAATATTAATAAAATTATTTAATAAATAATGAAAAAATTTCATACTTAAACTTCTTTGAAAGTAATTCCAATATCTTGGAAAATCGCCAACATAACCTTGGGTCTTATGAAGTCGGTTCAAGTGATAAAAAGAAACGGCAACATCTTTTGGATTGCGTGCAACATAAATGACCTAAAAACGCGAAAATCAGTCATAAGGTTGTGTAAACAAAGTTCTATAGACACCATAAATTCCAAAAATATTCACGATCGTAACCTCATTAGAAGACGTTGACTTATTCAAACATAAAGTTAAATTTAACAAAGCTAAAAACACTCACTTTTGATTGTTGCTCCATAATGCTTGGTGGTAATAATGAAAATGGAAAATGTGTTTTAATAAAACGTCTTTCTTGCATTTCCGTGAAAAATTCATAACCAGGCTGTGAAATGATCTCAATAAAATCTTGCTTTTTAGGATCATCGGAATTTTCTTCAAATAATTGTTTTTTTAAACCATCATTCATGAAAATAGAAAATCTAAAAACAAATAAAACCTTAAAAGTCCCTTCGTTTCCTACACAATCTATATCAGGTAAAGGTACCAAATTGAAATAAAAATGTTGCTTTTATCATGATTATTATACAAGGACTTTTCTTTTTTATAAATGGTAGAGTGACTACCTTTAGGTTGTTGACTGTAATTTGGTACATTTACCCTATTCGTAATACTCACTCAAAAAATGGAAAACGTTTTGTTAACGGTTCAGTTTGTGCTGTTTTAAAATCCAAATCATTTGCAATTAACCAAACCAATTCCTGGGTCCATGTGGTTCCGGAACGTGGAAATGTTGCTATCCAAATATCATCTGGACGTGCTTGAAAATTATAAAATTTTTCAGCACATTCCTGATATTTACATGGGAAGAAATATTTTTCCGGTCCAACTTGAACAAATCCATTTCGTTCACCTTTTTTTGTTAAAAAGCAAAAGAAATTTCATTAAAACTTTTATTAAAAACGAAAGTTTTGTTTTAAAAACACTTCAACACTTTTTTTTAATTATTAAAAATAAGAAAATAAAAATAAGAGGGCATACCATGGAAATATTTTAATAGTTCCGAATTTACTTCCGCTTCCACAGGTTTAATTTCATATGGAAAATGAAGTTCACCTTTATTATTATTAAAAGCCATCACAACACAAAAACAAATTATTAATATAAATAATAAAAATCAGAGAATTATGTAATATTTAAAGATTTCACAAAAATTATGTAAAAAAACAAATATATTTGATCTTAACCGTGATTAATTTTTGAAATTATAAATAAATAGTTGATAAAACTTGAATTTGGAAATCGCTGAATCCTTTTTTAGGTACGCAATTGATTAAAAAAAAGAAACTGATTAAATCTCAGGCCGAAATGTTTTAGTTGCTTACACAACTTGGACAAAACGTCGAATGTTAAGCGATCGTTAGTTACAGTGACGAAGTTAGCTTTTTTCTAAACCCCTTAATAAGCTTTTTTAATGAAATTACTTGCATTTTTGCATTTTTTTTTATTTTCAAATTACAAATAAATTTTCAGTGTTTACGCCCGCTGAAATAATTCGCAACATTATTTTTCTATTTCATTCTATTTAAGTAGAGTAATAACATCTAATGCGAATGTAGAATTGTATTAGGTGATCATTTCAGTTTTATACTTCTGAAGAAAGCTTAAGAATTTCTATTTAATCTTCTGTTACTGTTGGTTTATCTTATAATCGCCGTTCTATAAACCAGGGTTTTCTTTAGAAGATTTCCTTCAAAGATAACAAATCCTTTCGGAAACTAGGTGCTTTTTTTGGATTTGTTATCGACTACTATTTAACTTTTTCAAAAAAAAAAACGATTTTGTATAATCTATGCACTTATAAATTTTTATTGTGTAATGCAGTGTCATCTAATCTTTTCATTGGAACGAATTATATGTCGTTACAATTTTTTTCGACATGCCAGCACTGTTTTTGGGTTTATTTGACCGGAAGTTTTCAATTACACAAGTCGATAATGAAGAAAATCTATAAAATACAACGCATTTTTGTCATGCATCATTATCATTACCAAGGCTGCGAATCTGGAACTACGTATGACAGGTCTGTACATGACATCTTTAAGAAGTGTTTGTAGTCGTTTAACAATTTCATTTAAATGAAAAGAAAAAACCTGTATTTCTAATCAATATGAAACATTGTAGGGTAAAGTGGGGTAAGGTCAATGAAGAAATTGATATATCTTATCATATTGTCATAACTACAATCTATGTTACTCAGTCAACTCAACTTCGTAGTGTTCTCAAGCTTGATAGTTTGGGTCACTATTTGGGTCTAAATTGCAATTATTGGATCGAATCGTAAATAACTGCGGTTAATTTTAAACTTTAGGATAGGTATTATATTTTATTATAATCGTTTATGCTGTATTCTTTTTTAGGGCCTCGTACGTCAATTTTGTAAAATTTTGGAGGAGCCAGATTATGACCAGCGCTATAGACGCTCTCCGTTTAGAAATGATCCATTTAAGCATTAATACACGTTCCTTGAGGTCTGTGGAATTTTATAAAATAAAACATTATAGGATTACGATAGAAATGAACCTATTTCGATTTTTCCAAAGCAAAATTAATTTTAAAAAAATATTATATATTTGAATGTCACTTGCTTTAAGCTGTATATTTAAATATCTAAAGTAAATCACAAATATCATATTTTTGGGTTAGATTTGTTACTTTTCCAATTCTGCAACACTACTACGAAAATTGAAACAGTTGATGTTACTTTTGGTTTTAGAGAAAATGTTAGGTAGGTAGGTAGGTAGAGTAGGGGTACTACGTACAACACCAGGCACCTTAATGGGCCCATTGTGATCCCTACGAGACCAGGATGATGATGAAGATGTTAAGTCGATATGAGCTAAACAGATAGAAAATTGAAATTGTTAGCTTTAGAAAAATAATCCTTCTATCCAAATTGACCCTCACTGACCCTCACTGACCCTACAGTAAAATATTATTGCTATTTACATTATTAAATATTTTTTAATTGCGAATTAAATACAATTAACTCTTAATAAATATTTATTATAAATTTTTGTTTAGAACTCTCACGTTTTTTAGCACGTGGACACATTTATTTATTTAAAAAATATGAAAGCTATAATTTGTTTCAATTATCTAAAATTTATCCGGATTCAAAAAATAAAAAAAAAATGCCTTATTTTGACCGCTAGACAATATTCTTGTTTAGTTTAGTTAGTATTAACTGCGTTTTAGAAATTAAAAATGATTTAAAATGCGTAGTTAAACAATTTTTTTTCAATAATTTTCTAATTACGGCGTTTAAAATTTATGTAACGAGAAAGAAGATGACTTTTAATTTTACATAATTTCAAAACTGGTGTAATTAAGTTATGTTATTTTTTTTTTTGGTTTGACTATGTGACCTAACAGTTCATTCAAGATCAAAAGGACAAAAAGTTCAAGGGGGAAATAGGAATTTGATTAATACTTCGATTATTTGGGATTGAAGGAAAATATATTAACATAGAGATCAGCGGTTCTCGACTTTTGTTTTCTGCATACCACTAAAACCCGCAATGAAGTTCACGTAAGGAGGGCTTAGCTAATTTGAACCTACGATCCTGAAGAAGGGAGCTAGCCTCTCAACCCATTTAGAAAGAGGTACATTGGGCCAGTACGGTCTATATGTGGATTCCCGCATCTGTGTACAATTAAATACAGTCCACTTTGTAGGTAGTTTATACTTCTAACTTAAAACGAGATAACAGCATATAAATTCAATGATTACTCACCCACATAGCATTTTTGATCGCTGGCACGTTTCTGCCACTAATGGCAATATGTTAATAAGTAATTGTTACGTAGCCTATATACTGAAAATATTAGTTGGGTAAAGAGTAGTTTTTCATAGAGGCTGGATAAAATCCGTCCGTATACAAGATAACTCAAAAATGCGTTATCCTATTTTGATGAAATTTACGATATGGAATTTGTTCTTCCTTACCTTGGTTTTGTATTACATTTCAGCCAAATCGGGCGAGGGTAAGCAAAATTATATCTACATAAATAAAAATTAAATGCTGTTCGTTGGTAAGCGCATCACTTGAGAACGGCTGAACCGATTTCGCTCATTTTTTTGTTAAAATGTTCGTAATAGTCCGACTAAGATTCTTACGGAAAGAAAAATGGGAAAATTTGTCCGAAAAATTGGAAAATTCGGGAAAAACTGAAAGCGCTTTTCTTCAATGGGATTTTTGTAGCAGAAATACATTTTTTTCTCATTTTTACTTTGTTTACACATTTTCAATAGCTTTTAACAAATCCACAAAACGATCACAAACAAATTTATTGAAATTTGGACAGGACTACGTCTGTCGGGTCAGCTAGTATTTTATATTGAAATAAAAAAAATATAAATTTCAATTTCTTAAAATGAAAAATTTTCTTTTAATTAACTAAAGTTTAAAGAAAAATTCATATTTATTTATTTCGAATTGTAAAATTTTGTCAAAAGTAAAGTTAATATTAAATTTGAATTAAAATTTTCCGTTAAAATTTTTTGAATACATTCCACATTTATAGTAATGTTTAACAATTTCGAAATAAGATCTCCAACCATTTTTGATCAAACAAAAATATAAAGAAGAAGACGCATTTAGAGAATGAAAATTTCATTAATATTTTTTCTCTCTCATAATTTGTCAGATTTATTTTATTCTTTTAGTCGTAAGATTTTTTTTAATTTATAAGTAAAGAAAGAAAAATTTAATTCATAGAAGAAAAACCTCAATAAATAAAAAAATATAATCGATTAAATTCAAGTGAATTTTATATTTATAAGAATTTTATTTTGGACAAACAAAAAGACGAGAAAAGAAAAACTTAGAACTTCATGATGAATTCGGTAAGTTTTGTGTTTGTTTTTGTGTTTCTTTTTCGAAGAAAATTCAATTCAGTTTTTTTTTTGGTTTGATTGAAATTTCCGTGTTTAACAGTTTTAAAAATTTTAGAAAAAACAGTCAAAAATTTCGTATTTTGTTTAATTTTATTAATTTCCTGTTTTTTTCTTTTTAAGATGTCGAACGTTGAAAATCTATCACCACAAACAATTCGGCAAGTTATCAGAGAAATGCATGAATTAATTGAAAATCCAATTGAAGGTATCAAAATTCAAATCAACGACGCCGACGTAACGGACATTCAGGCGTTACTTGAAGGACCAGGTAAAAAAAAAGAAAAAAACAAAAAAAAACTACTCACAACAAATATGAAAACATAAAAAAATAGTAAAAACGCTTTCTTTATTAAGTAATTTTGTGAAAAGAAAAGTGCTGATTTTCATTTCTGACGACATAATTACACATTCAGATTAGGTCAATGTCATTTTTCAAAACATGCTAATTTATTTTGTTTTTGTAATGAATTCACATTAAAAAAAAAAAACCTTTTGAATAATTATTTCAAAGAAGAGAAAAGGAAAACATTTTGTTTTAATTTAATGTGAAATAAAAAGAAATTGTTTTAATATTTACTTCTTTAATGTTAATTACTACCGGTTTTGGTAATTACTATTTAAATATTTCGAAAATAAATAAACGCCACGTCGAATTTTAATGTTTAGTTTTGTTTCATATACGATTATACTCGAATTAAAAGCGATATATTTCCACTATTTGAAAAATTACCCTAAATGCAACGTTTTCATAAGGAGTTTAAAATCTATTTCTGTACTTTAGTAGTAAAGGATCGTATATCACGTTTTTATAAAAATCGAACGATGTGGTGTCTATTTCCGGACTGTACAAAAAAATATATGGCATATATTTGTCATCGTTAACCCTTCTTAATGTATACTGATTTAATTTTTTAGAAGGGCTAACGAGCGAAGCAAACATGCATTAAGTCAGCAATAATAATATAGAAATAAAAAAGAAATTAAAAAATATATAAAAACATCATTTAAAGGTAAATATGGTAACAAATGTTGATAGTTGTTGTAAACTAGACACAATTCGAGTCATTTATTAGATTCCAGGATCTTAAATTATATAAAAAAACGCTTAGAAAAGTTACATCGGAAATTTGAATAGAGATAAAAAAATTGTTTTTTCATGTATATAAGTTAATAATCAGGTCCAGCGTGATATCAACCGTTATACCATAAAACCTATTATGAAACATTCTTAATTTTAATGTAAAAAAACCAAATTTCTTTGATATTTAAACAAAAAAACATATATTTAGCATTTAAAACTTTAAAGCTCGTTTTCTCGAAATTTATAAAAATTGAGATACTATCACAGCCTCGTAACCAGAACTGAATATCAGGGTGGACACAAAGTGGCTCGTATCATAAATATATATATATATATATTTTTAATACAGTCCACCCTAGTCACCTTTTGGTTACTGGACTGAACCTTCACCCACTAAGGTTCCGTTTTATTTCGTCATATAGCGGTTGTTTTCAACTCAACATTGACCTCAAAATTTTCATCCAAAAGATAAATAATAATGCAAAATTACGGCAATAAATCGAATTTTTAGAATATATTTTTTTTAAACTAAAAATAGCATCAAAAATCGACATTCCCAAACAAATTCCATTGAACCGTGTCTTTTCCAAAACTTAAACTAAATTTTGTCTCAAAATATGAATTATTGATTTTTTTTAGAGGGATATACTTGAAAACCTAAATAAATCGCACAAAAAACGTTTCTTTTGATTTTCACAAAGTCGTCCGAAATGAAGTTGAAATTTTCTTTGAAGAATTACTATTTTAAGCCTTTTCTTCTTTTATTTTTTATTTTTTTATTGAATTCTAATTTCTAAATTTTCATTTTAGCTGGAACACCATATTCTGGAGGTGCGTTTCGTTGTAAATTAGCACTCGGTAAAGATTTCCCACAAACACCGCCGAAAGCATTTTTCTTAACAAAAATATTCCATCCAAATGTTGCATCAAATGGTGAAATCTGTGTGAACACATTAAAAAGAGATTGGAAACCAGATCTAGGAATAAAACATATTTTATTAACAATTAAATGCCTTTTAATTGTACCAAATGCTGAATCAGCACTTAATGAAGAAGCTGGCAAAATGTTACTCGAAAGATACGATGATTATTCGCAACGAGCGAAAATGATGACTGAAATTCATGCACAAGTAATTATTTTAATACAAAATTTTATATTACAAATTATTGTGTTTTTTTTTCGTCCTTTGTTTTTAGCCTGCTAAAAGTACTGATTCTTTGGATGATGATGGACCATTATCGAAAAAGCATGCTGTTGATAAAAAATTACAAGATAAGAAAAAAGAAAAATTAATAAAAGAAAAGAAACGAATTCTGAAAAGATTATGAAGAGTACTTCTTAAAGAAAATTAAAATTAAATCAATCAGCAAATAAGATCTTTTGTTTATTTTCTTTTTCTTTTCACAATGATTAGAATTAAAAAGAATATATTTTTAAATATTTATAATTTTCTTCTTTTTCTTAACAAACCAAACAAACAAATATTTTTATTTTAGAAAAAGATTTATTTTCTTCGTTTTTTTTATGTTAAAAAAAATCCAAACAGGATTTTTCTTCCCTTTTTTTTTATTTTCTTTTTAATAATTATATAAAAATTAGAATTTAAAACCAAAAAAAAAAAAAAACAAAAAAAAAATTAATGCAATTTATGTAAGTTTTCCTTTTTTCCTCTTTTTTTATTTTTAATGTGAAGTAATTTTTTATTTTCCGTTTAAAAACAAATTATAAAATTTTTAAGATGAAATTATTTCGAGAATGAATTAAAAACAGAAAAAAAGGATATCAGGATATCGGAACAAAAAATGTTAATGAATTTAAATATCGTTTTTAGTTTATAAACACTTTTTTTAATTGTAATATGAAATTTAAATGTCGGAAAAAAATGCATGAAAATAAAAGAAAAAAAATTCTTTTCATTTGTTTTGCAAATTAAAAAAATATTAACAAAAAATTTATGCGTTTATGCATGAATGAAAGAATATACAGATTACGCCATGTGCATGTCGGCCATTTTAAATATTTACATCACATGTGATTTCTTTTCAAGTAAATAATAGTAATTTTTCATATAAACAATGTATTTCAAGTCCCCTGTGACGTAAGTGCGCAGAAAAAACCAATTTGAAATATGAGAAGGCGTAATCTGTATATTCTTTCATTCATGACGTTTATATGCGAACCATTGATTTGGTTCGTGTATCACAAACTAAAGGCCGAGAGACAACAGAATGTTTTCGTTTCGTTTCGTTTCGTTTCGTTTCGTACAACCAAAAACAATGTATTAGGCGTCGATTATAGCTTCATCATTATAATGAAGAAAATTGTGAAATAAGTGCAAACTTGCATTTTAAGGCGGTTTATACGACTGTGAAATTTAATACTAATTCTCAATTTTAAGGTTGAAAATGTACAAAAAAAGGTTCAATGAAAATAACAAATAGACAGGAATGGAATCGTGTAACTCGATTTGAACTAAATCATAAAAGTGTAGAAATGGCAGTGCTTTTTCGATTCGATTTAGTCTCAATCGAATTACACGATTCCACTTCAGATCCTTCATTAGAATGAATGGAAATTGAAACACCGTTTAGAAAAACAACTGATCAAGGAAAATATTTATCATCATTGCAATTGTAAAAATAATTATAGAAAAAACAAAACACGTTATAAGATTTTTTTATCTGAAATGTATTTATTTGTATTATTTTTTTTTAAAGAAATAATCTTTGAAATCGGATAATTTTCCTTCATTATAATGATGAACCGATAACCGACGTCTTAGGACATTGTTTTTGATATAAACAGCGTGTTCATCCGGATAAATAGACACATTGTTTCGTTTCGTTTGTTGTAATATAATTCAAAAAGATTATATATTTCTTCAATAAATTGTATAATTTTTAGTATAAGTTTATATTTTTCGACTTGTCGACCTTAATTTACTAAACAATTTTTGGTAAAATTCAACCATTAATCAGGGGCCCTATTATGAAATACGATCGTAATCGTATCGTTAACGTAAGGCATGTTGTTAATGGAAAACAATAACAACAACACGCCTTACGTTACGATTACGATTACGATCGTATTTCACAGTATGGAATAATACTATTTTGAGGTTAACATTTTTGTAAAAACTTTGTTGAACTCTTTCGTATCGTTTCATTTCGATTCGGACAGTTATTGGTATATTGTGTCTAGTTTTCCGTTTTTCCTTATATTTTGACATTATTAATTTTTACGGGACGAAGCGGTCCGAAACGATACGGAACATTCTGTCTACAGCGTTAAGCCCGTTAAAGCTACAATCGAATCGGTTCGGTATTTGCTTATGCGTAAGACTAAAATGATTGAGTCGTACCGGTTCGGTATACTCATAAACGTAATGAAATATCGTGTTTGCTAATTTTTTCTTTTTTTGCACCAGGGCCGATATTTGGTTTCTCGTTTCGATCTTGTGAAATACTAAATTTCTATTATCTCGACAATGACTTGAAGACTTCTTCTTCGATTGATCGAATCGATAAACCAAATACAGCTTCTGGTTTGCATAATAAAGAAATAAATGAAAAGAATGAAACAAGAAAAAGAAGGGAAATACTTTTAATAAAATATTCATAATTGACTGATGAATATTTCTTTCTAATTTTAAAATAGTTTTTACATATCGTAAATTATTTCTAAAGCCGCCATATCTATTCTGAAATGGAATTTATATTTAATTCGATTTGATCTCAAATCCTAATTGAAAAAGTATAGAAAATTTATTTCCATTTAGTCTAAATCGAATTACACAATTCCATTCCGTTGAAAATTATATTTTTTTTGTTAAAATTAAATGAAAATAGGAAAATTTCTTGCGAGGGAAATTTGAATTTTAAAAGTTTTAATTTCATCGAAATAATTTTAACCGTCCAAATAATTTAAAATTTTCAATAACAACAAATATTTACCAATTTCTTTTTCAATCACAAATTATTTAGATTTTTTTTTTTTTTAATGATTTCTTAATTTGAATTAACCGGGTAAGAATTTATGATTTATATAAATAAAAAAAAATCGAGAAAAATAAACAAATAAAAAATCGAATAGATTATAAGTTTTAGAATTTATAAAAAAAAAGAAACAAAATTATAATTAAATTAAAAAAAAAAAAACTATATTTGAGAGAAAATTATCAACTAAATTGCTAGTACACATCTTTCGATTTACACCAACCAACTCACGATCGTAATTGTGTACTTCGATTTCGACTAATTCGTTTCGAAAGATCATAGCAATGTGTACGCCTTTTCGATTTGTTTAAGTCTTAATCAAATTACATGATTCCACTTTAGGAAAATTTTGAAAGCATATATGTAAATAAGAACTTAGGACTTGTGCGAGTAGTGATTACAATGATTGTTATGCAGTTAATTCTTAACAAGTGTTGCAGTTATTTCTTCTCGTTAAGAGATATTTCGCAAACTTGTGAAATTATTTTTTTGATTATTTTTGAGAATTCATTAAATCAATCAAAATGGTTAGAGATTTTCGAAGATTTGTAAAGCTTGTGTCGAAAAGAAACATGCTCTGAAGCTGATTATTTGGGTATACTTACCAAGTGTTTTATTGTATTCTCTTGTTTTATTAAGGCTTAAAAGCCCATACACACGATTAAATCTAGCGTTCGTTTTTGCTAGTAGTTTTTGCGTATACACGATCAAACTTTTCATTCGCCTTTTCATCCATCAGTATCTCTGTGGCGTTGTAGAAATTGGTGCAACTTCTTCTTTTTTTTAAAAAAAAAAAAAAAAGGTGTAATAAGTTTAATTTCTTATTTTTTTTCGTGAAAATATGTCTAAAGACGATATCTTTAGCATTTTTTCAAGAAAGACTTTCACAGTTATTGGCGTCAAATGTAAATTTTGTATTCCAAAAACTTAAAAAAAGAGACCAAATTACATGAAATATTTAAAAATCCTTACCAAGCACAATATATGGACAAAATTTACATAAAACAAAACACTTGATATACAAGATATGTTATATGTCTTTCGTAGAATCCTCGTATTCATCGTAAACCATGAATAAAGAAATATAAAAATTACGCATTGCGCGTATCAGCCATTTTGAATTTTTATTTTTATATTTTTGGATTTCCTTTCAAATAAATAATCGTGATGTTTCATACTAACAATGTATTTCAAGTCTCGCGTGACGTATGTGCGCATAAAAAATAAAACTGGAATCATGTAACTCGGTGTAAATTGAGTTTAGAGAGTGTACTTGTATTATTTCAATAATTTTGCTTATTATTATTATTGTTATTTTTTAAATAGTATTTTTAATCACAATTTAATAAACTAGAAAAAAAAATGGAAGCATTCCAAAACACAACAATAATGCAATTAAAGAGCTTCACAATAATTTTTAAATTAAATATAAATCACTCACACACAAATTAATGAAAACTAAAATATTTTTACAATAAAAACTAAAAGAATAAAAAAATTAATAAATTATAAAAAAAAATTAATAAAAGAAAAGAAGTTAATATTTAAAACTAAAAACCAAAAATTACTATTTAAGAAATCGAAAATATTAATAAAAAAAAAAAGAAGTTTATTTTAAAAATTTATAATTTTTTTTTTCATTAATTATTTAAAATAAATGAATTTTTCTTTTGCAATAATATCTTTACTTAACATAATGCCGTTTTTTCTTCGTTTTCTTTAATTTTAAAGTACATTTATCGAATTAAAAATTTCATAAATAATTTAAGTATAAAAAAAAAATCGTAGTAATTTTTCCTTATTGTAAGTTTAAATTTTCATAAAAGAAATTAATTAAAGAAAAAACAAAAAAAAACATGATATAATGTACAAATCTATTGTGAAACAAAAAATATAAGATTTCTTTAATGTTTATGATTTATTGTTATCTAATTTAAATTATAGAAGGAGCTAAGGTGCCAGTACATCTGGAATTTTCCATTTACACATCGTAGGGACGATTTTTAATATGATTTTTCTTTTAAAAGTTTCCCTTGAAAAACTCGAAAAATAGATAATTTAAGCAAAATTATGAGTCTTCCGAATTATGTGTTTCAGGCGACGTTTTCTATATTTTAATATAACCTAAAATGTTAAATGGTCGTAAAAAATAGAGCAGACAACGAATGGATTACAAAGATGAGTTTAAAACAAACGTATTTATTTCCTCACTTGAAAACAGAGCAGAACTACTGACCCAACAAAATGTGTACCAATAAAATGTTTCATATTTCAGGTCAACCCTTTTATGTTTTCTACGATTTTATACTTCATCTGTTATCTAAAAGGTTTTATATAATAAAAATATACACCGCATCATATAAGTTAAAATAGAAAGAAGAGATTATTATGTATTTTTGAATGATGTTCAATATTGTTATGATATGTCGCAGTTGCACACCTTTTCTATAAATATCTTGAACTGAAATGAATGTTTTTCTTATTTTTCTTAAAACCTTAACAAAAAAAATAAAGAAATTAGAAGTAAACATCATAATACGTTCTTCTAGGAACAATTATAAATAAAATAAATTCATAACAAAGGTTATACAATTCAGGAATTATTAAAACCATTAGCAAAATCAGAGTAAATGAGAGTGTGGAAGAAGTACTGTGTTTTTGTGCTAGTCTTCTTATTGTTGAGATATGTATATCTAACATTCAGTAATGTCGCTAAGTCCGTGGTACTGAACCTGCTGTTTATAATCCCCCAGAGGCATATACAGCCTTGACAAAGAGAGAGTATAATTTATTCAATAGATACGTAAATTAAGAAAACCTTAAATTCAGCAATGTTGGAATTATTTCGGCAAGCTGGTCGATAAATATACATAGTTAAGGAGACTACTTTTTAGTCGTCTTTCTTGGACAAATTTGAAGTGAACTGGATTGAGGTCGAAAAATGAAAACAAACTGATCTTAGTTAGCAATGGGTTAATTAAATAAATTCCCCTGCTCATAACAAGATTATCTCAGTAAGCCTAAAAAAATATGACAACCAAATTTGTCATTTAATTAATTAATTTATATTTTTTGGCATACACAAATGGGTGTCACCTCCAGTTCGTTATATAAAGGAGATAATGTACAAATTTCTAATCCTGTTAAAGAGGATTCAACTGCCCCAAAGGGAACGGATAGTATTGAGTATAAAAAATAAAATTTTCGTATTTCTTTTTTTAAACAAAATAAACAAATTTCTTTTCTTTTTTTTTATTTAATTTAAAGAAATTTAGAAAATAATTTCAAAGAACTTTCTTACAATTTCACGAAAACTTTAGAATCTCAAAAAGTGATCCCGTGCAAAATGTTCGCACATGAAATTATAAAATGTTTGAAAGTTAATCGTATTCTAAATTGTTCAGAAGTCATGAAAAGCTATGAAGATTGTGTTTCTAATGCTATTAAAGAAGAACTTGATTCGAAAGAAAAAGAAAATTAAATTTTCTATTAAGAAACGTTGAAAATAAACTTAAAAAAAAGGAAAATTTTAGAGAAAAATTTATTCAATAGTTAATTAAATTCTTACTAATTTTGATGCAGCCAAGACGGTTTTTTAATCCTGTAAAGTGTTTTTAATACTTTTTTGAAAATCAACGGACTCATTTCAAGGATAACTGGTGTGTGATTTCAGATGTTAACGTTTCTAAAGCATATTAAAAAATTTAAGACAGACAATCGTTTTAAAATAATAAAATTTTTCTTCGATATTGGAAAATCCTATTCTATTCTTCTTTGGAAGTTGTGGAAATAAGATTACTCAAGTCAGTCAATAAAGAATTCATAGAAAATGTGCCCATCACAATGACCGTGAACAATTTCAGGAATTAATCAGATATTACACGAGATAAATATCCTTTTTTGGTAACTAACTTATTTGAGCACGCAATTACAAGAGTCCGAGGATGATTATTTATTGTCTGGGAAGGAATCCTTTTTGTGTAGAATCGTTCAAAATTTATATTTATCAAAATTTAATATTAAAGCATGTTTTTATTTTTTTAAAACACATTTTTTTGAAATAAAATATTTTGATATAAAATGCAATTTAGTTAAATATTTAAAAATAATTATTAATGAAAAAATTTAGAGAAGTAGTTCGAAAATTAATAAGAAGCCAATAGCGTTGTGTAGTAAAAATTAGTTGCAGTAAGTACAGTCGATGTGCATTATCCAGTATATCATTTCTCGATTTGATTGATTAGATCGCCAAAACACCTTTAACGTCTTTGTCGATATAATGGAAATTTGGTATTTCACAACACCTAAATTGATATCGAGCCGAGAAACCAAATACGGGTCCAGTATTCCATGAATTCATCGAAGTAGTCCTTAAAGATATGGCAAATATTTGTTAATACTGTGACCTTTGATTGGTGGTGTTTTTGTTTCTCGAAAAAAAAAATTCTGCATTTTATACTAAATATACAACTTTTCAAGGCAAGTCAGAAAGATTTTCGTTCGTTTCTAAAAAAAAATGTTGACCTCTGAAAATTTTAATTTTCAATTTATGAAAATGTTGGCAGATATTATGGTTTTAAGGTCCTTTCATCGTCCAAAGACAAGATGCAGAGAATGTAGAATTTTCTGCATCTTATCTTTTGACGATGTAAAACCTTAAAATCATAACGTAAAACGTCAAAGAGATTTGAATTTCTTCTGTTCAATTTTACTTTGGAAAAAGTAAATTTCTTTTGTTCAAGGAATATTTTTAAGAATAAAATAAGCTATATATAAACATAGTATAAAGCGAACTAAGCTCTTCAAAAGACCGGTTTAATATTTTACAAAAAACAAACAACAAAAATTAGCTACGTTCATAAAAAAGAAAATGAGCTTAAATTAAAGTATCTGCAAAGTAAAAATAATGTCCACAAATACTCTACGGGTGCGTATAACTTTGGGAAAGCTTTTTTCCCGATGAATTGTTATATGAAATTTTCGCGCAGTATTTATTATATTATTTTTTTTTTTTGATAGGACTTGCAAAAGCTTATATAATAACACATGTGGTGATGGATTTTTTTTCTAGGACTTGCGTGCAGATTATAAATAATTAGAAATTCCCATAAAAAGTTTTTCCCCACCAGGTGGAAAAGCTTTGAGTAAAATTTTGTTTGTTATCAATGAAAATTTATTTAAAATATCAAGTATTATATATATATATCTCTTTTTATCCTGATTGCACAAAAAAAGGATAAAATGTAATGAAATTATTCGAAATATGCGTAAGATGAAGAATTTTTGAAAATTTCCAGTACCCCAGTACATTCCTGTTCATCATATTGAAACGTTTCCCACAGATCTAAACTTTTCGTGTGGTATGGAAAATCGTAATTTTTGTCCCTATTTTCGTGCTGTCCATCAAATTTTTACCAGCATCTTGAACTGAACCAAAAAACCGAGAGAAGCTTTCCTAAACGAGAATTGAACAGGAAAAGGACTCTAGTCGGTGTTCGATAAATGGGATGTTTGGATCGTTTCTAAATGATTCTATAAATTCGGGCTTACTTTTTTTTTGTCGGTGTTCTTTTGATACAAAAAAAAAGAATTCAAATTGTGAAGTGAAAATCTGTGAAAATTTTTTAAAGAAAAATTTCGTTTTAAAATAAAATCACATTAATTTCGTTTTTTTTTAAAAAAATTACCCACCAAAAAAAAGGACATTTTCACAAAGTATGGTTGTCAATGGTGTCCAAAAAAAAATTCTTATGAATGAAAAACAATTTTCGTAAAACTTTAATAAAATACGTGTTATTATACTTGTTTAAAAGCTTTTATCGTTTCTCTTAAAGAATATTGTGTTTCAAGGTGTTTGTTTTCTTTTGGGAAAATTTTAAAATATTAATTAATTTTAATTTTTCTTGAAAAGTGTTTTTCTTTTCTTATTCTTTTGAATTTTGTTGACTTTCTCTTTTTTTTCGGTTTTATTTCTTTTTAATTGAAATTAAATTCAAAAAAAATTGTTTCCATTATGTACCGGTTTTAATTGGAAAGCTTTTTTCTGAACTAGGAAAATTAATTTCCCAACCAAAAAAACAAAAAAAAAACCATATTCTACTTTTTATTAAAAATTGATATACGCATATAGAACAAAACAAAAACGTTTTCATTTTTAGATGAAAAACAATTTTTCACTGTGAAAATTAGGAAAGAAAAAAAAAAAGAAAAACGAAAGGAAAAACAGGACTGTTTTATGTTGTTTTAATACAAAAAAAAAAAAAAAGGAAACAAGAAGAAAAAAAAAGGATACGGTCTACATGAACTGAAATGTTGATGTATCTAAACTACGACAACTCTATATGACGACGATCATAACGACAAGGATACAAGAAAACTCTGTATAGAAGTCAATTTTTGTTGTGTTCAAATATTGTGAGTGCGTGAATATATACCAGTTTGGAAGGCCTATACAGAAGAGATATTCATTAAAAAGGAGAACATAAAAAAAAAATACACAGTGAGACAGGACAAGTCCAGGGTCATAGGGTATAGGCATTTGTTTCTTTTTAAAACATATTATCCTTATACATGCACATATACAGTTTCGTAAAAGCATGATTTAGAGATAATATAATCAAAAAAAAAAAAAAAAACAAGAAGAAAAGTTTTTTCCTTTTTAGAACAAAATAAAAACAATTTTTGCCGGTTTAGAAGGATATTTCAATTTATCGCTAAACAAAAAAAGTTCACGAAATTTTCTTCCTTTTTTTTTTAGAGAGTACGGTCAGGAGTTTAGAAGTTGGTTGTTTTCGGGTAAGTTCTTTTTGTTTCACAAAATTAAATTAAATTCTTCTAAATTAAGTCATAAAATTGGATTCTATATATAGAAATAAGTTTCCTTTTGATATTAAGATGAAATGTTAGGCCTTTCATTTCTGTAAAGTTCAATTTTCAATGCAAGGAATTGATTTTTGGTTCTCATATATGTTTTTTTTTTGGATAATATCTGCTTGTTTGATACACAAAAGAAAATTGTTTTTTTTTTTCAAATCAATTTAACACATAAAGTGTCCTAATCTCGGCAGCGTTCTAAATAATTCCGACCTCCTTAAATTGTATGAATAGCAATTTGCTTATGGGCCTAAAAAGCTCGACACTAGTTGTAGTATAGATTCCAACTAGTGTTCAACTTTGTAGATCCTTAGCCAATAGTTTTTGGTAAAAATAAGGGATATCGGAATTAGGAAAACTGTCGGAATTAGAATACTACGTTATTTGGAAAACGAATTTCGCTTTTTTTCTCGATATGAATTTCAAACACAAAACCAAATAGTTTGACTTTGATTTTAGTCTTGTTTTGAATATATTTTAGTTTCCTTTTTTGTTTGATAAAGGTTTTTTTTTAGGGATTCATCGACATAACCAAAGGTTAAAATATTCAAAAATTCCGATATTTCTCGTTTGACTTTAATACTCGTCAAAAAAATATTCAAAAATGGAAAATATTATATTCATGAGGCTCTTGTTTCTATTTTTTTATATATATATTTTTTCCTTTGAATAAGGATTTGGTTTAGTAGACTTTCATTCGATTATTTTGATATGATTGAGAATGAAAAGAGCCCAGATAATTTAAAATTCATCTTGGATATCTGCGATATTGTATTTCTAGGAGTATTATTACCGCAGGGACGACAATACTTATATTTACTTTATTATATTTGATATTACTAAATTCATATAAGCGACGGAAGAGAAGGAAATCATTTCATTTTTTCTAAATAATTTTTTACCATTTAATTTAATTATTTATAAATTTAAAGTATTTTTTATTTTAATTCTTCATTTCATATTATTTGAATTATAGTCCTTTCAAAAAATGTATCCTGTTTTATAACTAGATCATTCTTTTCTGTGTATTCATTAAACTTTTTATAGTCAGTGGCGTACTAAATATGTAAATATGTAGGCGAGGCTTACTTACTCGTGTGATATTGATTTAAGGAAAATACGACTTTAAGGAAAAACTACAATAAGAATTTCAGTACAAATACCATATATTTAATTACATGAAAAATGATGTTTCAATTCAATTACAGAAGACTCAATAAAATGGAGTCCTGCAGTCCTCCAGTTTATGGCTAAGTAAATTCCTTCCAACTTTTTTTTTTAAATCAATTTAGTCGCAATGACTCAAAAGTCATATTATTTGACATGGTTTAATCGATAGTCTAATTTAAAGGTATTTGTCGTCAAATTATCAGGTCCTTAGTTCTATCCTTACAAGTGTGATTTAAAGTTAATCTAAATTTTAGTAGAAATGAGCTGTTTTAGCAACCAATTCGAAGTGCTATCAACGATAAATGAAATCAGTTCAACAAACTTGTTAGCCTTCGCACAATAATTGAACATTTCCTTGCAAATTCCTTGAGAATTCATGTAAAATTGTATGAGAGAAACTGTGAACCTTGTATAAAAAAGGAAACTAGATACGAAGGGTTGGAACAAATATTACACCATTAGTAATACCTGCAGACAAAATGCGAAGTTATTGGCTAGTTTCTACAACTGAATTTTATTTGTGATAACTGAAAATTTAGTTTTTACAACTAAAATTCTGTTGGCACAACTAAATTTCAGTTGCCACAACTAACAATAACTTCTTAATTTTTCTGTGTGTATGCAATGTGTATACAAATCAAATATTTTCTATCTTATCCTTTTTTGTTGTGTTTCTGGGCCTTAAATTAAATTTTCTTCCTTTTGTAAACGTCTACAATATTCGGATTGAAAGTTGTAACCTCTTCCATCTACATTTATCCCGCTACTGTTTTTAAACTATAGTACAATATAAATTTCGTATTTTATCCTTCGAATAAATGTACTGAAAAACATCTGTATATTGCGATTTTGATAAAAGGAAGACTGGTATTCCTTTTTATGATATATAAGTAAGAAATCTTGCCTTGGATTTCTTTTTTTTTATTGGTCTATTTATCTGCAGATCGATAAAAATCATTTTATACAAATTAGATAATTAGATAGGAACATAAATGAGAGGAGTGTATAAAAACGACATCTATTTTCGATTTTATTATAAAAACGATGTCTTTTTTTCCCTAATACAAAAGAGACAAGAAAATTGCAAAATAAAAGAAGAAATAATCTAGAATTTTCCTAGACATTTTTCATGCATATAGACTTTGTGGTGTTATAATTAACATGAAAAAAAAAGAATATTTAGAAAGAAATTTTCCTTTACCATATAATAAAATACATAATTATTGTGGCAGGAAAATTTTCCATGAAAAATCTTGAATTTTTTCGCGGTCCTTTTTTTTTCTTCCTTTTCCCAAAACACACAAAACAATGAGATAATTAAGATATTTAAATATTATAGTATATATGTAAAGCATTCGAGGAGACTATACCAGAAGGTATTCTAAACTGATGAATGGTTTTAAGGAAATGGAGAACATATTTTTTAATGGACAAACATTAATGTTCGACGAGAAAAAAATCGGTTTCCTGTTTTCTGTTTCCTTTTTTTTTAAATAAAATAAAATAGAATTTATTTTCGGGCTGCGGTATTAAAATTTATGTTCAGAATTCATTTTTTAAACGAAATTTAATAATGAGAAAGGATATTTACTAGCTTGACGTTGATTTTAACCTTCTGCTTATTTAAAAGAAATATTAAAAAAAATTTTTTTTTTTTGTATATTAATTAATATGAAAAATTTGTTTGATGTTGGATTTGTTATAAAAATTATTAATTGTTGTTTTGTAGAAAGAATATTTTATGCTTTTTATGTAATAAATTAGAATTATGAGAAGGGATTGTTAAATTTCACTTGGGTTCAAAGAAAAAAGTCATAATTGTTATGTTAGGAGCCTTCTGTTTTTTAAGACATTTTCATTTATATTTACAAGAGTTGAAAGGATTATAAGTTGGCTTACTTTTCATGTTGGATATACTTTTACTTTAAACATATTCTTAAAACACATTTTACAAGATTTAGAAATTTGCTTCGAATTACTATATTACTGGTAAATGACTGTTAAATAACACGGTACACCCAATCCTCCTATAAGACGGTAGATAGGTTCTTACCGAAAGAGAAAACGGGAACAAAGGTTCCCGCAATCTTCCTTATCGTGTTAGAGCAAAATCGTGTTGTAGGAAACTGTCTTATAGGAGAGTTGGGAGTAATAAATTTTAAGCTTTAATACTGTAGTCAGTATTGGCATACCGAAAAAAAAAACAGTAACGGTAGTCATTTCGTTTTAGTCACGTTTTCCGGTACGTTGTAATGTTACTCTGAATAAAGTACAATGACTTTAAGGAATGTTTTGTAATACGTTACATTGTAACTTATTTCTTCTTTCTTAAGATTCTTAAAAGAACCCCCCCCCCCCCAAAAAAAAGTATGTACTGGAATGTAACTATATCGTAACATTACTAGTACTTTTTGAAATTTTCCACAATGTGTGAAAGATTTTGTAACATTTTGAAAGCGTTTGAAAATATTTCAAGAACGCTTTTTAAAATTTTGATATGGACAAAGAATTTATGAATTAAAGCTCTTCACCAAAATGCATAAAACAAAATTTCAATGCATATATGGTTTATATAGTAGATTTTAATATGTACGTCGCTTTGGGGCTTATTTGTTTTGTTCTTTTGATATATAAATATTTATAATGAATTCGTACAGAAAGTAGATGATAATCATAGTCCTGATGTAGCAATTCCAGTATACCTGGAGCATTTCTCTTGTGAAGTAGAAATACTAGACAAAAACATCATTATTTTATCGGCTTTATTGATTTTTGCTTTAAGGCTTAGTCATATATACGTAAACGAGTATACGAATTAATGCTTTGGCGTTAGAACAAACAACATACATATATTTTGATAGAACTGTAACAGCATTTGCTGACTTATACTTTAACTAATGCTTTGAGAGACAAAAATTCTTATCATTCTAGTCGCAAATACTACTAGTGAAGTGTATAAGTCAATTTTCCTGAATTAAAGGTTCACAGTTTTTAATTCTTTAAACCAAATCTGGCTACATTCCCATTAAATTCAGCTAGATTGTGAATATGTAGTTGGCACGTATCAAATACTGAAAAAGTTTGCTTAGGAGCTGGACATTTTTATTTCCTAGGTATAGTTTTAATGGATCTAACCACACGACTCCACATGACTTATTTGAAGACTTATTTTCAGTCGGACTGAAAAAAGTCTTGTGGAGACTCTTAAAATTGTACTTTTTTGTCAGTCCGAATGAAAATAAGTCCAAAGGAGTCATGGGGTTACATTTAAACAAACTTGATTTCTAGTAATATTATTTCTAGTTAGAATCAAACTTTGATATCTGATTTTGGTTAAGATAGTATAGCTAACTTCTTATTGGAATAGATTCAATCCATCTTTGCTCAATCAAACCCCGACTTATCTTGTTTATTTTACGTATTTTCTTGGAATTAAATTAATTTCTAATTTTTGTATTATTATTTAAAATAATTGAATTCTATAAAATCGATCAGAAAATAGGCTTTTTCACAAACAATTTGAAAAAAAAAACAAAAATTATTTTCGACATTTCTTATGAATTTATTTAATTTGTTCGAAACTGTTCGAAACTTTCTTACAATGATAACACAAAAAAGTTCAATAAAACTTTTTAATTTCTTCCTGTTCGAAAATCCATTTTAAATAATATTCAACATTTTTCCATTAAAATATTTTTATTGGTTTTTAATACATTTTCAAAACAAGATAAACTTTTTAATTTACTTTTTATACTTTTTATTATCTTTGAAATAAATAATTTCTTTGAAAATATAATCAAATAAAGATAATCGAAAATTATTTTGAATAAATCTGAAAATGAAAATTAACCAAAAAATATAAAAACGAACTTTCAAACCAAAAATTAATATTATTTTATTCGACATTTTAAATTGGCCTAAAGGTTAGTACGTTTATTAAAAGTCCTAAAGGGCAATTAACTAACATTTCTACTTCGATGATTGATTATGAGAAAATGCTGGAAGAACAAAAAAAAAATGTTTTTATTTTGTAGAAAATTTTGATTTTCATTTGTTTTCTTTGTGCCTATTTGAAAATCTAATGTATGTGATTGACGTTGTCGTTTCGAAGAATTCATTTTGAATTTGGAAAATGATGAATATTTTCTGAAGCTTTTCCATAACAGAGAAATTTTCATTTATTCCAATGAATATAGTTTCGATTTTCTACAAAAGAAAATTATTTTGTTCATATCATTTTGATTATATTTGGCTTTGTTTTATTTTTCTATTTAAACAGAAAATATCACCCAAATTGGGAGGTTTGTATCTGCCCAATGGCAGATACTACATAAGTAGGCGTTAATATGCTTCATTTCAGTAAAATCGGGCCAAGGATCGTGGAGAAAGAAATAGTCGTAGGAGAAAATAAGCCTGTTCATAAAGTTTTTTTGACATACTTTCAAAACTAATATACCGATTTGAATACAATTTTCAGACGATATTTATGCTATTAGGGCCCAAGCTACGTACGAATTAGAGCAATTTTGAAAAAGAAGAAATAGAGTTATGCAGAAAAATCTTTAAATATTATTAGTTTTGACTGATGTTGGCTGTGTTTGGCCATTTCTGTCATAAAGGTATCAAAAAATGTTGAGTCAAAAGCCTTAGAAAATTCTAAAAATATGAATTCATCTATTTTTAAAAGTCCTACTATGTTTTAGGTATTTATACAAGCATCATGAATAGAATGGTTAGGTAAATATGAACTTTTAAGTTGGGAAAATTTTGTGTTTTGTTCTTGGAGGACGAGGAAAATGGAGTTTTTTTTAAATAAAGGAAATAGCTTTTAACCTATGTGAGAAGCAACTATATCAGACAGAAATTGAAATATTTGTTAAAAAGGAGATAAATTTTCTTTTTACTTAAAAAGATATCGAATTTAAATATCAAGAATTTTTTATTTGTTTTAATTATTATTAATTTTATTTTATTACAAACGTGCCATTGAAAAATTGTAATCGTTCAAAGGGTCTCGTCCTTGGACAATACATTAATTCATTCCATTTCGTTAAATCAGAATTTTCTCACAAACTTCTGAATTAAATTGATTTTGTAAATTTCCACAAAAAAAGGAATAGAAAAATTCAATTTAAAGATAAATTATTGGATTTTCTGCATTTTTCTCGAATTTTTTTTATTCCTTTTTCTAGAATTTTATTTTTCTATTGATTTTCTACAAAAGAAACCATTAAGGTATATTTCCAGTATTTCACAATTCCCACCCCAAAATAATTGACCCTTATATTCAATGGACTGTTTTTTTTCTTCTTTTTTCTGATAGCAAATCAAAGAACGAAAAAAGAAGTCCCAAAAAAAAAAAAAAAATTGTATAATATGTCCTTATGATATGACATCTATCCTCTATATTCACCGCCAATTAGATCTAAGGTTTAATATACGTATCGAAAAGAAAATTCGATATAAGCTTTTCAATTTACACCCCATTCCTTAGGGGTATCCGGTTTGTTTTGTACATAAAATCGAATATACCAGTATACCACATAAAAGAACGTACATGGAATAAGAATAAGATTTCCTGTTTTCGTAGAAAAAAAAAAGAAGATGTTTATAAAGATGTGAAAGAACTCCAAAAATGTTCTGTAATTGGACCATTTCCATTGCTATTCTCTGATATATATTCTTCTACGTTTCCTCAATTTCTATATTGACGGTTTTCCCTTTTTTTTTTCTTCTATTTTTTCGCTTTTTCTTGTTTACTTTCATTCATTCGAAATTTTTTCTCAACTTCTGTTAATTTTCCTCTTACTTCATTTTTGTTGATTTTCCTATCATCATTTGCACCCATTTACGTTCCTAATATAACGAGACTGGTTTCTGGTTGGGGTTTGAGTTATCCAGCTGGGAGGCATACAAAATTCATCTTTCTTATATATTCCAAGGCATATACACATTTAGTATGTTTGTATAATAAAGAATAGAGTGATGAAGTCAGGACAACAATCGGCAATGATCCTTCTTTGATTTATTTCCAATTTGTCGTCATTCCTTAAGGCATTTTCTTCAATTTTTTTTGTTCCTATATAAGAATCGATTTATTTTAGCTTTTTAAAGCTTTTTGCTATCAAGTCGGTTAATATGGGTGCTTTATAATATTTGAAAGACAATATAAAAACAAAAAAGAAAGAAAGAACGAAAAAAAATATGATTTATTAGAACTATTTTAACGATAGATAATTTGAAAATTGATCATTAAATATCGTATTATCAAAGGAATAAAATTAATTAAGAAAAATAATTTCAACAATTTATCGATATAAAATGGGTGGAATATTTTCCGAAAAGTTAATGATATAATTTATAAAATAAAGTCATTCTTAATCATGGCGTAATCTGATACATATTCTTTTCGTTTTCCGTTTAATTATTGTGGCACATATACGATTCATTTATATTACACATTCCTTGTTAAATTACAGGATTTGATATCACCTTTTAATATTGTGTATAGGTTTTTCTTTCTTCGTTTTTGGGAAAATAAGAAAATATATATATTAAGGATATATAAATAAATGTATAGGCTTGTCTTGTATGAGTTATACAATTCGATAAATTTGAAGATACAAGAACGATTCTGTTACAGATCTAAAATTGAATATGAATTTTGTTTGATATTTAAACAAAGATCTAGTTTTAATTAGGGTCGAATTCAATCTGATTTTCGGAAAAGAAAAAAAATTATATTAGTAGAAAACCTTTTACTTAAATTTAAAGTCAGTAAGACAAAAGGAATATTAACAAGTTTTCTTGGAATTTCATAAAAGCATATAGGCTTTCATTTGTTCTAGAAATTGATTTAGTAAATAATAACAATTCTATGCATTGTGGGTGTTTTGTTAGTTATATGTACATACTCAGTATATACAAGTACGCCTTAGGACATTTTTGAAGCCAGTTCATTTATATCAAACAATTTAAAGCTATTTTAAAGATCTGTTTTAAGCTTTATAGCATTATACCGTTCGGGTTCATTTTACATACTTTTCGTGCGTTTCTTTTACAAACTGTTGGAATATCCAAATACACTGCAAATTGCACCCAACTTGGAGTTGCAACTTTTTTTAATTGATATGACTTGGAGATACAATTTTTAGTCACAAGTTGAAAATAGTTAGTCAATTGTAAATTTAGTAAATTCAACCTAACTTTCTACTCAAAGATGGGTGACAAAAGAAACGTTTTAAAATTTATATACAAAATATTTTTAAGAAATTTATCACTTAAAAATTATATTAAAACTTGTTTCATTATCACAAATTGTTGATTCATCAATAAAATCTTGTTTCCTTCTGATATTATCATCACATATCTCCAAATTTTAATCCAGCCATGCATTTTCATACGTTTTTCTTTTTATTACTAATTTATATTTTTTTTTCTTCTTTTGTTTGTAGGCAATTAATCAATAGTTTAGTCTTTAACCAAAATGAATAATCCTTCAAATCATCCTGCGAAATTAATTAACTTTCCTTTTTTTTCTTTGATTGTTATCGAAGGACCTAATTCCTGCCGGAATTATGTTTATCAAGTATATATTCTATATATTTATTTATATATATATGTAGATATTTAGAATAAATAAAAATACTCTTATATATTTATGTTGACATAGGAACTGAAATGTTAGAGTTATTTAGTTTTCCTTTCTTTTCTAGGAAAGAGTAATATACGCATAATGTTTCAGGAAAAGGTCTGTCGAGATTTGATGTTATCTAAACAATCCTTAAAGCTTTAAGGCTAGTATTCTTATATTATACAATATATGCATAGAATATACCAAAGATTTGGTATAAAAAGTTATTTTGGTACTATACGGTTTGATATAGTACTGTGAAGTGTGAGACATTTTCTGTGGAATATTATTATAGTCAATTCTCTATAATAATATAAAAGGATAAAAATGTTTTCCATATATACATAATTTATATATAAAAATGTATTTAGAATTGAAGAGTATACAGAATTATATACCATGGGCGACCAAATTGTTTGGATTGTTTTCTTGTAGATGATGTTGTATGCCATAAAATCCATTAGTGAAAAAGTTTTTCGTTTCTTTATCGTTTGCTAAATGATGTAGAGCAATTTTTTTTAAAGATACATCTTTTAGATAAACATTTAAATATATAGAATAACATTTATATAAGAAAAAAATACACTGACAATATCATAAACTACAAATATGCCGTTTTTAACTAAAACAAAAATTTCGTCCAAAATTACTTCTTTAATTAAGTCTCATTTACTTTATGAATCCTTGGACAAACTTTCGTAGTAATTATTTCAAAACTTATGCGAAATATTGCCTTCTGCAGGACTTTCTTCTTCATTATTAGATTCTCACTAAAACAATACAGTTCCACTCCTATATACAATAAATAAACTCCCCAAATTTCCTTGAAATATGATTACGCAGCCTTTATGAATACAAAATTCACGCCAAAATCCAACAGATGGACAGACAGACAGATTAACTGACATATTTCTTTGAAAATGTGTTTTTTTCAAATTCAGAGGTTACCAAAACGTGTAATTATTAGGTGGGAAATTTTCACTGACACAAAGCTTTATTGATATTAATAAGAAGATACCAAAATATTGTATTAAGCTAGTAAATATAAAAATCAATTCATATATAAGGTTAAAGAAAGTTTTGTATAACTTTTTTTGGATTTATTCGTAATATTAGTTTTTTCTTTTTTTCTGATTTAATACAGTATATGATTGGATCAGTTATTTTCCGTATAATATGGAAATATTGTATATCGAACCGGAAAATATAAAACCACCACAAAAATACCAAAAGAATGGTATTTCGATAAGTCTCTTTCAAATCGTGTTAACCCTATTATTCTTAGGGGTTTAATATTATGGTCGAAATTTTTGCTATTCTATGGTAACGAGACACTATTGAAAATTGAGAATCAACCAAAATGATGGCTAAAATACGACCGCAACATTTACTACTGTATATAAAAGGAGTAGAGAAAAAAGGTATTAATACCATCCAACAATATTGAAAAGTACTATTATATGTTTTGTGGAGATGTGGAAATCGATGGTCGTATTACAGTATCTCTATTCATCTTTATTTTGCATATAGATATTTCTTTTGAAATATATGTTTATAGTGTCTTAAAATCGATGAAAACAACAACAAGAGTTTTCTTTCAGTTTGAAAATTGTATTAAACATTCGAATTGATAGCATAATATCAGTCTAAATTTTATATATTTTTTTTCGCAAAGTACTTACTTATATGCAATGGCTCTTATAAAGAATGATCATTCAATCTCCATTATTCATTGTGGACAGCTTTTCTATGTTATAAAATTAAATTGAAAAATATTGAAATTTACAGATGATGACTTTTTTCGTTGGAAATATAGAAAAATTCGGTAGAAAAAGAAAAAAATTTAAATCTAATGCTAGGCAATTTGTTAAAGCATGTATGATGATCATAGATTTGAAGAATTTCTAGGGATAGAATTATTTAAAATCCAGTAAATCGAAACATTTTAACTGTCTATATTTATCACATCCAAGCTTTAAGCCTATATCCTAAAGGATGATATATTTTTTTCAGTTTGTAAAATAAAATGGCTCATGGTTCACTTAATCATCGTTCTATATAACATCTTGCTAAACATGGAAAAAAATGAAACTCTGAAATATACATTTGAACTGGAAGGATTTTGATTGTGTAAGTCAGGGTAGTTAATTTTCAAAAATCCTTGAATTATCTGGCATGGTTACGCTACTTGCCGTTCTTTAAATAAAAATATTTTTTTAGAAAAATGTGAAATGGACTTCATCCATATGAAGAGTAGGCTAGTATGAGAATAATCTCTAAAATGAAAGCTTTAGTAACTCTTTTGGATATGGGTGGAATATCTCAATCAACTTTCTTGGAAAAATTTGTAGTTTGCAGCAGAATAAAAGTAGTTTTATAATCTGGTTCAATTGATGTAATTAGTTTGTTTGCACATGAAGGTGTTCTTAAACTTATGTCATAGGAGTCATAGCAGAATCCATTGTTGTTTTTCCAGTTCATCCAAAGCACATACTTCATGTTCTCAATTCGATTCTTCTTCTATGTTATCTGGATTTTCAGTTTCAGCGTCATTAAACAACCTTTTAAAAGTCCACTTTCTAAACTATTGAGTTGATTTTCCATCAAAACTTTGGTTTAAGTGCACCGAAACAAATTAGGGGTCATTCGATAATGAGTAACGTCTGAATGTTAAAAGCCCATGTACACCATCTATTAGATTTCGAGGTATTTCAGTTTAAGTAAAAGATGAAAAGATTATGCCAATATTTAAGGTTGTAACATCAATTATTTTTTTAATTTTTAGTTTGCTATCTTATAAAAAATACAAGAGGCAATTTTGAATTGTTAACTATCCGGGTCAACTAATCGAAATATCCGAGAATCTGAGTACTCGGTATTCGAGGTTAGTTTCACTATTCCTAATATCTTAACTCTTTGACTCTTGAACTTAAACTTTAATAGCAATCAATGTTATTGTTTCTGGTTTAGCTTATATTTTACTTTTACAGTATATTATGAAATGTAATTAAAATGGCGGCTCCAAAGATGTTCTGGAATATTTAAATTTCCATGTGATTAATACAAACCCGTAATAATATCAAGTTATATGAAGAAATGATGCTCGTATTCTCATGTTTTTCCATTACAAATTTTATCTAACAAACAAATTCAATTTAAATTGACAGAAATTCCAAAATATATCCATAAAGGTTATCGAATAATAGTACTTTTATGATTTTGTAAAATGTAAATTCCCATAGGTTCGCCCTACTAAAAGACATTTCAAATATTGAATTGAATCAATTTGGTAAATTAAAGTTTATTGCTTTTTCTTTTTGGCAAAGAAAAATTGTTGTTAATAAAAATTATAGAATCAAAACAATTATTTTGGCAAAAGATTTTCCTTGTTCCTTGTTTTGTTGAAGAAAAATTTCCATTTTAAATCACAGTTCACAGTTTTTCTTTATAATGTTTTCTAGAAGCTTTTCTTTTGGAATGTTGGATGGTGGAATTGTTTATTCCCAATTTTATTTTCCAAATAATAAAATTGAAATATTTATGATTATCTAAAATTACAGAGACAGAGAGAGAATGCGAATGATGTTCATGTTTACCAAATCGTCCAAAAAAATATTTGCGCATCATTTGAAAAAGAAATTCTCCAAATTTCAAATTACGATTTTTTTTTGGAAATTTTAAAAAAATTTTCCAAACTTAATGAATCCAAAACTGTCATATACACACAAAAATATAGTTGTTTTGTCGTTATGTATATAAGGAAATGTCATTTTCATAAATTTCCTTTATGAAATTATAACATAAGAAAACTTCGACATATTCTCTTGTCAGTATCAGAAGAAAAAATCATAATCAAAGGGAAACCTTCAAAGATTTTCTCGCTCCAAAAAAGAAATAGGTTTAATGATGATAGTAAAGAAACGACGAAGATATGTCGTCCTGAAATGATATGAAGAAGAAAATATGAAAATCAGCAGCATCCATAAAGACGAAAACTAAATTATATAAGATCTTAAAGTTTTCCTGTTTTTCTTTTTTGTTTTTCTTGGTGTCGATTTGAATGCGAATTACCACTTAGAAATATCACCACGGGAAAAGTAGTTCCCAAATAAAGTAAAAATAAAGGAAAGAAAATTTTCTAAAGATTTTCTATTATGTTTTTTCTTGTTTTCGCAATCATAACGTATTTTTTTTTCTTTTTTGTTCATTTATGTGTTTGTTGACAAATAGAACAATTCAAAAGGACTCCAAAATAACTATGAAAAAAACTTCTTAACGGCATTGTCAATAGCTTCTTCACTTTCTATCTTGAAATTGAGGCTTTCCACGTTATATATGATAGGAATTTGTTTTCCTTTTTTTTATGTCCTGTGGTAGGTACTACCAGAGGGTATAGTAGTTTTGTCACTACATTTGTAGCGCATAGAAATAATTACGGAAAGGTTTTAAGGCTATAAATGTGTACAGAACCAAAAGTTTTAATGATTTATGCATCTCCGTCTTTCCATAACGATAACTCAAAAACGTGTTGTCTAATTTGAATAAAATTTGGGGTATAGATGGTCCGTTCCTTAGCTTGATTCGGTATTGTATTTCAGCAAAAACGGTCGAGGGCGAAGGAAGTAATAAAGGGAAAATTAACGTAATCATTTCGACCATAGGGCTTCAAAATATCGGCTATATTCCGATTTTAAGTTTCTACATGTTTTAGTTTTTTTTATTATTATCATTGTCGTTCTCATCATGTTATTCTGTTGTTCTTGTTTGTAACAGCCCGCACAAAATTTTCTATTATCTTCCCGAAGAACTTTTTATTTAAGGGCATGGGATTGATTTGGACAAAATAATGTATACGGTAGTAATACACAAGTTATAATAGGGGTGAAGTTTAATTGTGATATAGGATCGAGTCGAAAGATTCCAATCGAGATGTCAGAAATTCTAAATTGACGTCAATAATTTACAAAAACAATCGAAACTGGGAGTTATTTCTAGAGACAATGGGAAAGATGAGAATTGTTCTGTTTAAGAACTTGTTGAAACTTTTAGAGAATGTCCTTTTCTTTTTTTTTTCTTTTTGAGGGCGATGCTCTGGACCATAATTTTATAATCTTATTTTAAGTAGGATATTTTAGTATATACTTAGTATGTAAACAAACTTTATGGTTTACTCATTTGTAAATATTAACTTTTAAACTTAAAATTTTAATTCTTTATAATTAGAACAAAATATTTATGAAAAATTATAATTAAAAATTATGATAAATATTTTTGTTTTGTTTTTATTTTAACCTTAAAAAGTTAATTTTTTGGGAGTAAAAAAAAAAAGGGAAAAAATGTCTCAAGAGAATTTTTGTTTTTCTTTCGAAATTTCCATGAAGTTCTTTTTTTGGCGTAAATTATATTTTAACCCATGGAACAAAAAAATATGTAAATAAGTTCATACCATAAAATAACAAACAATATTGTATATCCTAGGCTGTTGTCCTAAAAAACAGGGAAAAAAAGGAGTGAAAAACTCGTGAATAAAATTTATAACTGGACGAAATTAGGATATTTATTAGTGCTTTCGGTTCCATTAAAGCATTTCAACTATAATTAAACCGTAAGTTACAATACTGTATAGCAAATATGATACCAAAAAGTATGTATACACTGAGAATATAAATACAAGCTATTTCCAGCTAATAGACTTGTGTAAAACAACCAAATCTTTGCTTAATGATACCAAATTTAGGTCTTATCATTGGTCATTGCTACAGAACCTGTAGCTTGTCGATCTAAATAAGCAGAATTTGGGCAAGTTGAAAGCATATTTCACGTTCACAGGACGATTCTGTATGATTGTACTTGCGTCTTGTTATTTTTGGTTTTTCTATTTGGTTGACTGGAAGTTATTTTTGAGCAACAGAATCTAACGTTAATTTAATTGTGATAAGGAGAATTAAGAAAAAGTACAAAATTTAATTGTCTTTATTTAATATTTTGCTTATAGCTTCTAAAAAAAATTTACAAAATTTGGTTAACTCTTTCTTCTCCAACATTATATCGACCAAATATTTGGTTAAAATAACTTATTGACTACATTAAAATAAGCGTGGAATGGTTTCAAGTTTATATTCGAATTTTCATATTTTTGTTGTTCAGAAAACTAATTTATTTTAACTTAAATGATGCATAAATCAACATAACATCAACAATTTCCTAAAATCGCTAAAATCGCCTAGAGTACCTTTGGTTATAATTACCTAAAACTGGATAAGCTGAGAATCATACTCGTACTGAGTTATTTCAATAAAGCTAATCAAGTTATTTTAACACAAGAATTTTTCTGAGTGTAATAAGTTTGTATTTGTATACTGAATTTTTGTAGAGGACGAAAGCCAGGCTACAAGTATCATTTAAATACTATCCAACTGTGAACGCATATTTAACTCTTTCAAAACAAAAAAAAATACAGAAAATTATAATAATAAACAGAATTTCGAGGAAAACTATTATTATCAATAAATTGTATACAATGAATGGAAACTCTAGTACTTCTGTTGTTTTAGGGTCGATGTTAACGTTATTAGCATCCTCTTGAAGACTACCGAGTCATATGCGAGTATGTAAATTTATTATATATTTTTTTGTACTTCAGGGAAAACTACTTTATTAAATTTATAACTGAAAAAACCTATTTAAAACAGGAATTAAACATTTTTATTTTACAAGTAAACAAATATTTTATTATAATACATTTTTCTTTTTAATTCTATTTTATTTTTATTAAAGGTAAATTTTTTTTTCTAAAATTTATATATACAACTGTTGCCAAAACACGTAATATTTTATATCGGTATTCCCTTACCGTTGTAAAACGTGGTGTATCGTTGCATAGTTGTAAGATTCCGTATTTTTCTATACAACAGATACAACAGTACACCGTGATTTACATTGGTAAGTGAATTTGATATTCTTTAATCGGTATATGGTGCTTCTTGGTCCTATTTGCGGTGCTTTTTTCCTGATGCTCACTTTTTATTATTCATGTTTAACACTTCTTTCACTCACGCGAGCAAAAATATTTTGGGTGTCTGGTGGATATGCATTTTAAGAAATGGTCAGTTCCTGAAGTTTCAATTACATCACATAGCGCATTTGACAGGTATCGTGTAAAGAAAATTGTTATATAGACAGATAGACTGCAGAACAGACCGATTGTCGAAGAGCCCAGAAATGTGAGAATCCATCCAAATCAAAAGATTGCAATTCTCTACTCCTACTGGTTTATAGGAAGAATTTAATATTTTTTTTTTTAAATGAAAAAGTACTAAATTAATATTCTTAAGGGAAATGTAAAAGAAAAATAATCGCGTCATTAAATACCAAATATAGAATTCATATTTATTTTAATCTTATGCAGGAAAAGAAATTACACATATTTTATGGTGTAGTAAAATGTTGAAAAGGACTTTTTTAAGTGGCAAGATTTTTTGAACAAGTACAATTTTCTTGGCCTCTTTTTTTCTATTCAAATTCAATTTCTATTCAACTGAAATTCCATTTTATTTGAATAACCTGAAGACGGAAAATGGAAAATTATGAAAAAGAATAATACTGGGTGCATCGTGATACTTGGTCGTTAGTTGATGTTTATAAAGCTTGTAATAGTATAACCCTACAATTTTATTCTCTTATTCGCCTAATTTTAATTAAATTTATACATAAACTGACACACCCGGTATATAGAAATATAATTTCGATTATTTTTATTTTAAAATATTAAAGATTGTAAATAGAAAACCCATTATACCTAGCTCGTTTATTACTAGAAACTCATTTATTACAAGAATTTAAGCTACGAGTAGAAAAAATAAAAATAAAATAATTTTATGGTTGAAATATCCATCGTCAGATTTGTTGGAAATAGAGCAGAAAAACCCACTTGAATAAACCATAAAACTACAAATACATCGAATGTGATATTTAATGGTGTACATTTTAAAGGGCCATAAAACATCTTTAACCTAAATGAATCCGTATATAAATATACAGTAAAACATGTGAATTGATACACTGTATCTACCTTTGAAATTGGTTGACTGAATCGCCCAACTAAATGTTAATGAAATCCTATATTACAAGACCACATTTTCCGGACACCAATTAGAAGGTTTAACTATACTATATATGTACAAAGGTATACGTAGTATATTTTAGGTTTATTAAACCTATAGTAATTGAAAATCGGCCTACAGCCAAAAAATCGCATAACGCGTTTTTGAGTTATCTTATGTATATCAACGAACGGACGGACATGCAGGTATCAATATAACTTTTCATTCTCTAAAACCTTTCTACGATGATTATTTCGATGTGTTACAAATGTAATGACAAAACTAATACATCCTCTGGTAGTACCTTACCATAGGGCACAAAAATGAAACTGTATTAACAAATCTTCTGAAAGAAATCTTCTTGATCAAAAGGTATATAATCTTCTTCCAGGAATATCTAAAATCGATAAATATGAAAGCATATATCTACTGTTAGTAGAGAGGAAGATTAAATTTGTTTCGAACGGATTTTAATGGCTTTATAATATTGAAGGATATTAAAAACAGGATCAGTCATTATGTATCTATAAAAAGTGTCGTTTAAAAATTATATTAGATGGATGATATTTAGTTCTAAGTAGTATAAAACATGATTTTATTAATAGTTTTAGTTGTTTGAAAAAGAATTTAATAATATCAATTTAGAGTTTGACAATTTTTAGATATTATTTATAATATACAAAATATAGGATTAAGCTAGTTTTAATTCTGTTTTAGTTAATAGTTTTAATTATATTAAGTAGGTTCTTCTCAGTATATAATTACTTCAAATTGTTCTCGAACAATTTAGACTACTTTATGAAACTAAACTGTATACGTTAAATGTAATTAAACACTGAATATCCGTCATCAGCATGCTTATAATTGCATCCCAATTATGCTAGAATTGATAGTCCTTTGATATATTTTCTAATACTGAACGTATTCTTATCGTATGGCCAATAAATTTAAATTGTAGCTAATTGATTTAAATTACCTATAATCGTATTCAATATGAAATTTATTGTCGTTACATAAACCTTGGTGAAACTAGTTAGTGTTGAGTTTTTAATTTATGCTTAAATTTACCATATTTTATTAAATTGTCGTCTAGTTCATCATTTCCCTGAAGTTAGGGTTCGAATAGAAAACATTTGGATTGAATACAATATATATTGATAATACCCACTTTTGGATAACGGATGGAGTATAAAAGTGTAGAAGGCAAATATTGTTCTATTACATAAATGGCGTTGTTCGTTTGTCGTTTGTGGATATAATGAAGAAGGAGTAAATCTTAAAATTTGTTAGTACGTACTAAAAAGAATGGTTCTAACTAACCGAATAATGTTAAAGAAATGTTCAACTTTAAAAGAAAGTTTTCTCGAAATTATGCTACAAAATCGTACATAAAATAGAATTTCTTTGTAGTTAGTTGCATTTTTCTTTAACATATTTCAAAACAAATATTTGAAATCCTTAAATTGACTTTTAAAAATTGTATTTTAATATATTTCATATTATATTTTAAATAAACGTAATTTCAAGAAAATATTTTTGCGCAATAATTTCAAATTATTAACTTTGAAAATACCTTTATTACAATAAACTTATCTCATTTCTCTTTTTTGGAGTTCAACATTAATTTTAATTTCTTTGAAAGATAAACCTGCGTTTTTGTTATCATCATCATCTTGAAATAAGCCAAAGAAAAAAGGAATCCCTTAGCATAAAACACGAGCACATACTATATATATATATACATATATATTATAATTTCTTTTGAAGCAAAAAAAAAGTAATTTTGTATGTCTTTTACAAACTTTACCATAATCAGTCAAGTTCCGGAACAAAATTTTAATCAAAAGTCAAAAGCAAAGAGATTACTCGCGTTTTGGGAGTTTTCTTCTTTTTTTTGGAAAATCGAAATCGAAACTAGTCTCTAAATATAAATATATACCTATATATATATTAACATGAAAATAGAATGAGGAAAAGTATATTCATTTGATGAGTTCAAGAAAATAGTGGGTTGGTTCATTTTTAGATTTGTTAGATTGTTCTCTAATGTTAAAACGCTGTAGGAAAAGTATACTATAAAAGGACTTTTCGTTTCGTTGTTGTTACCAATCTCTCTTTTTTCTATAATATTAAGCTATATTGGGTGTGTTTCGTTTGTTTGGTTGTTGCTTGTTTTTCAAAAATTCCCAAAAGTATTTCAAAAAGTGAAAAACTTTTCGTTCATCTGTCTTCTTTAATTTCTTTAAATGGAAAACAACAACTGGCGGAACGAAACTCATTAAATCGATTGCTAGAACAAAAGCTTTGGAAAACGAAGTTTTTAATTACTCAAAAAAAAAGTGAAAAGAAAAAAGACTACAGCTTTAACATGACTGTGACAATTTTATGGATGAATATGGATCCAGATATGGTATATAATTAATTGCATTTCATGTTTGGTTATATATCATTGAAAGCTTTCGGATATCTAATATATTTTGTATGCAAATAATGTGAATGAAACTACTTTGATAATATTGTGCGACATTAATTTTGATATTTGGAGCATATATTAAAATGTTATATAATACTTACTTGATTGATTATATACCTAGTGTGATTCTTTTAAGGGAGATTAACTTTAAATTCAAAAAACAACACGAAAAGTTAAGCTTTAATCAAAAATCTTTTTTTATTCGAAAAACTAATGCATGACATATGACTACCGCGACTGTTCTTAACGAACCGCCTTCTGTCAGTCCAATTTTGAGTCACTTTTTCGAGCAATGTCGGCCGTATGTCAAGAATAACACGAATAATCTTAGCCAAATGTTGCTGGCTTGTCGGCCTAAACCGGTGATTATATGTAAACTCCTATAACCACATCTTGCCAGGATAAATGCCATCCATACTGTCAAACAAATATTCATTGATCATGATCGAGTAACGATTTTATTGTTAGTAATGCGAGCTCCTGCCTTATTTTTAAAGAAATAAAAAGCAATAATGTCACCAGCATGTAAACCGCATTTTTCTGGATGTAATGGGGTCTTCTACTCTAGAGTCTTTTCTCGATTATTTAAGTAATTGTTATAATTACAATTGTATAATTTTCTCCTGAACCTTCGACTATAATTTATGTTTGACAAAGTATTCACATTATAAATTCTTAAATAATTCTGAAATTATTTTGACTGATTTTTCATATTTAAATTAAACACTTCTGAAAATATTCATCCTATTAAATTCTTATATTAAATTTGTTTCTCATTAAATTAATTAACACAATGAAATACAATTAGGAAATTTACGTAGAGGTTTATAATCAGTTTAGAAAATATTATTCTGAAAATGAATTTAACCTTCCTAATTTCTGTGTTAAAATTTAATTTCGTATATATTTGTAAATTCTGAAGTATTAGAATGGAAATTAAATCGTGCTTTTAATATCCATGTCATCATTTGCCATCAGGACTTTTTTGAATACAAAATTCTTGGAAAAATAATTTCATTATAGTATTAATGAAAAAAAAATTTAATCTTGAAATTGCTCTCATTTATGAAAAACAAATTCATTTTCAATTAGCATTATGTTCCTAAGGCCTCTTCCATGTATATATTAACTTTTATGAATCAGCTTTTTTTTTTCCTGAGTCTCATCCATTTTCCATTCTCCAGACGATCAATGTATTCATTTTCATTTTGGTCTTAGTTTTATTCATCACGTCTGGGAATTAATTACAAACTGGACTTTATTCATTTCCCTCAATGGACAATCGCATTCTCTATAAGTATGTACGAGGGCTGGTTGATAATTCAATGAATGGACGGAAAAAATCATTTGTATCGGGTTTAAGCATTTCAAAACAATCCTTTTGAAGTCTTCATTCATTCATATTACCATTTTTTCAATTAGAAATGGTCTTGTAAGGTGTTCGAAACCCATTCAAACGAGATGCCCACAGGGTCAATACAATTTTGTGGATTTTTCGATCACCATATTTTAATATCTCGGAAGTTTATCTTCATTTGTGGTCATACGGTAGTGGTTTTGTAAACTACTAACGAATCATACCAATAGAAGAGTTGAAGTGTTCCCATAATAAAGTGTCCATATAAAAGTGTTGCATTTAATTTTCTATTCTGCTGGTTTAAGTGCTTGGGTCAATGGGATTTTGTAGGCATACAGATTCAGGTCCTTAACGAGAATCCGCTGTTAGATGCTTCTTGTGACCGATGATGAATTGATGTTCCTGGGGTTTCATTAACACTTTCTCTCACTGCGGCTATGTTTTCGAGTGAACGCTTGCTACGAGGACGCATGAGTGACTTATTGTTCAAAAACGAACCAGTTTCCTCAAATTTTATCTTCGGATTGATGTCTCTTTTGGACTATTATTTCGACCAAAAATTGCACGTAGTTTACGAAGTGGTTTCAGCTAATCTTTCTCCATTTTTATAATGAGTTCCATATAGTGTTCCATATTTACTAATGGCAAGGATAACAGATGAAAGATATGAAATTTTTAGAGAGATTATAAAAAAAAAATTATAAATATTTTTCACACAGTCCTCGTATAAAATTATCTAATTAAAGTCCTTACAAAATAGCTTTACTATAACAAAATATCTAAGGTTGATTTTATGTTGTAGATTTTTCAACATTAAAATGGAATATTAAACAAATGATATTATTACCGACCATTGGTATATAAGTTTTTATTTTTCTCATTTCGTTTGAAAATTATTATATAGAAATGTTCACACCCATGATAATTGGTTGTTGCACTGCGAATGTGTCCCAATTTACTGTACTGGAAATAATCGCTAAAGAGCTTTTATTATGTCACGGTTATTATAATAATTATACATCATTATGTGTTGCTAAATGTAAAAAAATATAAATTTAATAGTAAAATAGAAATTATATAGAAAATTCTTTACGCGACGACATTTTCACCATCCGGTGGATTTCATTTTATTTCGAAAATTTTACTATTGAAATTTAATGTTTCTAGGACCTTTCACTATAATAATATTAAATACATATGCAAGCATTTACTCTTTCAAATAATACCACATAAATAAAGGGAAAAGGGATTATTTACAATGACGGACTTTTGTAAGAATACTTTTTGAATATTTACGAAAGGATTTCAACTCGTTTAGGAGAATATGTATGTTGATCCATATAAATCAAAAAATAAGCTTTCAAGTTTATTCTATCGAAGTAATATTTAAAGTTTTATAGAATTTATTTAGAAATTTAAATACTATATTTAATAGTTTATGAACAGAGTAGATCTTGATTATTAGAGTAGGACTATTTTGGAATATTTAATATTTTGGGTTCTGGAAATAAATCCGTTTAGAGACTGTCGTATATCGAACTCGGATATGGACTTTATCTTTTTGTATACTTTGTATTCTAGGTTTGGTAATTTTTGATTGAAATTAAATCAGTTTTTTCTCTAAGAATATCCCAAAAAAATCATTTCTTTAAATTGTTTTTCATTTAAAATTTTCTACAAATTTTCTTTATATACAAAAAAGTGCTCCATTTTCCCTCGATGTACTCCGAATTCGTAGACATATTTCCATCTAAAGTTATCCTTTTTTAATTTGATACATCACAATATTGGTTTCCAACTCTGACGTTATTTCAATTACACAAACTTTACTGTAGTTAGGCATAATAATTTTTCTCATAAATAAATATTATTGAACATAATTTATTCAGGCAAATTATTTCAATATTTCTAAATTTAAAAAAAAAAAGAAAAAAAAATGAAGCGAAACAATAAAATAAATCAATCAGAAAATTGGGAATTTCATTCTTTTGCAAATTACTTTAGAATTTGATCAATCAATCATAATAATTTTATATCATTAATAATAACAAAAAGAATTCTTTTTGTATATTGTTCACATTGCTTTCGATGATATTATTAAAAACGTTTGATTTTCAATATTGATTTTTTTGTTCATAAATTGAAGCCTCCTTTACATTAAAAAAAAAAAAATTTAGACTTAAAAAAATGTATGGAAGAGACACTACATGTATTACAATAAACTTCCCCAATATCTCTGCACATAGAGTCGCCATCTCTGATGGGAGGTGCCTTTTTAAACTATTAACATTTCTGAACAAATCCTCAAATTTTAGCGTTATCGGTTGATATTTGTCAAATTTATGATGCTTTGTTTATCGGTTGAAAAGTTTACTTATAGAAGTAAAATTAGGGGCAAGAGCTTTGCTATTAGATTTCAGACCAAAAATTGGGACATCAACAACGGAAACGTGCAAAATTATGATAAAAGTTAATGATAATTTTTTCTTAAAGTCGATTACATTTGAAAGGTGTAAACGGTTTTTAGAAGGCAAAGAAGCGCCAGAAGAGGACGTTAGAAGTACCATCAAAAGTCATGACAATTTTCATTGCTTTTTTTGATAGCAAAGGCCACGAAGACTTCATTCCAACTTGTCAAACAGTTAGTGGTTATTTATATTTGATAGCTAGAATAAGTCGAGTTTGACCAGAATATCACGAACTAGACAGCTGGTGTTTTTTACACGATAATGCACCAAGTCACAATTTGTCGATTGTTCGTAAATTTTTGGCACGAAATCAAATCTGTATGTTAAGTCATTCACCGTATAATTCACTTGATTTACCATTATTTCCATTATTCCCAAAAATTGGAATGAAATTGAAATGATCCTTTTTCGATGATATTGAGATCATTCAAGACGCGCATTGGAGGCAATACCACAACATAAGCTTTTAAGACGCATTTGAATCACTATTAAATCGTTGTGAAAAGTTCCTTGAATCAAAAGGAGATTACTTTGAATAAAGAAAACTAGAAGCCTGCAAAAATAGTTTTTCGTTTCAATTTTATAATTAGAGTCACAGAACTTTATTGTCACATCGTGTATATTAATAAATTTGTTCGATTTTCTTAAAATTTGATCAGTAATTCATTCGAAAATGCCAAAATTGTGATAAGGATTTATTCCATAATAAATATTTCGGTGTACTTTTGATAAATTAAAGGTCACGTATTATTCATATTTTTACTCCAAAAAGGATGTTGGAGAATTTTAAAATACTTGCCCAGTTTTCAATTGTAATACTTGTACTTTATTACACCACTAAAAAGGGATTTTTCTTTTTTGATAAGGAAATGAAGAAAAAAACCGAACTGCAAATGTATATTTTATTTTGGAAAATGAAATCAAAAAAAAAAAAACTCTTTGAACGATATTGAATTAACAATTCGATATTGATAACAAGATTCAATCAAATCAATATGATATTTTTGCTCAAATAAAAGTACACGTAACCAGAATATTATATTCCCTAAAGGGCTAACTTTCTAAATTGATATGTTTTTCTTGTTTTTTCTTTTTGTTAAAAGGATGATCCCAGGAAAAACCAAATTCAAAAACTAACTCTTTTAACAAACAATTTTGTTTCTTTCGGAATATTTTTCTTTTCTTTTATCCTGAAAAATTGAGAGAAAAAAAATTTGGATAAAAGTGGAAGGATAACATACATATAGGGTGTTTTTTTAAGAGTTAAATTTAAATTCAAAAAAGCAAAAAGTTAACTCCAAATCACATTATCGCCAAATCGTGATTTCAGTAAATTGATAGTTTGTGTCGCTGTATGGTACGTAGCGCAGGATCAATGTTATCTGATTGATCATGACGCAAGCCTCATTTTTAAAGAAATAAGGACCAATGATACCAATATCTTTTAAACATCATTTTTCTGGATGTAATATGGTATCTAGAGTTTCTTCCGGATTCGTCTCACTCCAAAGGCAAAAACTTTGCCTATTACGCCAAAAATGAGCTTCGTCACTGAACACAATTTTGTGATAAAACAACTCTATAAGTCTCGCGAAATGACGACCGATATTCAAAGTAAAATTGGATAATTCCTGATCCTTTCTCAAGCGTGAGTCTATTTACAGTTATTTAATACAGAATACTGAACATAATTATGCAAAAGACCAGTGAGATTTACAGCCCGGATTGATAGTTACCACTATTCGGAGTTCTATCACGGTTTAAAAACACCCTATATATGTGTGACAGAATTTTTATTTCAATATTCAGCATATTTTCTTCATTTTCTTTTATAGGAAAAATCAATTTAATTTCAGGGAAGAAAAGGAACGTGGACAATTTCTTATCGAATCTTTTAAAAACGGAAATATAAAAACCAGTCCAGTGTAACTATTTCAAGAAACTGTTAGCTATTCTAATAGAAATCACAACGGGGAAAAAAAAAACTTATATGAAAGAAATTTTTATAACAACTTTGGGAATAAACTTTATGAATATTTTATAGAAAAAGCTTGTTTTGGTAGATCATGAAGGATTTTCATCGTATCCTCGAGGCCATATGTCATAATTCACATCATATGTAAGAGTAAGACGAATAAGAAGGTATAAAGAAAAATTTGGAAAAAAAGCTGAGAGGATGAAAATAATGAAGAAAATAGCATCATTCTGACATCATCCTTTTTACTTTTTCATTTTTTTTTTTGGTTGTTGGTATATTGAAGATCTATTCTCTGTGCTGTTATATTTTACTACTACTATAATATTTTTCCCTACAGGTCGCCTAAAACTTAAGGAACTTTTATTATTTTTTTTTTTTTTGCATTTTTCCAAAATCCCTTGAGAATCGAGTATGAAAAATGTTTTAAAAAATTAACTGACTACGTTTGTTTCTTGTCTTATACTTATATGTATGTCGAAAAAAAAATCTAAAAGTCTTTTTAACACTTCGACCTGTCAGAGTTTTCTTATCTTATCATAATTTTCCTTCTAATAGATATGAATAATAGCAAGAAAAAATCAGGTCCATATAATAATCTAACTAAGAATTTCATTTAATGGAAAAACAAAATTCCTGAAAAAAGTCGAAACAATGGAAAGAGAGCAGCAAGCAACTAAATTATATATTTAGTATTGGGCATGGGAATTAAAAGTCATCGTTTTTATTGGGAAATTAATTTTATTCATATCCTGCTCGTTTTTCTTGCAATACTTGCTTCAAACTGATTAATTTTTATCGGTAGCTGTTCGTCTTTCAGCAATTTTCGACAGGCTTCAACAGCCCGTAGTAGACTATGGCTGAGCACAGCTGATCAGGCCATTGTTTATCTTTGAATAGTCGAAACCAATAACTACAAATAGTTTCAGATAGAGCATGTTCACCACAAACAAATGATAATTTTCAGTGGCAATTTTCTTTAGATTGAAGCAAAGAAGTAATGCTTCCCACAAATGCTGTCGTTTGGTACAAAAGTTAATATATTCAATTCAATAAAGAACTGTGTTATTTATATTTCCCATAAATGTTGAAATATTAAAATATTAAAGCTTATTGTCAGTACTTCAAATCAAATGTGTTTTAATTTAAATACCGAAACCGACGATTTTTAATGCCCATATCTAATACATACATATATAAATATATACATTTTGGGTTCCATTAAAAGAAATGCTTCAAATTATTTCTCATCATTTCACGTTAAAAGCCTAAAAAGAAAAAAAGGAAAAACGATTCCTTCTAAATTGCCTGGTTTTAATCCTAAAGATGGTAAATTTGGGAATTCGATGTTAAGATTTAATAACTTAAATGAATTGTTAGTATGAGGTTGAGAGATGATCATGTCGCCATATAATCACAACCGAAAAAGTTACTTTTGTTATTACTTAGAAAAATGTTTTAAGTCACAAAAAGACGAAGGAAATTAGAAAGCTTGTATACCGGAAAACGGCCAAACAAAAAAAACCACCATTTGTCATTTTTCATGACTTCTTCCTTTTTTTTTCTGTGAAACAACAAAAAAAAAAAGTTGGAGCACAAAAAAGCACTTACATGGGATTATAGACGCGACAACAAATAAGTGTTACAATGTGGTTGGATTATGGTTTAGGGTACGTAGAAAGCTGGTAAAGTTGTAGAAGCGTGGAAGTATTTCAGTCAGCATGTCAGATTCTTCCCGGATTTTCTATACTTTTTTACTGTGTTGTTATAAAATTTATCCTTGTTTTATTCGTGTGTGTGTGTATATATTTTAGAGTTTTTTTTTTGTCTCGGTCCTGAACTTAAAAACACATTTAAAAACAAGAAAACGTGCTAAAAATGCACAAAATATTAACTGAAATATTACGATATATGTTTTTAGTGAAGAAAATTTGGATGGTTCCCAGACTCGCGGTAATTTAATATTTCGTCATTTCACTTGAAAACATACTTTTGTTTTAAGTTACTATGCTTTCGGGGAGAAGGTATTTGTTTTACAGATGGATTTCTAAGAATAAAAATCATTTACGTAAATTGCTATATCAAAAAAAAAAAAATTCTAAAGAATAAATAAACTTAAATTAGAGATCTTTTTTCTAGAAAATTGTTTTCTGTTTTCCATTTTAAATAATAAAGCTTTAAGCTTTATTTCTGTTAATAACATTTTAATATAAAAATTTCACTTTCTTTTTGATATATTAAAATTTGTTTAAGAATAAAAAATACACTAATATTGTGGTAGACTAGAATTATATTTTTTCTCCTTTCCATTTATATGTTTCACTAAAACTTATTCTATTACCTAGGAATACATTGCTTTTTAAAATGTCACTTCTAAATTATTTAAAGAAGACTGTTGTAATATTGGAATATCAAATTTTACCATTTCTAGATATTGCAGGTACTTAATAAAAGCGTGATCGACGTCAATAACCATGTGGTAAGGCATTAGCCGTTCAAATCAAGAGGTTCCAAGTTGGGTTTCGCTAGTGCGATGAAAAAATTGACAGTACTAATAACTGATTCTCATTGCTAATAAGATTAACAGCACCTTTTAGGCGCAAATTATAAGGTCTGTTCTATTTCCCATACCTTACCTTGGAGCAGGGTAAGTGGCAAATAAAACGAACAGGAGTAGCAGAAAGCTTTAATTTAAATGTTTGTACCGCTGCTTAGCAACCATATTGTAATGAAATGAGAAACTTTTAGCTAATACACTTTTTATGGTAGAAAACTGAACTAATTCGGGTGTAATAGTTACACGTGGTCCGAAAGTAGTGTAGGATTTGCTCTTTTGTTCTTTTTGTTTTCAATGTAAAAATTTACTCTACCCCAGAGCAGGTGGCAAACAAAACAGACCTATAATTATGGACGGCTAAGTCGCTTCGTTTCCTTGGAAACTCCTAGATCTCAATTTTATACAAAAAAGTCATGACATTGATTATTCTTTGTACAGAATTCAACAATTTAGGCAACGAGAAATGTTGATAGCCGAAGAAACTGGCAAAGTAAGAAATATTTCTGAGGAAAACAAAACATTTTCTTTTACCGATACAAAGCTTTATTTCAATTATATGAAAAGAATGGGAAATGTTGCCGAAAGACATTAATTTAACTTTTCATATTAGAAGAAAAAAGAAAAATTAGCAATACAATTTTTCATGTGAATAAAGTATTTTTGTGGAATAAATAAAATAATGGAAAAAAATTTAATGGGAAAATAATTTGGTTAAAAGAAAAAATTTTTCTTTTTTAAAATTTTAACGTTCTTCAAGGGAATTCTTAATTTTCAAATTGGGAATAATTTGAAGTTTTATCAAAAAAGTTCTTTTGCCGGCATACTTATATCTTTAAGTCATTATTTAACTTAACTGGCTTCTTCCAAGTGTACGTCTTTTATGATTTCTATTTCTGGGTTCTCAATATTGTATATTTTCATTCTTCTAGAATGACTGCATTTTTGTTGCACGCCCATCCATTTGAAACGAAGAAGTTTTTAACTAAATAGCTTTTAAATTTAAATTTCATTAAATTTTTCGTACAAAATTCTGGGAATCTTGTGTTGCTACTAGAATGGATTTTTTCAAAAAAATGAAAATAATAAAATCAGTACTAAAGGATATAAACATGAAAATTTATGTATGTTTGCCCTTTTGTTCCTTTTAAAAACAGAGAAAAAAACGAAACATTGTAATTTTTTCTCTGCTTGGTGTTACTTACAACACTTTACATACTATATAACTAAATATGGATTTTTTTTGCCTTACAGTGTCTGGACTTTGGCTATTTATTTTCCTGTGGGAATCCTTTTTTTTTTTGCTCTAAGCTCGTCAACTATTCATACTAGCTTTTTTTTCCACCATGAACATTGGTTATAATGTGGACATCTATTTTCATATTAAATTTCTGGTTGGGCATTTTGTCTACTTACTTAAATTTTCTTTTATCTTACAAGGAAAACTTGTTTGTTTTTCCCACTCAAATATTGGGTATGGGAATTAAAAATCATCGTTTTCTAATTCTAAGTTTCTAAGTTTAAACGGTATTTGAACTGGTATTTGTATTTAACAAGCTTTACATATACGCTGGATATATAGTATGCGTATATCTTATAAATTAGTAGTTCGCTGTATCTCAATGGAAACCCAGATTTCAATATACTTTCCCGACTAAGTGTATGCTTAGACTAGAGAGGTGTTCTCCAGCTAAGCTGATACATACGTTTACGGGTTGTGAGCACAAAAAATCTGAAGTGGAATCATGTAATTTGATTGAATGCGTTCGCAGGAAACGTTACTTTTCACTTCAGTCTAAAAAAAAGTGCTGCTGAAATTTATGGTTTTCTTGTAGAGATTGGTTTAGAGCAGACAGGTCAAAGTTGCGTCCCTTTCATTTCAATTCTGCGGCCCGTTGATTACATACTCCTAATATGTGAAATAGTGAAAGAATAGTAATATATAAAATATTGATTAAATAAATACTTACTATGAAATTTAGAAATGCTTTGTTTGTGGCCCAACAAATTTTTATTCTTAACTTTTTGGGTCAACTGGCATTTTGAGTTTGACATGCCTAGTTTAGACGATTCAATACTAATATTTTATCTGAAAGACATTCAATGTGCTCAAGCTGTAGTATACTATGACCTGAACCTGGTGAAACAGTTAATACTGATCTTTACCGACAAGACTTAATAAATTTGAAGTGAGGCTTGCAAGAAAAACAAGCAGAATATGAAAACAAGTAATTTTCCAGCATAAAAAATGATAAATTTTAATTCTCATACCCAATAATTTTCTTTCATAATATGTTTTGGTATTCCTACATGTTTTCCATTCAAGGCACTTTGATATTGGATAATGAAATTTTATATTATTTGTTGGTGTTATTGTTGTGAAAATTGTATAAAGGAAAATTTCAATGGTGTTTTGTAGAAGAAAATTTATCACAGAAAAAAAAAACTTTGTGCCAAAAATTTTCAAGTGTTGGTGATTATAAAAAAAAAGAGTAAAATGGTTTATGTTGGCTAATCTTTTCTCGGTTTTTTTCCTTTCTATGTGGTTTATCGTTTTGGACTTTCACATCTATTATTCCGTGTAGATGACTTTGATAAATGAGATTTTCTTTTTTTCCTTGCCAAAAGATTCATGCAACGAATATCTTAGTTCGGGTATAAACTGCTTAACAAGTGACTTAAAAAAAAAAAATGAAAATATCGCTTATTCTTTTGGTTATTAAGATTGCCCATTAGTTATTTTATGACGGACCTGCTAGTGATGCCCATATCGTTCGAGAACAACTGTTCTTCTTTTATGAAAATATAATATAGTACAAAGAAAATGAAACACATTAATTACTATACCCTTTGGAATAGAAAATTTTTGAATTGTTTTGGTTTACTTTAAAAATGAAAAAAATAATTATTATTAAAAAAAAAAAGAGAAAAAATGTTTATTTTTAAGAAACAAACAATTTATTATATTTAATAATGAAAGATGAAATTTTGAAAATTTGGCTTTTTCTTGTTCGGAAAAGTTTTTGATTATAATCAGAGAAAAAAAAGCTTATGTTTGTGAATTTATGATTTATGGAATAAGAAAATATTAGTCTTGTTTTAATATTAATTCGTATGCTTTAAGAAATTATTTGGACTTAAGAATGAACAATTTTTGCTCAAATTTTTATCCGTGAGTGTCTTAAAAGCTTATTTGAAATGGGTTTTAAATTCGAGCAGGAAAATCGGATGGTCTTAGATGAAAACCCTATAACAGAAAAATTTCAATTGTAATTTACTATTGTCTTATTGTTTTTTGTTATATAATAACAAGAATGGATGAGTCAAGGTCTTTGGGGAAAATATTTAGTGGAAAACCGAAGTGGTAAACGTCCTTAGCGACACAATGAGCGAATTAAGTATTCTAAGTTATAAAAAGTTTGGCTTTGGGCATAAACGCGTGGAACCAGAAAATCACAGAAGCCAAGGTGCAAAATAAAATAGATATTATTTTACTTCTTTGATTTTAAAGTGTATCAAAATTTCCATTTTTTAGATATTTTTAGATATGCTTAAATTTCCTTATATTAGATATATACTACTTCTCCTATATATTTCTTGTAGTTTACGTAAAAGAACTGTATATAAGAAAGTTGTTAAGAAAGTTGAGGGTGGTTTGCACAATGAAAATATTTCTTTTATTGATATTCAAAATATTTATTTTTAAGAAGTTTGTTAAAATAATATTTTTTGAAAGTTGTTATTATTTTGTTGTTGTATTAAAAACTATGGCATTCATTTTTTTAAAAACTTTATTATACACTAAAATTCCTTCAGGACAGAAAAGAAAGCGACTTTTAAAAAATATTGTCCTAGTTTTTCTCTCATTTCTTCAATATAGAAAATTTATGTGAATTTATGAAGAGACTTATTTTCCATGAAAACATCTGAAAAATGAATAATAAACTTTTCCTTCGTTTTTCTTTTTTATTTTTATTTTTATATTTGCATAAAAATGTATTCGGTGCATCGAGGTTGAGATATAATTAATGATGCTAGAAAATAGTTAAGGTGTTGCAATGTATATAAGTATTAGAGGGTGTTTCATCATTTTTTATGAATTTTCAACAAGAAGAGTAATATGTCTAGATATGTTTAGGGAATAGAGACATATCTTATTTCTTGGTTTATTTACAAAAAGCCTTGCTTTACGGTTTTAGAAATGTCGACTTTCTTCCATTATTCCTAATTTTTTATCATTTTCTGTCTATTTTCACTCATTCTATACTAAGCCATGTATTTTACTTGTTTTTATGATCATATGTAGGTTAAACGGACTCGATGCTTAGCTATCATACCTCGCTGCTTGTAATTAATGTATTATCTGATAGTAGTAAAAGAATCTTTACTAGGGTTTGTTCTATCTATGTAAAATGCTATTAGTTACACCACATGTAATCATTTCTATATAAATTGATGAGACGTTTGCAGCGCTGCAAAGCGCTCCTCATTTTTAATAGTATTAGACTGTAAACACATGAAATTTTATATCACACAGAGTCATTTTAACAAATACTATTAATAATAAGGCACTTGCAGACGTTCCTAAATTGAAGACTCTCATTATTGTATGATTTTTGGTTAAACACTTTACTGTACAAAACCAGCTTTTGAACAATTATTTCAAGTGTCCTATAAACTTATGTCGTATAAAAGGTTTTGCGACATAAGGATTTATGTATTACTTAAAATACAGATGGCAGATTGGAATTGGGTACGTAGTATTTTGATTTAAACTAACAATTATAACTAATAGAATCTTGTATAAAAGAAAACGTCGTATCGAATTGTATAGAAACAAACAGACAAACTAATTGACATTTAATATCACTTACATTTGACGCTTCGTTTATTCGATGTTTTATGAATGATATTGTGTGTTGCTTGCTTGGAGATAAGATGATGGAATACATAGATCTATATTCTAGATCAAATTTTCGTGACCATATTTCAAAGGTTCTACTCAGGATGTGTGCCTAATATTACATATACAGTTTAGCACATTTTGTGCTTTTGTTCGAAAATATCAAATGCAATGAAAATTCATTCTATGGTTCCAAATGTAGTAAAACGAACTTGATTTCGTGCATTCTTTTATTTTAGTTAAATTCATATAGTCAAAATTGTCACGTTTCGAAACACCTTATAAAAATAATAAAACTATTTAAATCTAATTTATAAATTCATTTGTTCAACGTTTTTGAAAAAATTGAAATAGAATAATTTCTTATCACGAAGACATTTTCGTTTAGAGTACACGAAAAGTAAAAGTATATAAGTTTTGAATATTCAAGATACAGCGTTGGTGAGAGGAACCTTTCTATATTTATTATTCATAGAGCTTAATAGGAGATATAAAATATAGTTTTCTTGTGCAAACAATTTTTGGACTCCTTTTAAATATTAGGTTATCAGGAATTTCGTTATAAAATCGATAAAATTCTATTTTTTAAAGAAAAAAAGAAAATATTTTATGATAAAATAGAATGAATTTTTTATTTCATCTTTTAGTTTCAGTTTATCTCAAGAAATATGAAAATATTTTTTTTTTTCGAAAATAAATGAAAATATATATAAAAGAAATTAGTTGAATTTCCATGAAAAAATCTTTTAAAAAAGATATGAAAATTGTTTCTAAAGATTTCTTATATAGTGAAATTTTTTTCTTTTGGTCGAATAAAAAACATTTTACTATTCCGAGTTTTCCAACAACGTTTCAAACGTAAAAGATTTTCATATGAAATTTCATAGAGAAGCAATATTGTGAAATTTCAATTAGTAACAATCAATTTTAGAAGGATAATTAGTAGCTTTCAAATTAAACAATATACCTAGTTATATGTGTTGACATATCCCTTAAATCTAAAATAATAAATTGAACTTAAAATTACGTTTTTGTATATATAAATTCATCAGAATTGATTGCCTACGTATATGGTTACTATATAGTAATAATATAAATGTCGCCTATCCCATCTGGAATATGGAATACGGTCCCATCTGAACGTACCTAATGACATGAATCCTTTCGTAATGGAAACTTTTGGCGTATATAAAATAACATGTAATATATAAAATATATATATGTTTACTTAATCAATTATTGAGAACCAACCCTTTGGAGTTTTCCAGTCTAATTACGTTTCGTCCATCTAGTTAGTTAAAGGATATATATAACGGGTGATTCATCGTAAGGTAGTTTTTTCAATCGGGATTTTTTTTACACATGGACGAGTGAATAATGTGAAGCTGTCATTGCAGTTTGACTTAGTAGTGAATACCATTTTATCATGGAAAGACTTACACAGTAAATGGGTTCTTGAATAGCTTAATGATGATCCGCTGTTTTACCACAGAACTTTGTTTAGGGATGAGGCCCATTTCTGGTTAAATGGATGCGTCAATAAGCGAAATTGCCGTATCTGGGATGATGAATAACACGAAGAGTATCAAGAGTTACCGTTACAACCAGAGAAATGCACGGATAGGTGTAGTTTATGTTTATGGGTTGGCAAAATCATCTGTCGATATTTGTTTAAAAATTATGATGGTCGTAATGTAACCGTCAATGACATCCGTTATCGCGCCATGATAACGGAGTATTTGAGTATTTTGGGAAGGTATTTCGGTGAGCAGCTGATTTCACGTTTTGGACCGGTGAATTGGCTGCCTAGATCGTGAAATATCACACCTCTGGATTATTTTCTTTGTGGTAAAACGAAGTCTAAACTATACCGTATAAGCCTCCTCGCGCTACTAGCCAGATTCTAGTCGTAATGCTCAAACAAGTGGTTCAAAATATAACCTATAGAATGGACCACCTAAAGTGTAGCTGTGGCCAACATCTGAATGACATAATCTTCAAAAATAAATGGTATCGATTGTTCTTTCGGTGTTCTTAATAAAGTTTTCACCATCACATTCAATTTCATGTGTTTTATTTCAAAATACTTTCCTGAATCTCACGATGAATCACCCGTTATATATATATATGTATAGAAATTGCTAGATTTTCTTTTGGCTCATAATGTTAATGTCACCTACTTTTTTTTGTGTTAATCATAACTTTCGTTTTCTTTTTTTTATGATGATATGTCAAAGTGAACGCAATTATAATTTACCTATTTCAAAACCTGTCCATGTTGTTCACAACATAAATTAAAGATACCAATACAAGGACGAAAGTAGCCCGGGAAAATACTATTAAAATGAGCTAAAAATTAATGAAGGAATAATATCGCAAACAAGATAAAATCAGGATAACATATATAGTATAACCACATATGTCCTTGACACATGAAATTTAATACATACATGTTTTCAAAAAATTCTAACAACATTTTGTTTTTTTTTTCTCTGTACAACATATGAAATGAACAAGAAAATGTATGTATACATTTCTATGTCGGAAAAGGATGTTTTATGTGGGATGAAAGGATATAGAAAACTGAAAAAAATGGTACTAGGTGAAATTTAAAGTCATATCATATATCACCTTAAATATGCAATTGAAAATGGATGAAATGAGAATAAATGGTGGTTGGATGTTTGGATGTTTGAAAATGGTATTTATTTTGTCTGAATCTATTATGGTGTGCATCACAAAAATGGTATTATTGTTGGAAAGAATAACGTTCTGTGGAAAATATATTCTTTGCTACGGAAGAAACAAGTTGATCTGGTATTTGTGGTTTTAAACATTATTAAATTCGCGATTTTATTGAAATTCTTTTGTATGATTTGTATTTATAACTTTAAATAAGAAAAGAAATACATTCGATTGTTGACTTTATATCGTCAAATATTCTTCTATATCAGAGGAAGACTTTGATTTCATATACGCCACAACTGAAAGTTAAAGAAAATAATATCGATTTTAGAAATTTGTAACATGAATTATGTATTTTCCATTTTTCAGATTGAAAATGTGGATTTATTTGCAATTGGTTTAGATCAAAATACAGTACTGTAGAGTACCATTATAATACTATGATACTGTATTTTAAAGAAACCCAAATAATAGTGGTACACTATTCGGATCGGTATAGAACATTTTAAGTATCAAATTCTTCATTCTTTAATTGTGGGAAATAGATTTTATATAAGGATTACATAGAGGAGTAACTTGAATTGTGTTGGACAGAAATTTAATTCAAAATAAGTTAGCAAGTTGCAAATATTCAACCATTTCAAAGTAAAAGTTGAATTGAATGAATGTAATAATTGAAATGAAAAATTTATCATTTACATTAAAAAATTGGTGAAACTTTGACAAACTGAGGTACAATAGAACTTTCGATCAGGAAGACTTTCAGGTTGTATTTCTAATATATACTTTTCGTATAAAATTTTGTCCAATTTAATTTCTGTATAACAAACACAGATACTTTCGAATACATCGATTAGTCTGGCCGACTGCTCCACTTTTCCATACATAGATTCGTCAGTGGAATTGCATGGAAGTTAACCGGTACTTCCTGATTTTAATATGAGATGAGAACTGATTGAAAAATATTCTTATTTTTTCTACTAATAAAACCTAAGTGCACTTTAATTGACACAGACTAACATCAAACCAGAAACCAAATGCTTTCAAAAGACTTCAATCTTAGTCCGTCTATTATTGTCATCTAAATAATTAATACATGAATACAATTTTCATAAAATCAATCTTATAGATTGATATTTTTTTATTATGTGACCGAAAAAAAAACTCCAAAGACAATATACGTCTCATTTCAAGCACTTAATTCTTTGACCATTATAAAAATAAATCGTAACGCCATCATAAATACTCCTTCGACCGTAACAAATGGATCCAATTTTCTTTTTCACCCAATTTTCTATAAAATAGTGAATGCTTTTAATCGGTCAAACAAAAATATATATATAGAAACCCGAAAACAGACGTTACATAGTACCATATCCTTTCAAAGGCCACTTCATCAATTGGCACAGGACATTTATCACAAGTCGGTTTTTCATTGTTTTCTACGATATACAATGTTTTCTTTTTCTTTTTCCTTTTTTCTTTTTGTTTTCTTTTGGATGAACACGACATGAAAAACAGAACCTTTTTCTTTTTTTTTTTGAAATAATATTTTCTTTTTCTTAGATTAAGGATATTCATCTCACCACACGAACACTTTTCACATCAAATTAAACTTAATCTTTACTATATAGTTTTCTTAGCTTTTGGTACTCTATAAAAAAAAAGAAAAAAGAAATAGAATAATTGAAGGTTTTTTTCCGGCTAAAATCTGGGCGGGTTTTCTATCAAAATCTTCCTAATTTTTTTCCTCAGAACTTATTTAATGATCTTTCCTTTTGTTTTTTAATGATGATAAACTTTCAGTTAATTAACCAAGAAAAGAGAGAGAAAAAAAAACTATGATAATATCCTTGCATTGAAAATGACGGAAAATCTTAAAAAGAATTTTTAAATCAATTTTTAATTAATTATTATTTTCTTTTCTTTACAGAAAGTTAAAAGTTCTGACATCGAACAAAAATTATCTACGAGTACATAAAAAAGGTTCTACGTTAAGTTTTTTTCGTAGTAAGATTTTTCTTGATTGAACTTAAGGAAAACTAATTATTCGGCAGTTTAAAATTAATATAAAAAAAGAAATATTAAATTTCTTTATAGTGTTTTTATGTATTTAAAAATGAAATTCTTTTAATTAAAATACAATTTATTAAAGTTTTGAATTAATATCAAGCGAAAACACATAATTAAAAATGTCTAAACTAAACCATAGAAGTCCTTATTGGACAGTAATCATATTTTATTTATTATTTTTAATTCAAATCTTAGAAGCAGCACCAATGCCAGATCATATTTCATCATCTACAGAATCTATAGAAACTTCTCCAATAGGATTACAGATCGAAAAACATACTACAGATTCGACAACAGATAATCATAATATACCACATCTTGATAATATTAGAGATGATCAAATAATGCTTGAAAAGAAAACTACATTAAGCGATGATAGTTCTTTTAATATATTCAAGCATTACCCTGATCGACAAAGGGAACATCTACAAAAGGAACAATATCAAAGAATGCGAGAAGAAACTTTTAAGAATTTACTAGAAAATAATGATGATGATATTAATGGTGGACTAGAAACAACTACCATACAAACTGATGTTCCTCAGACTATTCTAGAAAATGAAAAAATATGGACAGCACCAGCAAGAATTCAGTATACATCAACAATTCCCTCAACTAGAAATGAATTTCTAGAAACTACAACATCAAACCAAGAAAGTTACGATGTTGAAGAAATAAATACAATTCGTATAACTAATACTGATAGCAGTAGTATATCTTTATCATCGTCTTTGTCTTCATTTTTATCACCATTATCAACGTCGTCATCGTTACTTAGTGAGCTGGAAAGTGATGTTAAAGTTACACCGAATGGAAACTTAATGGGGAAAATAACTATAGCACCATTATTAATATCAAAAGATAATGATAAAATGATGAAGTTCCAACCGAAAGATGATATTCATATAGGATCATCTGATTTTGGATTTATTGGTAATGATAATGACGATGATGTTGCAACCACAAAAGTAACAATTGATGAAATTAAATCAAGTGAACTGTCATCAATACAAGAAGATATTGATTATGAAAATCGTAAGAATATAAAAACAATTGATGAGGAAAAATATGATATAAAACAAACGAAAAAACATTCAAGTAAAACGAATTTGAGTGGAAATGGTTCGGGAAATACCGGTGTAGGAGCTAAGAAAAAACTTGGTGGTATATCATTAATGGGCCATGATGGTATTAAAGTAACGCGAAAAAAACAATTGCTCGATAAATCTTTTAAAGATGATAATGAAATGGATTTGAAAAAATCAATAAATGGTGGAACGAAAATTCAACAAAGTGAAAAATTCAATGATATGAAGAGTGTAGTTGAAATTGATGATAAAATTGAAGAACGAATTGGAATTATTGGTAAAGAAGAAATTCATAAAGTGAAGGAAAATCGAAATGGACATGATCCGATGAAACAGAAAAATGGCACTCGAAAAGAGATTCATCGAGAAACTACAACCCACCCGAAAATAATGAAACCAGTTACAAAATCATATCAGACAACATATACAAAGTATTCATTGAAACGTCCTTTAGATACAACTGTTGAGTTGAAAAAGAGTAGTACAGAATCTGATGGAACTACAATAAAACCGATTCATTTAAAAACTAAAAATCGGAAAATCAATTTGAAAAAAGCTATTGATATTAATGAACCTTTTTCCAATTTAAAAGCAACTAAACAAGACGTTCAAAATTTAAAAAATGTAAACCAACTTGATACCGACCGTATGGAAAATAACTCTTATACAACCGTTAAAACTCCGTACGATACAACAATATATACAGTATCAACCGTGGAGCCTATTGATTTGAACGAACAGAATTATGATCACAGTGAAAAATTGATTCTAAATGATATTTCAACAACAGAAGAAATAAAGGAAAACTATCAAAATATTGAGAGAAATAGTGAAAATCCAGTTACAAGCACCACAACTGATCGTGATATTCCAACTACAAATATCTTAGAGACTGTACTTACATCAAATGATCGTAAAAATTCAGGAATTTCAAATATAGAAATTGATCGTACAACAACATCGGAGAAAATTACTCCATTAATATCGACTACACCAAAAGATCGTGAAGATTTTGTTGGTACAACAGTTGGCGTCTTTAATAAATTTGTTCTAACTGATCGGCCTGATAAAAAACATGAAACGGAATCAAATGAAAGAATTTCACAAACGACAACAACATCATTCTTAAATGTTGATCGTTTTGGTAATAGTTTCTTAATAAATCATGAAGATCCGAGTACTGCTGACGTTCGAACTACACCAATTGTAGTGGCATTTGAAGGTGATAATTTTGAAAAATTCACAATAAAATTAACTGATAAAATAATTTCGAAGGATATATCAAGAACAGATATACCAATTTATGAGAATATTCAAAAACCTAACGAAACTGTTTTAAATCAAGATCATAAATTTGAAAATTTTGATATTTTTCCAACGAATTTAATTTCTACAATAAATGATGAACTAGAAACATCAACACCAATTAATTTTCAAGATGAAAATACAACTATATTGAATATAAAAGAAAAAATCAATCACACTTTATTACCAATTATTGATTCACCAATTAATAAATTAGATACAACAACTTTAAATAATATTCCACAAATTCTATATGAAACTAGTATTGTTGAAAATAGTTCACAATTACCAATTGTAATAATTCGTGATGACTTCAATAATTACCAATCGGATATATTGTCATCAACAGAAATATCTGAAAAATCAATAAATACAATAAAACCAGTTGAAATTGTTAAAAATGAAAATGAATATTTAAATGAAACTGATATACTTGTTGTTGAAATAATGAACAATGAGAATAGTACTGATGATAATGTCAGTAAAGAAGATGATACATCAATACCGAAATTTACAATTTACAATGATCATATATCCGAATATGATTCAGGTAATATGAAACAATATCAACCGAATGTTGAGATTGAATATGAAAATTCACAATCAAAATATCCTCAAGATTTACGTAAAGATAATCTAAATGATGATGAAGATGATGATTTATTTATACCAGATTTAAAATTAGAACCAATTGAAGATTTATCCTCGAATCCGGTTAGTACAAGTACAAATCTTGATCGTCATATTATTGGAAATTATCAAAAGGACACAATCGATCGTGATTCAGATACAATATTTTATATATCAAATACTGAAGTAAAAGTTGTTGAATCGATTCCGACACAATCGAATCTTAATATTAATCATGATCAACATTCATCATCACAATTGGAATCACAATTTTTTCCAGCAATTTATGAAGAAGATGTTATCATAGATTTTCCAATGAAAAATTCCACATATGATCGAATAGTACCCGGCAAATCTGAACATTATGGTGAAGATATAATTTTGTCACCATTAAAATCAAATTTTGATCCATTGAAATTAATTCATAATTCGAATTATGATGGTCATGGTCATCCGAATTTGAATTATTATAATAGTCCTGATGATTCAACATTAAATTTATCAAATTCTGGTGATGATAATATGAGTATTAGTTATGTTGGAGAATCTGTTATTGATGTTGAAGAATCAACGAATACACAAGCACCATTGTTAACAACTTCATCATCATTAACATCTACATTATCGAATTTATTGTCGTCACGTAATGATTTCGAGACAAAAATTTCATCTTCATCTTATGAAATTAATGATTCCACGTTACAATCATCTCATGTTATTATTCAACCGGCTGTCATACCTGAATTATCGATTGGTGTACCAATTATTGGTGAATTACCACCACAAATTGAATTAAAAGAAATTGATTTTTTATCGAATAATGATAAAAAGGAGAATGATAAAAGTGAAACAATTCAATATGCTGGAGATCTTATTGCCAGTGATATTGGTCCATTAATTAGTGCTGCTTATGATAGTGATTCAGTTGGTTTTGTTTTTGGTGATGATCGAATTAATTCAAGACGACATCATCATGTTGATATTAAACAAATTGATAATAGTGATAGTGACGATGATAGTGATAATATTAATAATAATAATAATAATAATAATAATAGTGATGATGATGATGTTACAGTACCATCACAAATTATAATGCATGCTGTGGATAATTTGCAGAAAAATCCACTTGTAGCTGAAGTACCATCCGCTGAAAATGATGGTTTCAAATATGTACCAATCAAAAGAAATGGAAATGGAACAACACCAGAAAGTCTTACCAATGCAACTGCTTATTCTGTTCTGGATGATAGCGATGGCGATTTCAGTAAGTGAATAACTATGTTGTTAGATTTTTTAATTAGGTTTTTATATACTACAAAATTTTATAACATTTTAATGATACTTGATGCTATAAAATGACGTTTTTATTTTCAGTAAAAGTATATCGTGTATAAATATTTTAATAGTTTCTATAATTACTTTAATTTTAGTAACAACTTTTAATCTTTTAATGTTGTCAGTTAAAAAATTAAAAAACACTTTTGTACTAAAAGACATAATCTAAAATAAATTGGTTTGAATGAATTTTAAGCAAATTGCTAAAGAATGAAAAACAAAGCCAAAACTGCCACTAAGATGTACTTCCTATGCATATATCGTGAACAATATATCAGTCGTATAGCGAATCATATAATTATGTAAGGATATATCACGTTTTACAACGTTTAAGGAATACCCATATTATGTATACAAATTAAAATATCTTATAATATATAATCGCCAGACTTTTTGGCAATGTTTACTGTACTTGTTATGTACCCTATGGTAGGTACTACCAGACGGCATATTAGTTCTGTCACTACATTTCTAATGCATAAACATGATCCAAGGATAGTAGAGAAAACAATGGGTATAGGAAGAAATAACCCGGTTTTTCGATGCATTTTCGAAAAAATTTGCGGAAGATATTTATGTTATTAGTTCCCAGGCTACCTGTGAATTGAAGAGCGTATTTGAAGAAGGCAAATTTATGCAGAAAAAAGCCTAAAATATTAGTTTTGGTTGTTTTTCTCAGAACTAAGTCATCGACATATAGATTTGCTAACTACGAATCCCATTTCTATCTTAGGGCATCAGTTATATTCTGACTTTACGTTACTTATATGTTTTTTAAATTATAAAATTGGTGAAGTCTTCTATCCTTTCGATTCGAAAAACAGCGAGATAATATCGGATTTTTCTTTCATATTTTATACTATGAGCTGGACTTCAATAATTTATTTATTGCATTGATTCTCTTATTCAAATTGCCGAAGGTTTGTGAACCGGAGACCTTTCTGTCCCATAAGCTTCTTGCATGGGACACATAAAAAAGTCCAGTTAGGATAATAATTGAACTTTATAAATGTTAATTATTTGCACAGCGCCTATATTATAGTATATGTGTTTTTATTTAAATAAGATTTTTTTCAATTTATTATTAATTAATTAAATTGATATCTTTTTTAACATTTTTAATCATCGAAAATCAATATTATTTCCGATACATTATTTAATTTCATTAAAATGAAATTCATGTCAAGGAAGTACTTATATAATATGAGTACCAATGAAATGAAATTAATTATTTTAGACTTGTTTTACATTATTATTAATATTCGCATTGTTTTCATACGTTTTTTAAATAACATATAAATTATGCCTTATTTCCTCATAAAACAATCCTTAGTTTTCCTTTAATTATTCACTTATTGATTTTTGATTTTATTATATAATTATCATATAATAACCTCAAAATGTTGTACTGTAATTAATAATTGAAAATTTTGTCATATAAATTAATTGATATTAAAAGATTATTTCAACCAAGAGTTAGCTTTTATCCATGTTTCTCATATATGTATGCCGAAATGCTATTATATAAGCTTTTTATGAATGATTTCTTTATATGGGATTTTGGGGTGATGATGACTTAATTTCAAAGGATTTTCCTTTAGTTTTTATTCAAATTCATGTAAACATATTAATTTTCTATATAATTATATGAAATCCCCAAAAGGATATAAATTATTCCATACTAATTATAGAATTTTAATAAGAAAATTTCCTTTTATTAAGATTCTTTTTTTTAAATTTGTTAGGTACTAATCGGAGGAAAAGCCTTAATGAAAATGCTGTACTCTGTGAAGAAATCCATGGCGTCATTAAAATTGAACTCGAATTTTGAAAAAGAATATTATATCTTCATATAGTTTTCTCACATTCAAATTGTTCTGTTTTTAATATGTGTTTAATTAAAATGCTTCTAATATAATGATAAGCAGGAGAACTATATTTCCATCAAGTCATAGCTTGAATAAGTTTCAAGAATATCAATTTCTAAATTCACGATTTTTATTGAAAGAAAGGGAATTCTAAAGGCAAGACTTGTTTCAAAGTAGTTATTAAAGTTATTTTTAATTACTCCATTCAAGAAATTTTCCATATATATTCTCATCATTTTTCTGCACGATTATTGCTTTTGTTGTATATTGTGAAGAAATTAAAGAATGTGATTATTACCCGGGTAATGTGTATAATGCCCAAAGCCGCCACGCACGGTATTAAATGTTACTAAATGGTTTCCGGGCAATGTGCAAATTTTTAGAAAAAGTTATTTTATATTAAATACTAGTGGCTACATGCATCCGTTCTCCTTTTGCTAGTGCTACCTAAGATCTTATATTGATTGGTGACAAAACTATTGCACATTTATTTATTTAAGTGGAAATTTAACTCAATGCACATTAATTTTTTTGGCTGGTGAGGATAAATAATGAAATTTCACGGCCAATGTAATTTTTTGAAACAAATAACTAATATTAATCATATTGCCTGAAAGTTTTGGTCACTATGCATAGTATGTCAAGCCACTGTACATAATGTCCTCATTATTTACATTGACCATAATATATATATATAAATTAATATATTGAAAACAATACTAAAAACAATTGAATTAATTTTGAATGAACGATGTTTATAATTTTGATTTCACAGTTTTTCATTTTACCTTTGGTGAATATGTTCCTTTGTTGTATTTTGTAAACATCCTTTTTCATAAGTTCATCCTTTTGGAAAATTGAATTTCAGGTGGAATAAATTTTAACTTGTCAAAATGAAATCTAAATTTACCCAAAAATTTTAATGCGGTTCCAATTTAATTAGTCAGAATTGAGAAATTTTTTTCTTTTTTTAAATTATACACTTTTATTATTAAATTAAAAATGTATAAAACAAAAATCCTGGAATTAAATCAAATTTGGTCCCTAAAAAATGATTTTTTTTTTGGGATCCTTTTTGTTCTTGTTTTTGGAATGATTTCCTTTTTTCTTAAATTAATTTTTGTTGGTATGGGACTGACTTTTTTTTTGAATTCAGTGAATGGAGAAAGATTGTCGCCAAAATCCAATAAAATTATTATTTTTAGAAATTTCAAAAAGTCTGCAACTTGTGCAGAACAGTACAAATTTTCAAAGTTTCAAGTTATCTGAAATAATCTGTATTAAGTTTTGTTGTAATTAGTTTTGTTATGTGTTTTGCGTCTGTGCTTTTGTACTCCGGAACATTCAATATAACCAACTGAATTACTGAAAATACTGGCAAGTTTCAGCAAAACATAGAGTTTCATGTCCTCTGAATTAAATTCCAATATGATCGTAAATTACCTAAGATTTCCATGGTAATCTTCCAAAAGTGCTGAATATATTGTATCTCATTGAAGTCATAAGATTTACTTGTACAAATTTATATTTAATAACTCGATTTAAATCTGACCTAATATCAGGACACTATGGAAAATTAAATGAATCATTCAGGATGCTTCACCAATGCAAATATTTTCCATATTTCAATTTTTATGAAATCCTAAACTATACCATTACAATCGAAAAGAATATTCCTTCCTTATTTTAAAAAAAAGAAACGAAAAAAACATATTTTATTGTATAAGTTTTGTGAAACTGTAAGAAAATTGATAACAGAAGGTTTTTCCTTCTTCTATCCTTTCTGGAAAATGGTTATAGAAAAGATTTAGTGTTTGACGAACAGCGACGCGATGGTATGATATCATAAATTTCATTTTTTTTTTTTGATGAGTTATTGGACTAAAGATAGAAACCATTTTTATATAGGACAGGAGTTTTTACGATGTGAAACTCAATATGCTCACCATGTAATGTCATAACAATCATAAATGGGGCCCATTTTTATGACAACATTTTCTTATTTTATCAAATGTCTTGTTCTTTTTTTTGTGTGCCCTAGGATTTAATATATATTACGATTTATGAAGATGGGGATATAGTGGATCAAATTGGAACAATGAGAAGAAAACATGACGGCAGGGGTAGTATAAAATAATAATAGTATTATATATTATATATATATATATATATATGAATTCTATTTATCGTTTTAAGTGGGTACTTTTATGGGAATGACAACGTGTTAAGTTGGTGTTATTTAATCTAGTTTAGATGGATGATAATTTTATGAGGGCGACGTCAAAACAATGTTCTATCTTGTTTTAGTTTCAACGGACTCGAAATTTTGACTAAAAAAAAAAAAAAATTATTCTCTACGTAGGTGTTTTAAAGACAAATGTTATAAAATGGAAAATTTATACAATAGCTTACGACATGAATACAAGGAGTTGTTCTGTGAGAAGGCTTATTGATAACGTCTTTTTATTTACTCATATCAAATAAAATAGGAATTTAAAAAGAACATTTTCGCTTTTATTCATTGCATCCGACATTTATTTTTAGAAATCGCCATAAGGAATGTATTACTTGTGAACGGGCCCGCACAGTTGTAGACCTTGGTTTGTAGGCCTATACTGGTAAATTACAGCCTTGTATGTATAGTGAAACTGTTTTAGTACATCCTGCAGCATATCGATTTTTGGATGTTCGTCCATCCGTCGGTCCATGTAATAACTCAAAAACGCGTCATCCGATTTTAATGAAATTTCTAATGTCAGTTGGTCAATCCTTAACTCGATTTAGTATTGCATTTCAGTAAAATCGGCCGACGGGGAACAACGTTATAAAGGAAAAATCAGAAAGATTTGTCATTTATGATCTTTCTGATTTAACAGAAAAATTTGTAGGGTAATTGTTTTCAAAATTATTTGCATACGTTGACTACATAAATAGGCGATGTTCTGTTAAACTTCATTCAAATTGGTCAAAGGGTACTGGAGAAAAAAATAGTTCTAGAAGAAAAGAGCCTTTTCATAAAGTTTTTTAGCTGTTCTTTAAAAACTAATATAACGATTTGAATAAAATTTGCAGAATATATTTATACTATCAGGGCGTAGGGTACCTGGGAATTAGATCAAATTTGAAAAAGTAAAACCAAAGATATGCCGGAAAACCCTTGAAATATTATTAGTTTTGGCTGTTATTTTGTCCCATTCCTCCCATATCGGCTATAGGCCAATTTTCAGTGACCATATGTTTTTGATGATCAATCTGTTTATATTCTAATATGACTTTTGAATATTGTAAGTGAGATTTGGTGCTGTGACTGTATCGAAATATATGCTATTAGTAGTCCTGCTCGATTTGTAAAACAAATCTGCAACCGAAAGTATTATCTACCTTATATAAGAGTTAGTATTGTAGTAAGTTTCGTAAAGTTCCTAATAAAGTGTACTAGAACTCTTTATAAACCGTTAAATAATTAATTCTTATGAAATATCATGTAGTAGGTACTTAATTCTATAAACCTTATCTGAAAAATACTGCAAATTATTCAAAACTAACCATTCTAAAATGTTAAATAACCCTTTCTATAGAATCAACTATTCTCATGAAACTATATTTGGTTAATATTATGTTCTACTCGTAGAAGAACTTTTCATTTTAATGTATAAAATATATATTTATGTATTTATTCTGTTGAAATTAATCGAGTAATTTATTTTCAGATTTTACCGATGTCCAAACACTATTCCTGGCGTGTTTTGCAACATTGGTACCTCTCATTTTATCGGTTGCACTCGGTTTTGGTGTACGGTAAGTATATATGGTTATGTTTACTTAAGTACAAATATATTATATATATATAGTTTTGTGGTGATAATGGGCTAAAGAAGTAATAGGACGAAATATTCAACATATGAATATTACAACAATATATGGTCGGTCATGGTTTTGAAAATTGTAAGATTAGTTTGAGTTTATATTGTATAAGGTCGATGATTTTGGGTGGTGTATTTGTAGAGACACAGAGAGATTTATGAATGTTTGTTGAATTTGTTGTGGTTGGTATCAGTTGTGTATAGCATCCTTTGGAGTTGTTTATGGATATGCTTTTACCGTTTTCAATTGAATAGGAGAACGAATTTTAGATAGTCCTTCTTCATATGTGAAACAGATTCTCGATAACACTTAAATATTGTTGTAAACGAAATGATGATATTGAAATTTTCAATAGGATTTTCATGGTTTTGTTGAACATATTTTAAAATACTAATATTATATTATATTTGAAAACTAAGTGAATTTAATAGGTATATGTAACAATAATCGGTTTAAAAATTTTCGAATTTGTATTAATTTTCAATTTAAAGTCACAAATAATACTATAGATTAAAATTTCCGACTTTCATATTGTAATTATATTAGTTACTTGATTCACAAAAAAATATAGGCTTTTCTAAAGATTCTAAATCGATTTCAGGCATTCAGGTGTAATGTCTGTCTTCCTATATGTGTTTATCAAACAGTTTTTCCAGACGAAAACAATTCGATCAGAAGATTTAAGGCCCCATTTTGGATAGCTGCTGAAAAAAAGTTTGCTTTTTGAAGTTTAAAAATAAAAGAGTACTGTTACATTATTTCAATAAAACTTGATATAACGAATTCTTTTCTATGAATTTACTATTCTTTCCAAAGTTCCATTAACTCTTATTAGAACTTTAGGCAGCTGACGAACAAATTTAGAACTTTTTCTAAATGTTTTCTTAATCTTAATTTTAACTGGGGAGGTTTGAGATGATAGTAGTAGTAGTATTATATTGCATCGTTATATTTGGTTGTCCGGAAACTTCGTGGTGATTTTAAAGACGAATTTAAAAGTAAATCTTTTGTGCCGATATTTATTTATGTAATTATTTATATACATCGTTTTATTTCAGAACCTTTCTTCATATTTTACACATCTTTCCTCTAGAATTTCTCAGTTTACTCAGTAAACAATTACTCAAGATGGTTTTAAATGTCGTCCAAAGAAGTGAAGTCCTTCCCATTAACATTATTTTGTAAAGACCTGAATAAGTGATGATCTGAAGATGTATATGAGCATAGTCTGTTGTTGCTTGTGTGGCATTTTGAACTTTTCGGTAATAGTAATCAATTGTCTAAAATCTATTTTTGTTGTCTTCCATTTTAAAAACGGTACAAAACTGACACGGATAAATTTATCTGGAAAAATTTCTTTCTAAAATATGTCTTCTTTTAAAATATGTATACAAGTCATATGTTTTCAATAATGTTAATATGACTAAGATATGTTCCAACGTCATCTTCTGAAAATCGGGACTAAATATCCTGCCAACGCGATAATAACAGATGATAAAATCAGATTCTAAAATAAAATATCGCGTTTTTAAAATAAAGTAAATTAACAGTTTGGCATTTGTAATTTAATCTCAGTTAATTAGAATTATATACAAGATCTGGTACAAGATCTTTAGCAATTAATTTACCCACCAGGTGAGAGAAAAATTCTTACAGAAATATTTAAACATTTATTTTTTTGTTTTTACCTTTCAAATGCTTGAAGGAATATAAATTTTCCATATCCTGAAGGTTTTTTTTGCACCGTTTTTTTTTTTGTTTCTTACACAAATCTCAACATTACTAGTGCCTTGGAGAAAAACTGTTGTTTTTCTTTTCTTCTTTTTTTTTTCTTTTAAGATACCACTTATACTATGTGTTGTTGATTTTATTTTATTCTAAAAGATTTATACGAAGAAAAGCTTTAATAATAAATTGTGATGCATGAAAAGCTTTTTACCAAGCAGTTTTAAAAATGGTAAATAATGTCTGAAAAAGTTTTTTTTTTTTTCTTTCTTATATTATATGAAATATTTTAAAACACTCATGCGTTGTTATGTAATGGTTATGTATGTGGAAAAAAAAGGAACTTTTCAACCATTTATTTTCTTTTAAATTGCTTTCCTTAATGGCACAAAATGTATACCACGAAAGAAAAAGAAGCAAAAGGATGTTCCTATAATTTTTAACTTCAAAACTGAGATAAGAAAAAAGGAACGTGTATAATCAATATGGTGAATTATTGTGATAAGAAGTAGAAAAAAAACAGCATTTATTTTATTGCTAAAATTAACACATATACAGGGTTATCCAACTTGTTGTCGTTAAATTTTTCTGAATATATTCATTTTAATCGATAATTTAGAGACAATATCGTTCAAGTAATCTTCCTGGTCAATCTTACAGCTTATGATCGATTTACGCGAATTTTTCCAAAGCCTTACCGATGTTGTCCTTAAGTGTGTCCTTGAGTGTGGATTGTTGGCACATCTACACCCTTTCGGATAACCACAGAAAAAGAAGTCGAAACGTGTCAAATCACACGATCTTGGTGACTAATTAAAGTCGCCAAATCTTGAAATTAAACTCCCATCGAACTTTTCTCACAATTAAGACATTATTTAACTAGTTGTATGGCATATGGGTCTGTCTTATTGAAATTACATGTCTTCTAAATCGAAATCTTCCAATTTTGGGTACTAAAAGTCTGTTAGAATTTGTCTATAATGAACATCATTGATCGTCATGATCGCACCAAACCTAAAAAAACCACACTAAACAGCAACTTTCGCAACATAAAACGGCCCCTTTTTAAATCACTTGTGCGTTTTCCTCGCAAAGTGCAAACTGCCATATTTAGATATATAGCACTTTGCTTATTCACATATTGAAGTGAAAATGTTCCTCATCGTTAGAGATGATTTCCTTTGAAAAATCATCATCGGTTGCCTGGTTTTCCGAAACCCTATCCACGATATGTAAGTTAAGAATATCTACGAATACTCGTATTGACTTACTATACTCATCGTATTTGATGAAAGATAATAAAATAAGTGGAATAATAATATTTGCGATTCTAATATTGATTTTATTATGTTGTTAAAGTGTTCCTAGTTTAACATTTGCGAAAATATTTTGAATTTATTCCCCAAGCATCAATTAATATTAAATTGCTATTTACACTAAATTTAAATTTCAAGAAGTTATTTATTAATTAGGAAAAAAAAGCAAGTGGTTATAATTTGATGAAGAATAACAAACAGAATTGGGTTAAATCGATCGATTTATACAAATTAATTAGGATGAAAAGCTCTTAAATGTATTTTTTTTTTTAAAAATTCCTATAAAGATAAAGCACAAAATTTATTATTATTTTTTTTTTTTATAAAAATCATTAAAAAAAAATCACCAATAAATTTGTAAATCATTAAAAAAAAAATAATATTCTTAAAAAAATGAGCTTTTTTTTCTTCGATGAATCGTTAATATTTTTCATGATAATGGATTTCTGATAAAAAATAGAAAAACCATGGAGAAAATAAGTAATAACAGGAGCCAACAATAAATCACCTCCGATGGCAAGTTTTATAATACTCGAAGTTCAAAATTTTAAATTAAATTAATCAAAAAACATACAGAATATTAAAATCGGTATAAATCCTTTTTATATCGAATAAGGACTCGATGTTGTACCTCTAGAGGCATAGAACTGTCTACACTTTAGAGTAGACAATGGCATAGCCACACAAAATTGGCATAGAAAATGTCGATCATTTTGTCTAGAATATTCAGTGTCAACAATGTCGAATTTGTTTAAGTTTCCCATACAATTTTTATTCAGTTAGTCACTACACATAGATATATAATTTTAGGGGATGGTCTCCATGTAGACAATTTAGTAGACAAAAGATAAATGATTGCCTAGACAATGCAGTAGACAATAGATGATTATACCCTCTGAATTGTCTATACGACAATGATGTGATATACCAACATAACGCAGTCTACGTCGTACAACACTGTACAATATTTGATTGTCCCACAGAGTACACTAAACAGAGTTCTCAACTTGGATTCTGTTTTGGTCGCATTTGTAGTCTGCAAACTGTCTGATTAATAATATTTCTGAAAAAGAGTCAGTCTGATATAAAAATGCATTTACTTACAGTCTTTTTTACGAATTAGGTTTTTTCGCTATGTTGCAATGGTGCCAAAAATGCATACGCAAAGAATTGTCTGTTTTTTTTTGTTTACAGGAATTCTTACGTATCTGTCGTGTAAAAACCGAATTGAATTAGGTGATGTCAGCTGATTTCTTTGTAAGAATCTGAAATTTTATATTGAAAGCTCAGCCCTTTTTTTTTATCTCAGAGATAGATCTTAACTACTACTTTCTGACTATATATTATGATAAAAAGTGTTATTAAGTCATACGCCAAATATTTTGCTTAGGTGACAACTACATTTTATTCCATAATAACTCCTTGACCAATTTTGGTTAAATTTAAAACCAAATTTCATATTTTTATCGTACATCGATATTTAATCCAAAAACTTATATGTAGTGTCCCATACTATAGGATTTAAAAATTACACTAGAAGGAAATTTTTCGAACAAAATTCCGTTGTAATCGCTTTTCCAAATAGATAAAACTGGTGTTCTTTCCCGGTTTTTGATATTATGCTACATAAATTAATGTTATATAAATTCGAATAAGGAAACCATCCCTTCTATATTTGTATAATCTTAAAAAAAGGGATGAAGTGTTCGAGATTGGATAATGTGGGTGTTAAGAAAAACTGGTTAATGGGTATATGACAAGATTACAAATAAAAAAAAAAAAACATTTTCTACTCGATATGAAAAAGCGCGAATATCTTGAATATCACGTTATGCTCTTCTATTTATTGTTATTGGTATTCCAAAAGGAATATCTTTATATACTTATATAGATATACTATAAAATCGTATAAAGCTAATTTGTGTAACGTCAGGGTATACAACTTAATTACCTAATAGGCACTGTGATTTATGACCTCGTGAATAATTCAAAATTTTCAAATAAATAATATTTTTCTTGTGCTTCTTGGTGCTACTCCTTTTTTTCCGCCATTATTTCATATTATTTTCAGGATGATGAGAAAGAATATTGTTCTGGGAATTTTATATAATCTAAAATAAAATTCTTATAGGATTTTAAAAAACTCCAAGTTTAATCAGTCTATGTTGATGATGATAATATGATGGTCGTCGCTTATAAAATACAGTGTCATGAGGAAAATTTCATTTCAAACACGATAATAATTTTCACTTGGCAAAAAGGTTCACGTTGCCATTATTATGTTGGGGCTATAAAACAATTGGGTTTTTGGTAGATATTTTGAACTTGGACATGTATAAGATAAAAGTCACGAATTTAAAGCTGAAAATAGCTACAAGCTTTATTAGATATATATATATATATATATGTATATCTTTTGGCTTTTTTTTTGTATAGAACCCTCGAGAATCTTATAGTAATTTGTTGTGAATTTTTAATGATGCACAAAACTTTAATAGTATACTTAAAGTTTATCATTCAAGTTTACAATAAATACGAATTACTGAACGGTAGCTTCATGTGTACTAAACTTGGCATCGCTGCCATCAGAAGAAAACATATTATATAAAAATTTCTACTATAGTCGAAATAAAAAGGCTTCATGCTGAAATAAATAAGATTTCTTTTTACCGGCGGCAAATGGCAACTTTAAGGAAATAACAAGACATACTACGACTGAATGAAAATTTCTTATTTTTTTTTATATATTAATAGTTTTTCTTGGCGTTTGTTGTTGCTGTTGATACAGTGTTTTCCCCGACATAACTTCTGACGCTATTACGTTGTTTGCTCAATCATCTTTTTTCTTTTCTTCTCTATAGTATATGTTAGATCCCTTTCCATTTTTTGTTCCACGTTTTCTATGGTTAACTCGAAGAAGGACTATTATATTATTATAATATTTTTTTCACGTTTATTTTGACGGAAATTAAATTTGCTTCTGTAGCACAAAAAAAAATTATAATAATAAAAGATTTTCTTTTGAGAAAATTTCGTTTTGTTTTTCATGTTTACAATATTTTAAAAGACTTTTTTAATAGTATCCAATTTTTTTTGGGGGAGAAGTTCAAAAGAAGGACACTTAAAAATGACTACTACTATATATATACGCTGTCGAGACAGATATTGATTTTCTTTTCTTTGGGTTTGATGTTGTTTTGTTGGCTTGGTTATGATAATTGAAGTGTCGCCTCATCTTTTCAATGGGTCTACCATACACACAATTATGTGATATACGATATTAGAAGGAATCATTGTGAATATTTTTAATAATGAGATCGTTTATATGAATGTTATGTTGGACATTTCATTATGCGCTCAAAGTCTTTATAGAGAATATGTGTGATCTCATAATAATTGATGTCGTTTCTTGGGTTAGGAATTTCGAAAGTTTTTGTTTTGTTTAGGATTTGATAACAGATCTAGACTTACCAAGAAGTTGCTTATCATATTTAATGGATACTTGTAGTTAGACCTAATCTTATTGAATATCCTTTTTTTCCTGATATGGAATTTTAATATTCTGAGCATTATATTGTATTATATTAAAGTGTTATTAAATTCTCATTCATAATTTTAAATAAATATTATTGCTTAAATTCAAATTTAAATGTTTTAAACATTCAAGGTATTGAGGCTGTTATGTTTGAAGATTTAATACCAAGATTAAAATCGAAATGTTCGTCTTTACTTACCTCTAAAATATTCGAGAATTTCTATGATTTTAGAGGATTAAGGTAAATGTTGACGCTGAACTGTGTGAGAAATTGGTAACTTCTTAAATTATATTATTTTAAGATTTTATGTAAAAGATGTATTTGCTGAGACTTTAACAAAAGTCTCGATATTCATAAATGTTCAGTAATTTTTGCATATCTTTGGATCAAATAATTTTTATACGTCGTGGCTAATAATGTTCGAGTAGAATAAACATACATTTTACAACATTTTAATTTTTTGCTGCTTTACAATCGATAAATCGATAAATCATTGTGCAAACTAATTAAGTAATCTAACGGACTGTTAAAAAGGACGTTAAAAAAAATCAAACTTTTGTTTGGCAATCATCTAAAATTTTCGTTTAATTGAACTCATCTTTTCATTGACTTAAGCTTTTATGTACTTGATTTTTTTACTTTTTGGAAAATGTAAACTTTACTGATTCGATCAAACACTTTACACAGTGTAAAGTGTTTGATCGAATAAGAACATATTCTGTTAAAATCATATTCAAATATACTTTCTCTTAGTGTCCATGTAGTGCAAATTTCGCCATGCCCAGCTTTATTTAAATTTGGTAGATGGGAAAGTGGTCAGTTATAGACATATACGGACAGATATTTTGTAAAATATATAAGACTATCTAGATTTAGGTGCACATTTAATGATTTCTTTTGTGTTTTTAATTATCCACATAATATTATATTTAATAGTATAGTAGGCTCTAGAGATGCTTATTTATTTCGGAGACAGAAAATTTCTAGAATACGTGAATCAATGAAAATTGTAGATAAAAGATAACATACAAAGAAAAAATGAAAATTTTATATACATTCATTAATTTTCCGTAAGGATTTCATTTCAATTGAAATAAAGTGGTATTTCACTTCATAATTAAAATTTTCTTATATAATGAGGTGTGATATATTAATTTTATGTGAGTTTTAAAATACTTATACTATTTGAGCATGAATAAAAATTTAATTTGATTTTTGTTATTTCACAATTATGATAGTAGTCCTTCATTTCTTTAATATATAGTAGTTCTATTAATACAGCATATATGCACGCTATTCCTTTTACCTTGCCAATATCTGGTGAAAGAACATGTTGCTTAGTTTGTTACTATATGACAGTTTTATACTATGAAAAGTTTCAGTTAAGCACATACTATATGAGTGGATCGGATATTCCAACTAGACGTGGAAATTTAAATCTGACTAAAGTTTTTTTCGTCAGCTAGTTTTTGTTATATGTCAGTCCTTGCCTATTTTCATTTATACAGCACTATACTATAGAACAATGTATTTTAGTTATGTCCTATTGAACATTTTCCGTAGTGAAGAAGTGTATTTTTTCGGAACATTTGTCGTTTTGGTGATCAAAATTGACCATCGATAGTTATGTGAAATAAAATGCATATGCCAACAACTTTCAAACTGTTCCAGGACTAAAGTCTGAAATTCATTTCATTACGGGTGAAACTAAACTGCAATTATGCCAAAATATGATGGAGTACTTCCTCAGTTCCTCAATAATTCATGTGTTTAATTCAAAATTAAGTTGGGACCTCCTTTACAAGAGTTTGAATGCATCAGCTTCATCCGTAATAATTTCATTTTTACATTGAAACACCTAAAAGTGACAACAATCTTTTAAAAATCCGAAAATCCTAATGATTATTAGCTTTAAAAATATGCATATATAAAGCAAGTTGAAGATTAAAGCTCTAAAAATAATAAACATATATGTATTCATCCATTAAGTGCCTACACCTTTATCAAAAAAGAAAAAAAATTTATATGGCAAATTTATTTTGGAATTAGAGCACTTTCGTGTTATATAAATACTTACCACACACAAAAAAAAAGAAAGGATAAGTGAGAGTAGGATCCGTGGGCGTCTACAGGGAAATAGAAGTAAATATATACAAAATAAATATAAACATGTTAACGAAACGAAAGTTCTCCATTCTCACCAATCCATATACCATTTTCAGTTGATATCTAATCTGAGATTTTTCTTCTTAAAGATAGGCCAAAGAAAATACATTCAGGTGAAAATTTTCTTTTTTTTTTTTTCATTTCTTTTTGTTATGTCACACTTAAATTACATACATAAATATACATATATAAGAATACTGATGAGGGTAAGCATAGAAATAAGCCGATTACCCACTCAGCTTTGGTATAAAAGTTCTTCTTTTCGGTGGTTTTGATTCGATAGCTTTATGTATGAACGATTCTTTACTTCGATATATGATAAAAGGTGTGATGTTAAGTATAAGAAGGTGTTATGAGTATTCTAAGTGTAACCCTGCTTTTTAAGGTTCATTTTTCTTTTTCAATAAATAGAATTTTCAAAATGGAATATGTTTCGATTCCTTTTCTTGAATGATTTCAGGTTTTTCATCATTCAAGTACAATGACATGTTTTTGGGAGCTTTTTTTTTTGCTTTTTTGCTTTTATGTTCGGTTAAGTGAATTGATAGATAGAATGAGAAAAATATGTTTTATGCTATTACTCACATATGGACACAATAAAATGTTGTTCACGTAATTTTGTTTGATTTACGTGTTTTTTGATCTGTAAAATTGATTTTAAAACTTTTAAAGGAAAAATATTATTTTTAAACGAGTATAAAATTTAATAATACAAAAAAAAAAAGAAAATGTACAAATGGAATATATTTGAGTTGAAGATTCGTAGGTGTTCAAAGTGTCTGGTTGTAAATTTAAAATTATTATGAAGAATGTTGAAGGCGTTAAAGTCTTTATAATGCAATGAATATTGTTAGAAATAGAAATAAGGACGAAAATAGTATAATGAATAGAGGCAATATGATACAAATACCATTATGTGAAGGCGTAGAATGTCTGGCTGCTAAGTACATATAAAGTACAGTCTAAAGTACATGTTAAGTACATAACAATTATAGCACCTATAATTTCCCAGCGAGATTAAAATCTTGCAAAACCAAAGTAGTGTATAGAGTAGGTTTTTGAAATTTACACAGATATATAGATGGGAAAATTTTTAGGTTCTTTGGACACAGTGGAAAATTTGAAATTTTTACGGAATAAATAAGCTATTCAACCATTTGTTTTACTTAGGAAAAATCCTTATGCAATCCAGTTTTTCCCGAATTAGAATATTCAAGTAATGTAGTGGAAAGTGTAGGTGTCAAAAACGTCAGAAGATAGGATTGTGCACTTTCATCAAAACTACTGAAACTATTCAATTTTTTATTCTATACTACTTTTTGTATAAACGAATGACAATTAGAATAAGACAAAATAATTGTATAGGATTAAATGTTTTCAATATAAACTAGCATAAAACACTATATAGAAAATTCATCTTAAAATTATCGCGTTTTACACTATATAGTCTTTAATATAATTTCTAGTTTAGAATGCTTTTAGTTTCTTAAATACAGTAAAACATACCATCTGGGTGTTTTAAATTCCTGAGCATAAAATATGGTTTTATAAGTGCTTTTACACATATGAGAATTGAAAGCTTTTTAAATGCTGAAAATGTATATAGGACAAAAATCATCTTGAATTATTCAGGACTGATAAGAAATATCGCAATAGAATTTTCATCCTTTTGTAGAGCACATATTCCTATCTCAAAACCGTACAAAATAATAATCAACCGATGATATGCCAATTAGACTATCGCAAGAAGTAGCGAGCATTTCTTTGGGACTTATAACAAGTTTGATGGAGAATAACTTCTGAAGCAATATCAAATGTTGTTCGCTGTATTAAAACCAGGTATAACAGGTATGACTGAATACATTCTTCGTATTTATAGAAGAACTTCCGAAAATTTGGGTTTAATTGTATTATCACACACACTGATTAGGGCTGATCAAACTTTATTCAAGAATATCTCGACAAATTCACGTCTAAGTTAAAGAATTGGAAATATTTTCTATGATTCTACTTTTTAAAGAGTTTCTTTTTCTATTCAAATAAAATACAAAGAACTACTATAAATTAGAATTTTAAAATGTCCTTTCGAATAGTCATAAAAAAAGTCCTTAAGGCTATTGTCTAAGTTTGAATTATTTTGAAATAAAATTCTTTATATATTTCTTCAGGCTAACTTGGAAAAAAAAAGAAAGAAAAGAAAACGAAATTTGCAGTGTAGAAAAGTTTAATATAATACTTTTTCTTTATTTAATATGAAAGGAATGTTTCTTATTTGTTGGTCAAAGAAATAGTTGGGTTGGATGACTTTTCCATTCAAATATTTTCAATGATATCGATCAATTCGAGAATTGAATAAAATTTGGTTTCAAGCAATTTAATGATTAAAAATGAATACAAAAAAGAAAAATAATATGAAAATATTGATGAATAAAATTTTCTTTTTACTTTCCCGACGAAAACGTACGTTTTAAGTTAAAGTTAAGTTAAGTTTTTCTTGAAGACGTAAAGAGTTTCATCAAATCCCATATCTCTCCGTCTGAATATTTAAAACTTGAAACAGTTTTTGTTTTCCACTTGGACCTATTAGTTGCTGTTTTTGGGAGGAACTGACATTACGTGCTAACACTTGTTTCTTCAAAAAACGACAAAATTTTGTACGGGTGGAGCAGGTTAAATCGATATACCAATGTCGATCAAATTCATACAGTTCATGCATTTGATCCTAACTTAAAAAAGATTAGTTTTCATGCTCCGTTCTAATACAGGAACACTTTTTGTCCAACTGAAAGTGCTATGCCAATTTTGATGAAATTTTCATAATTCAAATCTAAAAAAAAATGTACGGAAAATTTGGTGGTTAGATTTTAGCGAAATTTAGGTAGTTTGAACGTGCCAACTTATCTTAACAAGATTGGTATTTTAGTAACAACTTTACTATGGCAACCGAAATTTGTTTTTTTGAACGGTTTAGAAAAGCCAAACTACTTGACCGATTTGGAAGAAATTCACTCAGTTTAAGTACTCAGAGTTAAGGCAGATCTGGCTAGATTTCAGACCAAATTCTGAGGAGATGTGAGGGGTGTGGCATGTATTCAGAGTGGGATCGAATTAAGAGAAGTAGAGATGTTGATTGGAACGGAATCAGATAATGTTTTGAAACGAAAGTGGAGCTGGGTATTCGATTACATTATCCGGAAAGTTCTATAGAGGGTAGACCGGAATAGGGTAAATTATAATTTGAATGATGTGTTTTGCTCATTTTTTTTTATATATTCAATTTTTAATTTATATGAATATTTAATTAGACAATTTCAATTTTTATATATCAATTTAATTATAGTTCATTACGTTAGGCAAATTAATGCTAATTTAATAAATTTATATAATTGAAATGGAAATAACACTAAAACTTCTATTTCTATTAATTTTCATCTCATTTTCTAAAGAAAATACAATACATTTATATATAAATATTATATAATCTAAGAAAATGGAAAATGTGTTCTTTATAATGATTATATTAAATTTAATTTGAAAAAAATATTCTTGAAAATTTGTTTCTCTCTATCCATTTCTCCTTTCAATTCCATTGTTGGTAATACCATCTAATTTGTCTTCTTCCCAGATACAATATAGTTTATTCAATATTACACCTTTTGCAACATCATAATTCATTACACGCGAATAAAGGGAGAAATTTTCCACAAAAAGGATCCTTTTGTTTGAATTTTCTGATTTTATCACACCCATTAGGAAATTCTGTTGTGTTATTTATAATATTTTCTAGATTGGAAAAATTATTCCTAGGAACACTAGTCACTCTATGTACACCATTGAAGTGTACGCTATAATGGGGTTTACATTATGCATGAATCTGTTTATATACATATGTATATTGGAACAAAGTTAAATTTTCCTTTTTTTTGAAGCTTATGTAGAACTGGTTTATTAATTAATTTCATTGATTTTATCTCAACCTTTAGGTCTAATGAAAACACCGGTATCCCGCAAAATTCATTGTACTAGTAAATGGTGTATTTTAATGAAGATTTAATGAAGTTTACTTTAACATGAATACTTAGTCTTTCGTAATTTTTTTTTCTGATTCCTACATGAATATGTATTCTTAATACGATATCTAACATTAATATGTCAAGACAGTAAAGTGGTCCTTTAATATAACATAAAGTATATATACATATAATATATATTTTCTTTTGGATATAATATACTCTTATATAGTATTTCCGAGGTCTGATCCTATTATTTGAACAGCATTGAAAATGGAAACTTATAAGAAAGGACATGGAAGACGATGAATTTTCTTTTTAACTAATAGTATCAAAAATATAAAGAAAACTTTGGCTTTTTTTTCTTTTTTCATATACATTTTTCTATAGAAAATAGTTTAGAAGAGAGATCTTTAAATGGGAAACTTTTTCGTATATATAAGACGATTTAATATATTTATAAGAAACAGTCAATATGAATCTGTTCAACCAGGTGCAACATGAAATTCTTTAATAATAAAATACGAATTCTGTACGGAAACTCCTATTTTAGATGAAACAATAAGACTTTTGAGATTATATAGAAGTGGGTTTGGTTCTATACGTACTTATGTATATAATACGTTAATTATTACTTTGAGTGAAGTAAATTATTAAGCGTGAACAGTATTAAAATAAAGATTTAATATTTTCTTTAGACCGACATTGCATACTTTTGTATAAACCAGGATAATTAAAGGAAATCTTAATAAAACATTATAACTTTTATTTTTCATGGAAAATGTTTGAATATTTTTCGTATTTATAGATTAAAAGTTTCTTTAGTTTTAAAATAGGGAAAACTTTGAAATTTTTCATTCTATTTATTTAGAAGTCAACTTAAATTGCTTTGGATTTATCAATTCATCCATTATTTACAAGAAATCCATAAAAATCTAAATTCTTCAAGACTTAAGAAGATGAATGGATTTTTATGACATAAAGCTTTTGGTGATGGCATAAGTTCGGCATATCATAAGTCAAAGTATAAGGATACAGAGTTTTTATTAAAAAAATGAAAAGAAGAAAAATTGCTGTCCTAAACAAGTTAAGTGGATATCGTGGAAATCAAAAGATTCTAATAAAAATATTTCCTCTAAATATCAGAAATAATTCATTAATTTGCTTTCGTTTCAAATTATTTGATACAATTTATCGAAGATAATAATTTAATTAAAATTTTATATATAAAAGAGCAAATTCTGTCCTTCTGTCCTCTGACACCATTCAAAGTTGCAAAGTCCATATGTTATAGGGAACATTTCAAACGTGATGGGACGTAATTTGCATCCAACTCGGAGAGCAGAAGAAAAATTTACCGACGGACGTACATGTAGATTATTTTTAACGATAATAATATTGTGACTTAACATACTAGGTTCGAATTGTAAAACAAAATTCCTAGCGTCCCATATGAGGACCTAATGCCCTTATTTATTCAAATACTTTAATGATACGACAGATGTATTTGGCATAGAAAAAAGGGATATAATGAAAATCTTTGGTTAAATTCGAAAATTACTTCAATTTCCACCACCCTGAATGTCACTTTAAAGGCTAAATTAAGCTTATGACATATCTATTATATCATGGACCTCAGTCCCTACGCAACGGTAAAAATAAATGGTCTTAATAACGAATAATATACACATATAGAACATATCATTTTTTTCTTCCTTAAATCACTTAAATTGGCTCTCCTATTATTTTTCTTCTTTTTTTTTTAAACATTTTCACTTTATTATTCTATGAAAACCATAGATTGAAGAACCTTTAATTCTGGAATATAAAATTGTAGCTCTATTTCGAGAATTATTACTAGTATATTATAAAGGGATGAGAAATTGCTATTAACTGTGTTCAATAATTTATCCGAGTTTTCCTAATATAGAACCAATCGACTGCAGTTATTCACTGGTATAACACTGATATGGTTGAATGAAAAAAAATAGAAACAAGAAAAATGGTACTATATAGTCATAGAGACCCTCATCTAAAGTATATCACTATCTGGTTCATTAGTTGGGTGTAGCGATAAAGTTTGATAAATGAGGATGCCATATCCATTTATGTATTTATAAATATATGGATGTTTGAAAATAGCGTAAAATTACAATATTTTCAGTTGTATAGTTCGAATAGATTTTCTATATAAATGTTCATAAATATTTAATATATTTCCATGATGTGATTTTTATTTTGTATGACTTTAATCAGTGAAGTAGATTCTGGATACTTTAATAAAAAAAAGATAGTTCTATGTAAATATAACATTTTAAATTCGATGTTTTCGAGAGTATTTTGATTAGTAATTAAATATTATTCAATATTCTGAATGATGTTATATTGTATAGAAATTATTTTCATTTTATTTAATATTGATTTTGATTGGAAATTGTTAAATAATTTTTAGAAGTAAAGTGGAATATACATGTTGTATAGTGTAATTATGTATTACTCATCATTTGGTATTAGAAATTTTAATAATGTACTGTATCAAAGGCAACCAGAAACTGTAGATGCGTAAAACAATGTTTAGAAAATGTTTTATTATTGGAACTGAATGTATGGAACTAATAGTATCTATTAGATGTAAAACGAGTCTATTCTAATAAAGAAAAAAATGTTTTCATTAGCAAATCCTTCAAGCCCATGCCATTTTGCATCATGATATTGTAGTCTACAATTTCGAAATCAATAGTTTATAAGTTTGTTAAATGAATATTGAGTTAGTTTGATATTATTTTAGACCTGACTCTTTTTAAGACTCACCTCTAGAAATAATCTTCTTTTGAGAATAATAAATTAGGAATAGACCAAGCTTGATAATAGTCTTCCTCACTCGTACTACCTTTTTCTTTCCGCAAAAACTATCTGGAGGAATATACAAGTGGCCTACAACTAAAAAAAATTATTGATTTTGATTTTATACTTCCTAATAATTGGCTACAGAGCCACCCGCTGTCCGTTATGTGTTTCGTGAAAAGCTTAAACTACATTATTATACTGTCATTCACTTTTGTATGGCAACGCTGTCAGCGAAGTCTAATACTCTTACCAGCGTCTAAAGAAAAATTTTGTCAGTGCACTGGATATACTAAATTCGGTTGAAATTGGTTGAGATGTTTCTTATTTTGTAGTGGCACGGAGGCGGAGGAATAGTATTACTTAGCGCCTTTATATATTAAGATGTTATCATAATTGTCGTCCAATAATGATCTTTGAAATATCAGATATATCTAGATCTAGTCTCTTCTAGATTAAGCCTATTAGGCCCATATGCTTAATTCGGATACTACCGCTATCTATGTTAAATTGGACAACGTAAACGGAATCTTTTTTGAAAAATATTAGTTTTTACTTTAGATTTCTAAAAATAAGACGACTTTATCTAATTTAAGAAGTAACATATGTGAAATCTCATAAAATTTTCCTTATTTCTAGTTACTATATTTGTATCTTGGGTAGTAGCTACTCTAAGAATAGAAACAATCACGATAAAAGAACTTCAAAAACTTTATACTCAATATTTAGGATAAAGAAATATTAAAAGAAATCTACATAAAATCTTGAAATATTGAAAAATTCATCATATGAAGTGAACATACAACAATATGAAATGCACTTTTAGAACTTATATAGTTTCTTTTGAAAACTTCTTTTTTCCAGATTTAACAAGACAACTAAATAAAGTTTTATAAAACCCACTTTTTCTTAACTTCGAAAGTTGTAATATTTATGTGTATACAGTTTTCTATTGAAAATACCTGGCTAGTTTTATTCGTAGAAAATTTAAATTCAACTGCATCATCATTAACCAAAGAATAAAGGAAAATATTGAAGAAAAACTTTCTCAGCATTTTTATAATAAATAGCGAAAAATTTTCTATATGAAAATTCTTTAAGAAAATTTGATGTGTGTTTATATTTAACTCGTTTATATATTTCTTTTTGTTTACCTTCTTATATATTGAGCCTGGGAAATAAAGGAATACCTTATATCTGAGAAAAAAAAAGAAAGAAATAATTGAGTTTCGCCTCACGTATTTTTGGACGAATTTTCTTTTTATTTTTCTTTTGTATATCTCTTGTTATGTTTTCGGGTAAACATACATATATCGACTACATATATAGTTGAGTACCAGATTAAAAACACTTGACTGAATATTTTCGGCCCATATTCTCCTCATAAATATCAATACTATATTAAGTATATAGGAAATTCTATTCACTATATCAGTACACCTTTCGTGTTGATTGTCTTCAAATAGGATTACTAAACATATTTTCTTTTTTACTTCTGGTTTGGAGAATATTTTCCCTTTATTTGTTACCATCTTGAGTTATTGATTTTCATATGAATGGTTATATAATAAATAACATATTAGGAAAAGGACATTGCTGATATTGTGAAGAGGTCGTTTCATAAGGTGTAGTGAAGTTTTGAAGTTTATTTTATATTAAAAATGATATTCTAAGAGAAAATGATATTAAGGGGTTAGGGGTAGTCAGAATTTTCAAAAAATCAATTTTTGGTTTTTTGCATTTTCGTTAAGTATAATATCTTAAAATTATTCTCTGAAAATTTCAAGTTGATCCGATCATTAGTTTTTGAGTTATTCGACAAATAACAAAGAGAGCTCTGGCACTTCAAAGCGCTCGGTGTAAGTAATTTAATAATTCGTATTTCTGTACGTAAATCTAGTGTGAAACTTTAAACGCGTTTTTCTCAAAACTATGTTTTTTAAACTGGTGACAACTGTAACTCGAAAACCGCTCAGTAGATTTTAATGAAATTTATACAGCTTTTAGAATACATAATAAACTCGGGCCTGGGCCGAAGGATTTTTTTTTTTCAAAAATTTCGATTTTTTTAGACCAATTTACTGTTGATTTTTTCCTAAAAATCTAGACAAAAATTTCCTGAGGCCGCCATTTTGTTAATTTTTGAAAAAAACAAAAATCCTTCGGCCCAGGCCCAGGATTATCTATTTATAAAACTAATTTCTTTTATCCGATTGATTTTAGATGAATCTCCAAGGACTTATGATTGTCACCGCAAAGACCTTTTTTTGAAACTGGGTCAACACAGACAGCTATAACTTTGGAAATAAAATTTTTTTTTTTTTGAATTTTTCGTGACTTCAAGTCAAAACATTGTATAATAATGCCATATTACTACTTTTGTAAAATAACACGATTTAATAGCAAAAAAAAAGTACTGAAAATTCTCATTTTTTCGTGCCTCTGACTACCCCTAACCCCTTAAATTGTTTCTTGAGAAATTAACAGATTTTCTATTTTGACAAAATATGTAATTCGATGGAATTTAAATTTAACTAAAATGTTTCCAAGTTGTCTACTTGAGAGTGTGGTTAGTGTACGTATAATTGAAGAACAATATATCAAATGATTTTTATTGCGAGAGAAAGAGAAAATCTGTAATGTGTAGGCATTTTAGTACACAACAAGAATCAGTTGAGTGCACATACGCTTGAAATATTTATTATTAGCGAAGTATAAGTAATTATAAAGTATCCAAATCGAAAGAATAAACAATTGCACCAATCAGAACAAAGTAGTAAAAAAAAAAAACGTATTCACATTGCAATAAGTGCAAAAGAGCACGGAGAGTTTCAAAGGCAAAATGCATCAGGAAGGAGGAGAATGAAATTTATTTTAAAAACTTCTCGATGAGCACATAACATGAGTCCTTGCCTTATTGATGAGGACAAAAGAATGGTTTTGATCGAATACAATCATTGTTTAATGACATGAGAGTTTGCTCAGAATCTTAACATATCTTGAAATCGAGCATGAAAACCATGAAGATTAAATTGTCCAAAAGTGTCACCCAACAAAAATTGATAGAGTTAGGAACTTTTGATGTATCATCATGATCAGACAACCATTTGTTTTCGGAAATGCTTCAAATCGAGTTAATTTCGTTAGATCCTGTATAAAAAATAGAATAACAATTATTTTATCAAATAAATGAATAAAAAAAAGGAATTTCGATTTCTCTCAATTATTTGTATTCATTCAAAAAATGTTCATTTTCCTATTAAAAAAAAAAACAGCAATTGGAAAATTGTAATTAATGCATTTCAATTGTTTTGAATGCATTTGAATGCACTTCATTGAATTTTAAATAAAATATTTAACTGATTTAAATTGACTAACAACTACCAATGAATATATTTTGGGGGTATTTTCATATAGAAATACATTTTTCTTTTCACTATACATTTTTCCAGGATGAAATAGACAAGGACTTTATAATTTGGTTAGCTAAAATTCCATGTTAAAATATTTATGGTGACCGGAGAACGTAGGACACACACAGGATATAATGGAATTAACTAAATTTCAAACTTGATGAAATGAATGGACGGACATCGATAATATCCGTTTTTGTTAGGATAGAACTTGTCCGATTGATATGCTTTTTAATTGGGTATTCATTGAATATATTCCTAAAAAATATAATTAAATTTTTCATGCGATTTAATTATGACCCAAAATTTTTGGATAAATTCAATTTACAATTTTTCGGGGCTTTATTAGAATTTATTTAGTATACGGAAATATAATATTTATTAATTAATATGAAATTTAATTACCTTTTTAGATTAAACTAATTTTGGGAAATTATTTTTAAATGAACTTTATTCAATAACTAAATTTTTAAGATAAACAATTAGTCTGAATCTATCATTTATTAATTTAATTTGATATCTTAAAGATGAAAATAAATAAATAGAAACTTTGGTCTCCACTTTTGACAGGAGACGCACATGAAACGCATCTGTGACTTGAAAAGTCTCCTCAGAGAGAACGTCTCCGGAAACCGATCTCCATTCTTAGGTCTTCTTCATCTATATACCCGGTATTGGCTTCGTCAATATTTCTTGAAAATTTGATACATATCGAATACCAATTAGGGATTGATATCAAATTATCTTCAAGTCACCGGTGTTAACTAATGGAGTTGAGGATGATGATGAGATATTATCTTAAGTTTTCGAAGAATCGTCAAACTTTTGAATTTTCAGTAAGGCTGATATCATATGGCGCAGGTAACTTCAATAGCGTTTTTCTTTCTCAAAACTACTTTTTTTGAAATCGTGTATTAGAAATCTCGGAAACCATATGATTTACTTTAAATTTAGTACAAATTTGTTTAATGAAATCATCTAAAAAGTATGATAACTCATATGTTTACAAAAACATCTTTTAATTTCATCCTTTCAGGTCTAAAAATATTGTGAATTTCCTCATTTTCACAACAACTTTGACTTCTTTTAATCCCTACGCTACTTTGTAGATATTTTATCAATGAGTTTGAAAGTCATGGGCTTTGACAAACAATAATTCGGTACAAGATTCGTGCCAGTATCGGTGGCGGTATGGAGCTTGGTCATGTTCCAAAATTTAAATACAATACGTTCCTCAGTTTTCCATCTACTAGTTGTATGAAAAAAAAAATCGTTGTTCCATTTAGCTCACCTGATGATGGTTTTTTAAATAATTTTTAAAAAAATGTAGGAATTCACCTTTTCTTGGAGTGAGAAATTGCTTTATACAAAATTTAATTTCTCATTAAATTACAAAAAAAAAAAGATAAAATAAATAAGTAAACAAATAATAATGAAGATGTATTTTCACATTTTCCATTTTCTATTCAAACTTAAATTGATTAACATGAAAAAATCAAATCAATTTTAAATAAATTCATTAAATTTCGTTTATTTCGTTATTACTATGACAAAAAAAAAAAAATTTGTTCTTCCACATAAAATCGTATTATTTTTCTAGTATATCATTATTCAAATCAAGTTCAAGTCAACAAGTTTCTACTTGAATTGGCATACAATTTAAATTTTCCACCCATCCAATTCTATTTATGGTACACCCTCTAAACGCGTCGATAAATCGTTCAATGAAATTTCCATGATAAACCTCCATTTCTAAAGGATTTTGCTAAACGAAAAAAAAGCTTTCATTTACTTATATTTATCTTGTTTTATTAGATTGTCCTAAATATTTTCTTTTCATATACCTGAAATGAATGCAATTCTTGAAGCATAAATAAGATGCATAAAAACTAGTAAGGTATTCTTTTTTCGCGTGGGTTTAAGTACATATTGTATATTAGGTATGTGAATTAAAAGTGATCATTTTGAAAGATTTTGAAGCATTCTCATTTGCATGTAGTTGTTTGTAAACCGTGGATTTGTCAACATTTAATATTCTTGGCAATTCTTGAAGTTTTGAAATTGATCTTTATTCTTCATTTTGAAATTTTTTTGTTGATGTCCTTGTTCTGCTCTTTCTTATCTTCCACGCTAAAATCACTATTTTTAAAGAACCGAGACCATTCTCTGCATGTTGGTTCAGTTAAAACATGTTCACCATAAGCTTCCACAAATAACCGATGACTTTTTAAAGCATTTTCTTTTATATTTAAACAAAATACTAACACTTTCCGCAAATGCTGTTTTCTTGGCACAAAAGTTGACATTTTCAATTCAATGAGAAACAGTATTGTTTATATAAAGTTCACATTAATTCCATATGCTAAATATTAAAGTTAGTTAACAGTATTTGAAATTAAATGTGTTGTCTTTTTAGCTTACATACAAGGGTTACTACGTACGCCATCTATTAGAAAACGATCACTTTTAATTCCTATACCCAATAACATAGAAATTAAGAGCAAAAAAGAAAATTGTTCTGGAAAACTTCTTAAAATAGCAAAACACACAAAAGCATGGAAAAAGAAATCCTAAACAATTTGCATAGAAATGGTACTATATCGTTGTCTATATAGATAGCAACATATTGTATATAAACTAAAGAAAATTGTTGTCATAGATAAAGTTAACAAGAAAGCATGGTCTTTATTATTTTTCACATGTTATCTATGTCTTACAACGTTCGTTCTAGTTTCCAGTTTTCCAAAAAAAAGCGAAGAAAATTGTTAGAAATTGTTAGTATTTGTTGTTTATTGTATCTTTAAAATGGGAATTGAATTGAAAATATAAATGGTACTATACTTGGCACTGAATGCAATTGAAGATACATTTTCACACATACTTTTTAAAAAAATAAATTTTCTAAATATAATAATTACTTAGAAGATAAAAAGTTTGAATGCTTTTACTTTGAACTAAGATTTCGGGAGATATAATAATTTTACATCGAATTTATTGTATTCAGAAATTTTCGAAGGATCAAAAAAAAAAACAACTTATGAAAGAAAAATTTTGTGGAAAATTAAAATTAAATTTAGATTTTATCATTTTTAATATGGTTATGGTTAGTAGAAAGAAAATACGTTTGAAAATCTTGAAAATGTCAATTCCTTTTTTGTCTAAATTTAGGTAGACATCGAAAAAACCGCATAGAAACTTTTCTATACGACTTATTCCTTCTGAATCCACAACCTTTTAATATAATTTCTTCGAAAAAAAAAGAAAATTATTGAAATTAAGTAAAATACCATGACAACATTTTCGCCATTTATATATTTTTCTTTAAAGATTTTAGGGCTAAGAAAATTTAAAACGTAGAAAATCTGGCTGTATAAAATCTTCAAAGTTTCTAGAAAGAATACAAAATGAATGAAAGAGGTCATGACATATATATATACACCATTTATATAAAGAAACTTGAAAGTAACAAGCTGAGTGTAATGGGACGACAAATTAGATGAAAAGGAAGTAATTCTTAACCTAAATTTGATTTTAATGACTTGAGACTTTGCTGGTGTTGCTAGAAATGAAAATTTTCTTACTTTATTAAATATATCATAAAATTTGTCTTTCAAATAAACCACATCCACATACATATCTCTATAGATAGGAACAGTATAAACTGATTAAATATTTCTACCACAGTCTTAATACTATTACCTTAACTGTTACCCATTAAAGGTATAGCAATAGTACTATTATATGCTTCAGAAAATTGTCACAAAACATCATTGAAGAGATACTATATAATACAATACCTAAACTATATACATATATACTTATAGATAGAATAATTTGTGTTACATCTCTCACCTTGGTCTGGAATAGAGTTTTCATTCCCTTCGTTTAGATCTGATTATTACCTATTTCAAAAGTATTATAGGTGTACCCAAAATATATAAAAGACCTGAATGTAAATAAAGTAGAAATGTTCACAGAACAAGCTTAAAAGAATAACTAGAATGAAAGAGAAAAGTGAAAAAAGTGAAAAAAGTGAAAAATATTTTTTGTCCTTTTTTGTCCCATTTTTCAAAAGTAAAATTTCAAAAAGTTAAAACAGTTTAACTTTCACTTTCTTAAAGCTTTAAGCCGCTAACACTTGGTAAACTATTTTTCGCATTATTTTGCCTACAAGGTGCGTTCTCATCGCTAAAGTTGAAGAAAAAAGTGTGATTTGACGTTTAAATTTCAGAACAAAATTGGGTAAACTGATCTCGAGTTATCGGGCATACAAAAAGTTTGCCACACACAACTGAGTTCATTAAGGAAATAGTCAATTCGAATCCAGAAGATTTTAAAACATGCATGTCCTTTGAAAATCGATATTTAATCCTTAAATAGAATATGTACTCCATTATAGTTTTGTTAAAATCTAATAACCCTAATTTTCGTCTCATTTGTTACGCTCCTGGTTAATATATGTAATAAAATGGGTTTGTTATCTATACAGAAGTTTTATATAAAAACATGAAAATCAGATTTTTCCATAATGGAAAATTTTACTGTATAGTAGAAAAATTGAAGCTTAGTCGAGACCGCACAATGACCCAGAGCTTGATCTTTTCCGACGAATGAAATTATATTTGGAAATCTTTCGTTTCACTAGAAAACAAACAGTAATCCTTTTTACATTTGAAACGACCTTACAATATGCTATGGTTTTTTTCTTTTTGTTGTGCTTAACGCCTGCACAAATACCATTGCGTGGAAAATTGTAATAATGATTGTTTCCACTGAATTTCATATACATTTTGATAATTTCTTTTGATCCTTCACCAAATCTTGCAAGAATATACTAAAGTGTCATTAAGGAAAAGGTGTTAATGATGTTTTGGGTGTTTATGCTGTCAGGTTGCAAAAAAAAAAGTTGTTGAAATCTTTTTAGATTTGTTTTAATGCCTTTAAACGTGAAAATTTCTGTATTATAAATAAATTGTTTTTCTTTTGGAAAAATTACTGAAAATTATTATTTTAATTTAACTAAAATGGGTTGGTAAATTTACATTTATAAAAAAAAAAATATAATTGTAATACAAATTTATGAAAATTAAGTTTTTTAATCAAAATCCTTTTTTTTCGTAATTACAAATAGTTACGGGTTGGGTTTGGTTTTAATAAACCGAAACATTTTTGTTGTGGATAGTTAATTAGTAGATAACATAATTATTGTGATTGGATCTAATATAGGCCTTTACATGAAAATTGTGCAAACATGATTTTTGGTTTGTTACAATTTCGCAATATTAAAATACAAAATAGTTTTTTCTTCTTAATGGGAAATTGCAAATCAATTGTGAAGTAAATGGAATCAGGTTATAAATGAATTGATTTAGTGTTTAAACTAATACTAATCGCAAGTTTGTTAGTTCGCAATGACAATTTCTGGTCAAAATTCTTAAATTTATTGGCCCATAACCAATAAATACGTATATAGTAGTACATTCTACCTTCTTGGGTATAGGTGAAGCTTTAAAATTTCATTGATAATTCTTGACCGGCTTTGAAGATTCCTTTTTAAGCTTTACGGCGACAATTTGTTTCGACAGTGTAGATAAGTTTTACTATACCAGTTACTAGTTACAGCCATTGTTAAATTGAAATACATTTTTGATAGTATATAATGTCTAGAACAATTTGCCATAAACTAATTTGAATATTCCTGAATATTCTGAATGTTTTCTACATAACTACTACTTAAGTTAATACTCGTTATGTAAGAATAAAATTAGCCTGACGAAACTAAATTACTTGCTAAGTGTACAGAGTCTCATGCTAGTATCGAGTGATCTGGAGTATCATATTCAATTTCAAATTATTTCAATACTTCAGTTTTTTCAGTCTACTGCAACTTAAGATAAGTTATAATTTGTAGACCGGATTTATGTACAAATTACTAAGAATTTTGTCTAAATATAATAATCATTCGAAATTAATTACGCAACACGATAAAAACAAAATTTCTTTAATCAATTACTTTACGAGATTTGAGGAAAATTCCTTTCAAAACAATTTATATCTATGAATTTTGATTATTAAATTTATTTTTATCGACATTTAATTAAACATAAAAGATCATGAAAGTATCAACCCTATAAAAAATCCAGGAAATATAATCTTAAAGGATTTGTAAATATGTAACAAGAAAAAAAAAACAAAATCCATAAGATCCTTCCTTATATGTGTGTTCTAAGAAATCTTATGCTTAAGGCAAAAAATGATTTTTTTTCTTTTTGATTTTATATATATCTTGAGTTAATCGCTTTCTTACTGATGCGTTGCTAACATCCTGTAAATGAAAGCAACCGTATCTTTACTAATAGAGTCTTGTGATTACATGAATATAGTCAGATTCATACCGTATTAACTTTTACGACTAGAAAATTGTGAACATTGAAGAAAGATACTTAAATTGAAAATTCAAAGATATAATAATATTTATAAGGACACGTCATATTATTGCTTGGTAACAGAGTCCTTTATTAAATTAGAAGAGAGAGAGAAAAAAAAAATCAGGTTTTTTTTTTCTCCTTACCTTATCTCAGTTTATTTGATTTGAAAACAGGAAATACCTTTCAGAAGTTAATTATTTCCTGGGTTCTGTGGGAGTCCACAAGAATTTTCTTCAGTCTTTTTTCTTTTTGCTGTGAGAAATTTTAATTTTCCACAAATGTTGGGAGCGAGTAACTGGGAATGTGTAAATTTTCTAGACACAGCGGAAAGCAATGCAATGCAAATTTTCTTTTTTTTTGTTTTTCTTTGAAATTGTTGTTTTTATAGTCGTTATTTTCGTATACTAAACACCAATGTGGATCTTTCAATTAAGGAAAGCGCGACCCTACGATGATTGATGAAAAACTTTTCTACTTTGTACTAAGTGGATTTTTGATTACTTCCGTTATATATTATATAACTTGAAGTATTTTTTCGTTTTCGTTTTTCTGGGGAAAATTTATTACTATTATAGAAGATGAAAATCATATAATAGTAAAAAGTTCATCAGGTCTAATTTTTTTTGGGAATATTTTGCGGTGGCAATTTGTGTGTTACTATGAATATTAGATTTTCGAGTATATTATTAATATTTCCGATGAGAGAAGTGAGAAAGTTTTTATTGGTATTTAATTTATTTATCATATATGGTCCCTTATCGAATTTTCAAATTATATACATTTTCAAAAGATACATGTGTGTTTAATATAAAATCATATCATAATATGAAAATTATAAAAATCACTTGGGAAATTATCTCATTCGTCTAGTTTATCGTCTTTTATTTTCAAATTTTCAAATAATATACCTTTACTTAGGTTTTGTTTCATTTTAATACTGTATATGGGGGGGGGGATGGAAAAAAACATGTACATCTTTTATAGCACATGAGAAGATCAAAAGCTCGTAATACATTCAAGAATTATCTCTCGATAAAGTACATGATATAAAAGGATGATGATGGTAAATCCATGTCAATGATTGCGATATATACCTAGAGATCTCATGAATTTGAAACGAGAAGTTGCTGATTTCGAGGTTAATACTTGGAATTGATGTATTACATATATGTATATAGTATATATAGTATATAACAAGAGTTTAAAATTCTGTCAGTGATTTGAAGATTGAAGAATATTGGATAAAGTTGACATGATATAAATGTGTGTACATGAGGAATCGAATTGATAGCACAACATATAAAATATTCATATATGAGTTCTAAAACCATATAACTTTGTTTTTTTGTTTTTAAATTGACATTTACTTTAGATAATCCTTTTAAATATATGTGTACTATACGAGTACTTCGATAGTGTGTAAAGTTTGTACTAAAAAAAAAAAAATATATATGTTTTGTTTATTTTCATTCATTATTTTCAAATCCTGAAATGACTAACTAACTATAAAAGTGATAAAAGGATATATTCGGATTTCAGACAGAATTTTAATGAAAATGTTTTTCATAAAATAAACATTTTATTTTTAATCTTCGTAAAAGTTGAAAAACAAACAAACATATACAAAAAAAAAGGAATTGGCATTTAACTAATTTTTTACTTTTCCTGATTTTTTACTGAGTTTTACTGATTTTAAGCCAAAAATTCATTCAGAACATAATTTATATGAAACGTGATTGTTGTACGAGTATGTTTTGATAAAATACCACACTTTCTTATACACAATTTGTTTTAAGTTTTTCGAATAAAGTGTTCGATATATTAAAACATATTGCACTATATTTCTAGGAAAGTTCCTGATTTTCTTTTATTAAGAAAATCGGGAACTTTCCTTAACAAACACATATTTAATGAAGAACTTGAACAGTGATTATCAAAGAAATTTTGAACAGTAATTATTTATGGTGCGTTTACATAGGGAAATATTAAAGCGATTTGATTTAAATAGTAGCAATAGCTAGGAATAGCTAAATAGTAGCGAAATATTAGAAATTAATTATTGATAGACAAATATTTATAAGATTAATTGTTATCGCAGAAATAAATGTAAATAAAGATTACGCAACTAATTCACCTAAATAAAAAGTGTTACTTAATTTTACGATTCGAAAACATGTGCAGATTGGCAAAGTACTAATGAGCAGATATTGTAGATACATATGTATATCAAGTGTACTATGTGTGTTAGGTTCTGTTTCTAAAAAGAGAGTGGCAGTTAGCTCTGGTGATAAAAGAAAAACTAATAGTTTGTTCAGACTTAGATGCTGTGTCATGTAATTTATTACGATCCCGACCCTTTAAAAGGGCACTAAGGTGGTTAGCCCAATTAAGAATTGAAGCCATTTAGTTAGTAGTTAAGTTAGTAGTTAGACAAAAGTGTACGTTTTAGAAAATCGAGTGTTAAATTTTTCCCACAGCCAATACAATACTAAGGTATAAGAAAGGAAAATTTGAGATTTAAGAATTTATGTTTTATATAAAATTTTAAATCTTCTTCGAAAAAAAATTGTATTTTTTCTTTTTAGTGGAAATTGTTCTGTTTTCATGAAAATTATTTTGTTTTTTGAAAAATATTCTTGTTTATGGGAAGGCCACAGACCGCTCATTAAAATTTTGTGCATCGAAACATGCAAATTTGCTTTTTATAAAAAAAAACCATTAAGTTATATAAAATATAAAGGTAGATATAAATTTTGAGGATTCCTTTTGTAGGATCATGTTTACGTATTGTTTTCACATTTCACATACGTGTTGTGAAAATACTTTACTGGAAAATGTTTTATGAAAAAGTTTTGTTTTTCAAATAACAAACATATAAGTACGTTAATTAAAAATTCATATTAATTTAATATGAATATTATATTTATTATCAATTTTTTGATGAAATTAATTAAGGAAATTTCTGTTTAAAGCTTTTTTAATACATAATCACATTAAAACTGCAACGAAATTCTTGAGCGTTTCGTAAATTTTGGAATGTAATCTAGTGATACATAAAATGATTGAAATAATTCCCATATAGTAAGGTAACGAATCAATTGATAAAACACTCTTGGAGGACAGAATTCCTGAACTATAGCATGCCAAATTGTATGGAACCTAGGTTTCAGTTTCTTACTTGGAAAATTAGAAATTATTTAATACGAGTACCACAGGTCAGGGCGAATAAGTTGGTGTGGCCTATCGCGGATAATTGACCACATTGATTCCTTAAGACCGTTCCACATTATCATCATGATAGTGCAGTTTGTTATTGTGACGTAAAAGTTAACATACTCTTTTTGCTCCATAAATTAATATGACGGAAACTATGAAATTATTTATATTATACAATATTTATTAAATTGAAATAAATTTTCAACGAGGTATTAAATTTACCATTTTTCTGTTAAATTCATTTAATCGGAGCAATGTCAAAAGTAATGAGAAAATTGTATATACTCCTAAAATACATTATCAAAAGATTTATTGGTTCGTTTACTTGCTATTATGGCTCGGGATAACATTAAATTCAAATAAAAGTGTATTTATATGATCTACATACGAATTTGCCGGGAAAATACGAAATGATTAATACCCCGTCATTCATGAACTTGGTCTAACAAATTTTGCCATGATCCTTATACATTTCTACTATGCTTTGAATGTTTTCAAAAAGGCATAAGCATATATAGTATGGTACTACATTTTACATAAAACAAATTCTTTTGACATATATCAGCCTAAAACCATATTCTTTAAGATGATATAACCAAAAGGAAGAAAAAACCCATCATGTATTCAAAATTGTATGTAATATTATGTTTATATCTAATTCAACCCACTCAATCCTTTTAGTAAATAAATTTTATTATATTATGTAGGCCCTGGTACTAGACTTCAAAATATCAACCAGAGAAAGAGCGAAATGATATTAATGTTAATTCAACACTGACAGAAGTTTCACAGTGGTGAATTTCAAATTGAAATATGTAATAAAAATATATATAAACATAATCTTATGTTTATCGCAATATGGTCTGAGGTTTTCAGCTTTTCTTCTTTTTACCTTTGTAATTTCTTTTTCGTGAAAACCATAAGCGATGTTGTTTTGCATAAATATGTTTATAACAGAAAATTTACGTTTTTATATAAAGTTCTGTTAATATGTAACTTTTGATATAAAATGTAATATACAATAAAAATGGTGAAAATATGGTATACACTACCAATGTAGGCACTGGAAGAGCGCTTTCTTTCATTGATGATTCATTGACCAAAATCATATTACATAGCCCTTCCAATTCTTTTTTTAATATATATCCATATATATCCAACTATTATATAAAATAGTTTTCTCCGCAAATCATTTATAAATCAAATATAATATTACATTCTTTTAGGCGAATTGTATATATAGTTAACGTCAATGACCTACGACTCCATATGTCTCATTTTTAGTACTGAAATTGAAAATTCTGTCCTGATAAGTTTAAGAAGTTTCTAAAATACAATTAAGTCTCAGATTTCATGAGACCCGATCTGCTTTTTTAGATCAGCACCAAAAACAAAAGACATCGATTCCTACTTATAACCGACAGGTTCTCCAAATTTTAATTATGTACATTAAATAATGCCTTGGAAAGCTGTCGTATATATTATTTTGACATGTAAAGGCAGACGGACAGATCCATAGATAGAGCGACTAACAGATATAGCTAAATGGGTATTTTCGGAGAATAGTCTTTTTTTAATCTTGGATGCCCTTAAAACGCGAAAATTTATCAAAAGCTGGAGGTCACAATTTTTTACCATCACAAAGCTTTATACCCATTCTAAGGGAGGAAAGCAAAATAGATGTTTAGAAATATTTCTTAGGATATATGTATTTTCGAATGGAACAAATGACTTCAAATTAGTATAATTTAAAATATGAAATTTTCCATTCAAATAATGTAATACTTCTGTTCTTCTATAATATTATTTTTTATAGAGTAATATAATAAAATGTTTAAGTTGGGTTATGTACCATTCTTTATTTCGACCATACAATATTTGTTCCATATAAAATTTACTCCAAAACTGGATAATAAAGCGTCATTAAATGTGATACCACAACATGTAGAACACTTTTTAGAAAAAATGTTTTTTTTAACATTTAAAAGTAAAATTTTCTTTAATTTTCATTTTTAAACTCACCTTTATTAATCACTCCAATTAAAATAATTAATTTCCATTTTGTTTTTCATTTTTTCTTAAGTTTAGAAACGAATTAATTCTTAACAAAAAAAAGAAATAAAACAGGGTTTAATTTTCTTTACATATTCAAATATTATATTTCTTTTATATATTATCCTATATAAAAAGAAAACAGGGATAGAAACCATTGAAATTTTTTTATGCTGCGGTTTAAAAGTTTTCAATAAAGTTCCCGATTTTTCTCTTATCAAGAAAATCGTGGAATCTTTTCTCAAGAATAGTGCAATATACTATATTAGTATAAATTAATGTGTTACATGTACTCATTTGAAGTGAGTTTTAACAGAATTCTACTATTACTTTGATTGGAGGTACATATTAAATTATATAACTGTCATTAATTGATACAATGGTTTGAATTTGAATGAGTTGTTGAATTTAAAAATATTCTCTTCGATTTGATTCTTTTTATGTATATCAAATTGGTCCGACAACTGAACTGGAACTACATAAGGGAAATCTGAATTTAACAATGTTTTGATTTAGAAAACATATGGTAACTGAAAATCCGCAAATATAGCTGATATTTTGAGGGCCTATGGTAGAAATAGGATTCGTAGTTAACAAATCTATAGTTCGATGGAATTACCTCTGTGAAAAAACAGCCAAAAACTAATACTATTTCAAGGTTTTTTCCGTATATGGTGACTCTATATCTTTTTCTTCAAATTTGTCTAATTCACAGGTCATAGCTCTGGTATTACCTGCCATTGGGCATAAAAATTATGCGCATAACGGATGCAATTTGAGAAATAAAATGTCATTTGATCTTACATTTAAGACAGTTCAATATTTTAGTCTGGATTTTGGTTTGGCAGGATTTTTATAATTTGAAACTACTGCTTCTGTCGGTGGTTTTTTTTTTGTAAATAAACGATTCGTGTTTTAAGACGATTTCTGATGGCTTGACTTGACTTTGAAAAGGTTTTCCGTCCCTGAAAAACCAAAAAAAGAAAAACAGATTTCTGGAAAAACGACAATGAAAATGTTGACATAAAGAATATATTCATTTTTTGAATCAAAATATGTACATAATAAAAAACAGGTATATTTATATAATTTTATTTTTCTCAAAAAAAAAAAAACGAAAAAAGAAACAAAAGCTTATAAAGAAAAAGTTGTGCTTATAAGAAAATTCGAAAAATTTCCTTTTTTCGATATCGACAAAAAAGAAACCTAAAGAAAACAAAAGAAAATTTAGGCTTTATACCAAAACTTTGAAATCCCAAATTTAATACAGAATGTTTTCTATCAGAAAAGAAAAAAAAAGAAAATATAAGAAAATCTTTGAATTAATTTCAGTCCTTTTTCGATGTCGAAACCAGAAATTTTCCATGTAAAAAAAAAACGTTTTCTTTGCTTTCTTTATATATATATATATAGAAATTGTATTCAAACAAAAATAATTCCATATTTCTTAGTAATATTTTAATAAAGTCTTTTATTGGATTATAAAAATAATAAATTTTGAAAAAAATAAGAAATTTCCCAATTTTAAAGGTCCTCAATCTGAGAAAAAAGGCTACTTTAACAAAAAAAATGTGAAAAAAGCCTAAAATTTTGTTTTCCAAAAAAAAAAAGAGAAAAGTTATTAAATATTTTGTTATGTTCTTTTTTTTTGTTGAACACAAAAATAGAACATGAGTTTTCCAGGTCGCCTTTTTTTGTTGTTGTTGTTTGGAAAAGCTGTCTTGTGAACATTTTGAAAAGGGTTTATATACGAAAACAGACCACCAAATGACCATTATTTAATTATGACAGTTTCTCGAGTAGTAAACACTTGACAGCCCCATTAATTTAAGTCTTTTGCTGTTGAATGGAACAAGCTAAAGTAAATCTACACATATATATATTAATATTTTCCAAGGTGTTTATTTAATCTTAAAACTTAATTAAAAGTTTTTCAGTTTCCATTTAACCCAAACCACTTTAGATATATGGAAAAAATCATTATTTAAAAGATTTTGAATATTATATAGTTTGGTTCAGTGTTTCTTAAACTATTTACCTGTAGTTTCTTTTTCATAATTATTTTTTCTTTTAAGTACTCTTGAGAAAATTTTCATACGCGTAAAAATCGTATAACATTTGAATGACTCTTTTCAGTCAAATGGAGTAATTTAACTGGCACATGTCTAATAAGTATAAATGCATGCTTACAGCAGGGCAGTGTTTTCTGGCTAAGTTACTACCTCTGTATACGTGCGGGGTTGAGATGTCGAAAATTAAAATTGCCTTTTAATCCGCATACGTAGTAACAAGAAAATACAGCTCTGCTATTATTATCGTTATTATGATTTACAAAATATTTGGTGTTTATCGAATTCAATAGGAGTATCCACACTTTCCACAGAACTTGTCAAAGCTGATTGATATACGGTATGCCAGGCACGCCAATTAGACGTAGAAATTTACATATGCGTACATCTTTTTCTGTCAAAGATATACACCTGATATTTGACATATATCATTGTCAGTCTTTGCCATTTTCAATTATGTAACGCAATATACTTCTGGGAATTTATCGTTTTGGTTATCAAAATTGGGTACCAGGTTCGTGCAAATTGACACTGCATGATTTCTATCTTTGTGAAATAAAATGGTGTATGCCAACAACAGTCAAATGAAACAAGCACTAAGGGCTGAGAGATTCTACGCGAAATTGGACCACAATTATGCCAAAATGTGATGCTTAGTTTTGTCAAAAGAATGAAAACATGTACAGCTAGCCGTGGCAGCTATTTGACCAACCAATTAGAAAAATTTTTAACAAGACTAATTCTGCTCGACAATTTGGAATCTACCCAACTTACAATCTATACGTATTTTATTGGAATTGATAAACTGAAAAGTTTTCAAAAATAGCTTTAATTAGTTGTATATAATTTGAAATTTGAAAAAGGTCATAAAATATTATACGAACTTCTATCCGAAATGGCATGCCCTTGCATTGCGAGTGCTTTCATTTGAGAATCGCTGCTTCAGTTTATAAAATAGTTGTCCACGTTTATATGACAATCAGTTTTTTGAAAGCTTGCGAAAAGTTTGCCAAACCTCAGGAAAATATTATTATTTTTTAAATTTTATAGTTTTTCTTAAAATATGAAATTCATTCTACTAGAAAATTTAATTTGATAAATCGAGTTTCTTGCAATTTTCTAATTAATTTGTTTTTTTTTTGTTGTTTCTTTTTTTTATATAACAAAAACATAATTAATATATTTAAGTATTCCGCAGATCATTAATATTGTCATTTTTTTTATGAGAAAAACTTTCCAACATTAAAACAACCATAAAAAAAGTTCTTAGGATGATTTCTTATAATTATATATAAATTCTCTTACTGAAGTGTTTTCGGTTTTGATAAGCCATTACAATCGGATTATATTAACTACATGGTATTTAAAAGAACACGAAGAAAAAACACCGTCCAAAATGGAAAATTGTTTCGTAACTAATCGTTAATTCCATATTAATGTAGTGTTATTTAACCAATTATGTACAGGATGCGACAAAGAAGTGATTATGGACAAAAAAACGTAAATATGGTCTTCCTTCCACTGGAAATAAAGGCAGAAAATGATTTCGTAAGTCACTATTGAATCCATAGTTTACTGATGTCGTCCACGCTGTATTCTTATACACATTTTAGACCGACGTTCAAAACTTGCTTTCATAACTCCCTAACTTCCTATGACAAAAGTATCTTAAACAATCTTTAAATATGACCTTTTTGTAATCTAAAATAAAGATCAAAGACTTCTAAAGATATGAATGATTTTGAATGTAACATCTTAAGAACACTCTAATTGATACGAACAAAATACAAAAGGATTATAAAGAAATAAATACAATAATCAACTTTAAAAACTAATTCAAAGAAATTTGTTTTATTAAATTTGAAACAAATAAGATAATTTGGCAATGTTCATGACATCAAATGAAGATCAAACAAAAGTTCTACGTTAAAGAACAAAAATTGATAATATTTATAATCATAAAATTTTAGTAAAATGGAAATTAATAATTAGGCAAATCCTGTAAAAGGGTAATCTCCAGACTATATATAAATCCCCCCCAAAAAAAACAGAGGAAAATGAAAGTATTAAAACTTTTCTAATTCGAGCATTTCTCTTCTACATCCTGTATTTAGAAGCCCGTAAAAATATTCTTCAACAATAAAATAAGGCTTATTATACTATTTCAAAAAGGATACTCTTTTCATGTTATATGATCATCAAGTGGACGATGTAATGTCCAGTAACAAAAAGATAAAAATAAAAAAAAATAGATAGATGGAAAATTCGTTTTTCCATCGAAACTTTAACATTACATTTTATGTGTTGAAAGGAATATATTCTCTAGGATACAATTTTATTTCGAAAAGATGTAAATAAAAAATGAACTACTATCATGACCATACACGATATGGAATATATTCAACGATATATGATTCAATCGAAAATGAAAGGAGTTCAAGATGAGACTTAAAAACTGGTAGATATTTATATATATATAATGAACGCACCAAAAATTTTATCCATTTGAACTTGTATTTCATCGTAAATTTTATCCTTTTAGTTGAACTGAATTCATTCAAAATTTATGTTTAAAGTATACTCATTCATTTAGATTGAATTTAGAATATGTAGTGCTAGTACATACATGTCATTATGTGGTATATATTCATCGATTTGTATAATAAATAAATGTACATTTATCATGAATTACATATCATAATGGTAAAACAACAAGATACTAGATTTTATTCTAAAATTCTTTATAAAATATGGACAAACTACAAAAGAAAATATGGTTTCCTTGTTTATGAAAGCCAAGCATTGCAGAATTACATATTTTATTTAGTTATTTGAACTATAGTATTTTTATTCTTAGCCACTTTGGTAACCAACTTTAATATAATATAACTAAAATTAGTTATATTAATCTGGCCTAAAATCGTTCATCTTTCCATATGCGGTAATTTTGGATATTAACACATCCACAGAGGTGGAAATGTGCCTCATCAGAGAAGACGATTTTCTTTCAAAAATCAGCATCAACTTCCTGCTGCTATAACAACCGTTGAACGGCGATTAAGCGATCCATTTCATAAATGTGTTGTTGCACACTGACTGATTATTTATAAGAAATCTGAAACTTTCTTAATTGTATTCTAAAGTACGGAGGGGTGTCCTTATTTTATCACACAATTTCAATATTATATGAGAAAATTTTCAACTTTTACTCAAAGTTAAATATGTTTCAGGACCAAACTATTCAACAAAATAATAATGTCAAAGTTATATTTGCATTCACGGAAAGTTGATTTCAATCGTTATCAATTGATAATCTTATAAGAAAGTTCCATGAAAAGAGTAGTTCTAAAAGGATTCATCTATTTGTATTTGATATACCAAGAAAAATAAAGAACACAATTCTTGAATGTTAAAACTTTTAAAGTTCTATCATTTTTCTTTTAATTAATTTAAGTTTTTAATGAAATATATCATTTTGAGAAAAGAAAAATATTAGGAATTAGGGTCGAAGATAAATTGGAAAGTTTTCTGTTTTACTTAAATTTGTAATTGGAAATTTCATGGTGAATTTGAAATGCAAATTTGCATCTATTTGATAAAGTATGTGTCAAAGAAGTTAAAAGTTCTTCGGTTTAATCGAGTTTTTATGAAAATCTTTTACGACATGGATAATCCTTAGGTGATGAATACTTTTTTGTTAAATTTTCATTTTAAAGAGATTAAATAGTATAGTATAATAATAAATTAAATTAATTAAATTAAATAATAAATTTTCCAATCATATTCGGAAAATAAACTTTTGCGGGTAATTCATATAAGGAATTAAAGCTCTTATATGATCTTATCATGTATGAGTATGAATCATCATAATGCCATAGTATTTGACAGTGCAATCGAGAATCGAGATTATATATTGAGCTGTCCAGAAACTTTCTGCTGATTTTTAAAGCGAATTTCTTTATTTATGCATTCATTTATTCATCGTTTTGTTCCACAACCTTTCTTCATTTTCAAGGCATCTTTCCTTCAAAATTTCTCGGGATTCTTACAAGAAGTTGCTCAAGATGGCTTATCATTTTGTCTAAAAAGTGGAAGTTCTTGCCGTTAAGATAATCTTTTAAAAACCAGATGTACCATATACTGTTGACAAATTTCCCTAAAGCTTTCTTGTAAAGATTTTCAAGTAATTAATTAAAAAGTAAATTATTTCCACTAAAAATGAAAATGAGTGAAAATCTTATCATAATTTTCTTTAGTAGAGAAACTAATTAAAATTTAAAGAAATGTTTTTTGTAAATTATTTACATTTTTCAAAGAATTCTATTCGAAATTATTTTTAAAGGACGACAAAAAAATGATATCCTTTCGGATTATTGTTCTGTGAAATGAATTCGTTTTATTTTTACCTTTCGTCCTGAAGTTCATTCATCAAAAAGGTCTGACACATTTTCTTTTACTATATTTAGAATTATTTTCCATAAAAATGCTTGATTTTCTTTCTATTTTTTTTTTTGTTGGTAAATTTAATATAAGTTTTCTTATTATTAGTTTTTTCTTCTATGTTTCATTTTGGAAAATGAATCCTTTTTGGCGTTTGGCATCTTATCTCATTGAAAAGATCCATTTATAGTTCGAATACCATATAAAATAGTGAATATATTCTATTCGTTAGAATGTTATCGACTGAGAATGATATATGGGAGTGTACTTAGAATAAATATATGTTATACAGTGAAACCTATTAATCTGACCAGAAAATTTGGTCCGGTAATAGAAGATTTCAGGAAATATTTTCTTTAATATGACAAAATTTTAGTAGAACCTTCGAGTGATCTGATTTTCCTGATATACATGGCCAAACAATAAAGTTCCGTGGCTGTTGCTATAAAAAGTAATAAAATTTTTACAACGATTTAATAGTGATTGAAATGTGTGTTCAAGTTCATTATGTAACAGTGGCTCCAAAACAGACCTCTAAGCCTTTTGAATGGTCTAAATATCATCGAAGAAGTATCTTTGAACTTCGTTTTAATTTTTGGGAATTGTGAAAAGTCACATAACCCCAAACCAGGTGAATATGTTGAATGATTCAACACACGAATTTTTTGTAGATAATACATTTGCGAAGAAAACAATGAACATGATCTTGACTGATGGAACATCTAGCGTTTCTCTGTCTCCCAATCGAGTATGTAACTCAAATGTTTTCGACTTTGATAAACAATTCTCACCAGAAATTTTTTGCATCATTATCTGGTTCCATGATATTACTTGAACAAGTAAAATTTTTGACTGATAAACAATACGGAGGAAGGTGTAAGGTTTAAAATGAAATCTGCCACCAATAGAGGACATCTTTATTTACCGAGATATTTGAGAAGTACCTAAATTTTACTGTAGCACCGTGTACATTATCCAAAGGTTTGACTGTCTATAGAAAACCCTTATTTTTTGATACGTATTAAAATACATATATGGAATATTCTTTCTTTTTTTTTGGTCCCTAGGCTCATATTTTTCTCTTACTAAATTGTTCTTCATTTTCCAAAAAAAGAAAAGAAAATATTTTGGGTTTGGTTTAAACCTTTTTGCAAATTTTGTGTACATAGTAGAAAAGGTACCCGAAAAGAAGGATATACGTATTTGCCATTTTAACCGCACTATATATATATACATGTATGTTTAGTTAGATGTAATCATGAGTGTACAAATTCTCACACATTGACAGCATATTTTTCAATATTTTTACATAATTTATGTTTTTGGGGTAAATTTAATTTATGATCCTTTTCTTTTCCTTTTTTTTGAAAACGAACTAACACTTTTCATTTAATTTTCGTCTAGTATGAACTTAAACTTAGATAAATGAAATGAACAAAAAAAAAGTTCTAAACGGAACTAAAGTTTTTCGGGTTGATTTTCCTTATTATGGAAAATCTCATTTTGTATACTGAAAATTTGTACTTCCGGTTCCGTTAAAAAGAAATTTTGTTGTGAAAGTGATGAGCATGTGTATTTGTGTATATGGCGGGAGGGATAGTGTTTTTGTCGCGTCCTTCCTTTGTCGCGATAATTGTAAAAAAATTGAACGTGCTTCTAAGTTATGAGTTTTGAACGTTTTTAGCATATAAATTGTAAATTTAGAATTATGCTTTTTTCATGTTTTTATTATAGTCCTTCTTTTCAATAAAAATTATGTAAAAATTTCATTTTTTCTTGTTAGGATAAATATAAGCATTTTTAGGATTGCTTCTAAAGCTTATGCTAAGGCGTAAAGTGTTTGATGTTTTTTCTTGTGTAAGGAGAAGAAATATAATTGTCATAAATTATTATATAAAGGCTTATATAGGCAAGTTATTGGAAAATCTTATTTTGTGGCAAATATTGATTTTTTTCTTCATCTAATGTCTGAACTTTTGTGTCGAAAAGAAGAAGAAGATGATTTTTAAAATTATATTCGAAATTATTTACAAAGACGATTTGGTTTGAATTAACTACTTTTGCCAATGATTTTCATACAATAATGAAATAGTAAGTGCAATTGTCTCAGGATACTAAATTCTCACTTAAATTGACACATAGTAAATTCAATAGGTTCCAAAAATATTTCAACAACGCATGCAGTCAATTTATTAGGTTCTTTTTGTGTGTTGACCATAACATAGCAATGATTCCACCTATGCCATTGATAAATTATTAAATGTTTCAATTTCCAGGAAATATCCTAACACACTAAAAAATACAATGTTCTTTGTTTAATCGTAACTTTTGATGAAACTTGAAAGTGAGTTAGAAAGCTGACATTATGACCATCTTATTTGGAACATTGTACATGAAAATTTATAAGTGAGAAATGAATTGTTTAGTAAAAACTGCTCATTCTTTCAAATGTGTTTAAGATTTCAAACGAAACTTTTCTCGAAAACTACTTCTATGACTGCAAATTCAAACATTTAAAGTAAAGTTTCTCATACAAGGACTTTCCGGTACTTAACAAATTCTCATTGACTACTACAACTACTTAAATGTTTTGATTCAATATTTACAAAACAAAATAAAGGAAAAAAATTTTAAAATAAATAAAATCGTAAACTAGAACTGAATTCTAAACAAAAAGCTATACTTCACATATTTGAAACTAAAAAGAGTCCTCGAAGTATATCAAACTGTCTGAGACAGGTTTTATGAAATATATATAAGAAAAACTTTTCTGGACAATTGATTCATAATTCCAGAAAAAAAAAATCAACGTTTTTTTTTTTCTTCCTGCTTCCATAATTTTCTTTCTTAAAATGCTGATCCTTTTATATGAAATATAAATCTAGAACATGAAAACCAAAAAGAATTGGGTTGAACATTTATATTGAAAGGATGAATTCCTATCCGAAAAAACAACAAGAAAAATATGAACAAAATATAGAAGAAAACTGTTTTTATCCTTTCCTGTTTAATTTTCTTCTTGTTTCGAAAGAAAACAAATAAATAAAAATAAAAGGGTATTATATAAAAAAAACATCTATTTTACATCATGGGCATTTCCGGATCTAAAGATCTCTAAAGAAAATTTTTGTTTTCAATTCTTCGATCACAGAAAAACTGAATGATAAGAAGAAAATGAATTGAGCAACAAAAAAGAAAAACCAGCACACAAAAGTTATATGAAAAGCTTTTTGTATAGTATGTATGTATGAAAAGTTTTTACTTGTTTACAGGGTTATAAATTCTTCTTATCGTTTGGATAAACGTCTAACCACCACCCACTCACGAACTCGCCTACAATTCAATTGTTCCATTTACCGAGATTATTATATACACATTCGTTTGGATGTTGCTGCTTTTGTTTTAATTTATGCTCTACGAATGCACTAGAAAGCTTCCAATGTAGTTGAACTTGTATAAACTTTTGACTTGGGTACCGGATGCTGCGAACTCTGAGCCAATGTTGTTATTGTATATATATATTTTTTCTGTTGTTATATCGTTCGACCCATTTGCTATAGTGTCTTTTTTTCTTCTTCTATTTAATATAGTTTGTCCAACAACCGGGTTCATTGTGCGAAAAGTTTTCATAAACCCGAAAGAAAATAGTATATCGAAATGTGAACGTATATATGATATTCTGGAAAGTGGAAATTTCTTATATATAGCGTTGGTGTATGTTTTCAAGAAACACAAGACTATAAATTCAGGACTTTAGGTTTTTGTTTTCAGTTTTCAGTTTCATTTTTTTTGCTATTCCAGAATGAATTGTCACTATATTTCTTTACATATGCTGCTTTTTTTTTGTTCGCGGGTGACAGATACGATTATGCTTTATAATATTTCATAGAATCCGCTTGGATATGCTCCTGAGAAAATAATGTAATCCCACTGTTTTGTTTTTGTTTCTCACTTCATTTAAAATAATGTGAAAACTACATGACTTGAAATTTATTATGAACAATTTTTTTCTCTCTCCATTTTTATGCTTTTATTTCGATTATAATAAGTGCGACATAATTTATGATATAATAGTGTTGGATTAATTTTTTTTTTTTTTTACATTGAAACAATTTCATTAAAACTTTTAATAAAGTTTGAGTTTGAGTAGAGAAATTTAGTTCATATCATACTAAAGTTATGTTCGTCCAAATGGAAGTATGTACTACCAAAAATTTATGCTATTTCTATAATTTACAAAAACTTTATCTGTTTTTTTTTTTGGATAGCCTGAGTTCTTTATTTCGGTAAAAGCTGAATGAATTTTTAACGACAAGCGAATCAGGCTCCTTCTGCTAAAACTTTTTCACTAAGCTATTGAAGTCGTCGACCAATTAATTTTGAATAGCGAGTTTTTTACTTTATTATTGTCCATTTAAAAATTCTAAATATTCTAATGGAGTTTATTACAATATATGATGTAAGTAGCTAGGTTAGAAATGTCTGAATTGATCTGTTATTAGTTGACTCTTCAAATAAGACATTGTAAAAAATACTATTATACCAAATTCTTTCAAATAAGTGTTGAATAATATTCATGGAAAAAGGGAATTAGTTAGGAATAAAACCGGGTGCTAAAAGGTACATTTATTAAGAGCTTATAAAGGAAAAATCCAAAAAATTCAAAAAATATTGAACAAAAAATATACAGATGCAATTTTTTTTCGAAGGTGGTTGCACACCCTTTAGCTTAAATGATTCATATATAAACATTCAATAAATAAAATGAGTTATTACAGTCAATAAATGCGATTGGTTGTTGATGATTCCCGATTTTAAAAATCGATTATTTTAAGAAAATGACTAAGACTTGAAACAAAACATGAAATTTCCATGCAAAAAGTCGTCATTTTCCAAAAATAAAGCTCAAGTTCATAGAAAGTAAGATTGTTAATTGATCTCACTTAGTTGATAATTTAGAAATAATCTATTAGGCAGTTTTTGAGATTTGATATCCACCAGCTTTGTAAACAGTGTTTTGACAAAAATATGTTTGAAGTTGCAGTATGGTTCTCGGACTTGCTTTCTCTCAGAATTCTATAACTTCTTCAATTCTACAAATATATATGTGAAATTTTAGGAAAATGTGTCTTGAACTCACAGCTTTAAGAAAATCTAAAAACATAAAAATTAATTTTATTATCTAGGCAAATGTAGCCTCTTAAAATTTTAAGTATGGTTCTCGATCGCTCTCGAATTTGTTTCACTCAGAATTCTATAATTTTGTCAACAAATCAATATCAAATTTTCAGGATATATTCTGAGAAGTGTAAAAGTATAAAAATCGATTTAACAATTTTGATAGATTAAAATTAATCGAAAAGAATTGTAAGTACTCATATTTATCAAGAAGAATTCAATTGTTATACTATACACTTGAACTAAAAAGAAAAGAGGATAAACACTGTACGCCAATTGAAGTTTTGAACAGGAGTTTGAACAATTACTTGGCCATCATTTATTCATTCATAATTTTTGAACAGGAAATTTTCAATTTAATATTATTAAAAGAATATTGAAATCATTTTATATAGTTTTCATTGAAGGTTTCTCCTTTAATATAACACGATATACTTGAAATTGAGTTGGAATTATTAATAAAATTTCCTTATAAAATCCTTGTGCTATATTTACTTTTCCTTTCTGAAGTACAACAATCGATGATATTAATTGAAGAATATCGACGATATTCAATATAAAAAAAATATATCCTTTTCTTAATAATGCTGTCTTATGTTTCCACTTAAAGGGCGAAACATAATAAAACTCCAATTATATGGCTCCACATTAACGTAACTGCTTCCTCTTTTTTTCTTTATATTTCCATCTAATATTTACAAAATAATATTTTTATTTATTAGTAAACAAACTATAGAACAATTTAAAGCTGACAAGTTTTGTTTCCATCAAATGGTTCTATTGCTTCACTATTATATAAAATTATATTTAAGGCCATGTTTACATCTGTTACTGAATTTCTGTCTGATAATAAAGTTATAAATGCTTTTCCGATTTCTACATACGCAAAACTAGAATTTATATATGAAGTGTCGGAGAATTTTATTCGGTATATAAATATAAATAAGGCTTTACGAATTCCATATATTTATAGTTTCTATTGTTTTTGACAACAGCAACAAAAAGTTTTCTTATTGTTAGTTCTGTTATCTAAACGATTTCTTATCTTATCTTTTTTTTAAAAAAAAGCTCCCATCAAAAACAGAATTTTAAGAGATATAGCATAGCGTGAATATCCTTGTTGTTATTGTATATTAAAAGTTTTTCTCGAATATCGATTTATGTGTATAGTTTCAACCTTTTTTTTTCGTCCTTCTTCGATTTGAAATCATTGGTTTATCCAAGGAAAAACTTTATAAAAGTCTCAAATCCAATTCGTTTGATTCATAAGTCATATAAAAACCCGAACCTAAAAAAGAAGGTCTACAAAAAAACAGTGTTTCTTCACATTTTTTTTTCGTTCTTGCTTATTTCGTCCTTTAGGGGTTCTTTTTTCCAAGGGAAGTTTACTTTTCCGCTTATCAATGACTGATGAAATTGGAAAAATAAAATATTAGTATTAGAAAAAAAAATAGAATAGAATAGAATAAAACTAATAAATTTCATTTTCATGTTTTCCTTTTTTCTAAAGATTTTTTCGAAGAGAATTTTCTATTCTAAACTTAATTTTCTTCAATATAAAAATCTTCATAATTTTTTAAATTATCAAAATACCCCCCTTTTTATTAGATCCTTTATTCGGTTTATAATTTAGGTGATCTGATGAATCCTGATACAAAATTTTCCGTAAAATATACATCCAATGAAAACTCCAAGTGTCTGACTGTGTATGTCACACACAATCAGACAGTGAGACATACAGAGACATTTAGATAGACTGACTAACTAACAGATAGGCTGAGACACAGACGTTTAGTTTTTAAAAAATATGTCCTTTGGAATCACATGAATCTTTAGTTCCGTAAATAGAAAGAATCTAATAAAGTATTCAATTGATCATTTGAATGGCTTCTTTAGAAACAATTTCTTTAAAGGCTAAAAACTCCGGAAAACAAAGTGTTTTTTTTTCTAATTTTTGCATACAAGATTTATGTATATACACCAAAGGGAATTCCCAGTTGGAAAGTAACTCAGCCTATTAAGAATCTAGTTCACTTTCGTATACAATTTTCCGGATAAGACAACTAAAAAGAAAAAAAATATAAATTTCGTTCTTATAGTCCTCATAGAATATTTTCTTTTTTCTTTGCTCCATAGTAAGTCAATCTCGCTACGAATATACATATATTGATTTCGATTATATAAGAACCCAGAAAATAGAACCCAAAAATGAAAACACTTCAACCATGAACATTATTCTCTGGGATAACCTTCATCATTTTGCCATACACAATCCCCGTATTTACTAAATTGCTATCATGAAAGGCCAAGAATCAAACTAAGAATAAGAATTGGTTGGTTTTCTTCAAATTTTATCCTTTTTCCTTTTCTAAATCCGAATTTTATTTTTGTATTGCTGTTGATTTTCTTATATGATTTCTATTGACTTCATCCTGGCTAACTGGTATACCTTGTGTTAAGGCTTATCCCAATTTCTTATCAAATAAGAAAAGAAAAAGATTTTATTCCTTTTAGTAGAAGCTGTCATTTTCTATTCTAAAAATCGAAAATTTCCTATTCTTTAAATTCTTTTTTTCTTTTTCTCGGTTTAGATCTTCAGAATAAAGAATGTGTGAAACATATTCGCATTCTAACAACCCATATTTTGGTGTTTATCTTTCTTATATAAAATCTCGAATACAACATCTATATCGATATTATATTCGTGAATAGAAAAGAAAAAAAAAGAAACTACAAAATCAGAAATTTATATATATAAAGAGTTTTGAAGGACCTCTCCAGGAAAAAGGAAACGAAATATTTGCCACATCTTGTGATTGAGTACTCGAGATATGAAATCATGAAAATCTTATCCCCTTTCTGACTTGTCAATCTTATTAAGATTTCCATTTGGTTTTATTACTAAAATCTGTCTAAACAAAATACTGTATGAAAGTGTAGCATTTCAGGAAGGTAGTCACGTAAAAATAGTTAAGAAAATTTTAATTAATTAGCTTCTATTCAAATTTATATGATGTGAATATTGAAAATGGTCCAAACGGCAAACTTTTCTTATAACATTCTTATAAGAAATACATGGTCTTGCAATAAAATTCCGTGACTGTTGCTATAAATCTTAAATGAAATAATATTTTTAAGGTTTATCTTTTTCTTAATTCAAAATAAGCTCCTTCTAATTCAATCCAATTTTTAAAACGATTTAATAGTAATTCAAATCTGTGTTTAAGTTCATTTTGAGATATTGCCTCCAAAGCACATGCTATCAATAGCATTGAAGAAGTATCTTTTGAACTTCATTTTAATTTTTGGGAGTTGTGACAAGTCACAAATCAAGTGAATACGGTGAATGATTCAACACACGAAACTGATTTCGTAGCAAAAATTGAAAACAATGTGTAGCAAACACCAGCTCTATAATTCACCATTAAACTCGACGAATTCTAGCCATCAAATACTGTACAACTTCTAAATACAAATCACCAATAAGAATAACTTTTTGACTAGTTGGAATGAAATATTTGTGGATGATGTCTTTGTAATGGACAATATTTTGATTTTTGATGGAAACTTTTTGAGCTTATTTGGCTTGTGGTGACAGAGTTTCTTTGCCTCTAAAAAATCTTTTACGCCATGAAATTTACAAATGTCAACCTATACAATTCTGAGGGTTTGTTCAGAAATGTGCAGGGTTTAGAATAACCTCCATTCCCCAGATGATGGCTTTAGTTGCAAAGATATTGGAGAAGTCCCGAACTTTATTGTTTGCCCGTTTAATTCAGGTGTTAACATACATGTATGTACTCATATTTTAGTTAGAAACTAACAAAGTATAATATCATTTAATCATTTGTGAACATACTTTTAATTCATTCAATTATTTTATTATTAAACTTAAATAATATTCGTTTAGGTTCTAAAAGTACATGAGAAATAAATTTTTCAATTAATCCCGAACAATTCTTTGATGGTTTCAAATTTTGAGAACAATCTGATGCTAAAGTAAATATTTTCGTTGTAAGTTTCAAACAAGATATTTCCATTTTGAAACCATCCCTTCATGGGAATTTATTCATTTAATCTCTGTTATAGTGTAGAAATCATCTGTCACCGGACATATATAAATTCTTATTATTACAGTTGTTACTAGTGTCCAAAAAAAAAATGAAATATGCAATTTTGGAGAAACTATGCGATTATATTACCATTTCAATTTTAGCAACTATACCAAAATCTGTTGATATAAATCCATAAATTTCTTAACTGACCAGAATTCTATTCTATCTTTTAAAATGCATTTAGGAACATATGCTTCATTGAGATTTTCCAATTTTATACATAGATCCTTTGAGAATTATCCATTCACTTACTAATATGGAAATGTAGAAGTGGTCTGATTATTCTAAATTGAAAGAAATTGCTGAGTGTATTTCGAAATTAGATTGTTTTTCTTTATATGTTTTAAGTATCGTAAGATTTTAATTAAAATTATATTATATATTATATGTAATGAAAATTTTTGTTTAATTTTCAGTTATTTTTGGAGAAAATATCGACGAGATTCAAATGAAAGTGGTGGACTTATTGGTGACAACAGTACCGATCCATTAGCAGCAAAATCAATGACACTATCACAAGATGAGGTATGTTCAAGTTTCTAAATTGATATTGTTCGATTTGTGTTGTATATCTAAATGTTTATTGCAAATTTTTATCATATTGTTATTTTTTTTTTTAGTTTTTATTTATTAACCCTTTACTTATAATATTTCTTAAAATATGATAATTCATAATAATTTGTGATAAAGACTTCCAAAGAAAAAATAATCTATCTGAAAAGGGTTAATTTATAATTCGAGAAAAAATCAAAATTTAATTTAGTTCAGGCAATTTTATTTAGCGCCTAAGTATATGCAAATCATTTTCAATTAGATCTTATTTTTCCGATAAAAACTTGATTTATTGAATTTATTTTCTTTTCTTTTTTTTTTGGTAAGAAAAAAATCAATAATATTATCAAAATACATATTATACACAATAAATACATTAATTGTGATTTAATATTAGTCTTTGGATGACTTTTAGAAAATAAATCTATAATGAAAAAAATACATTCTTACGTCATTAGTCTTTTATATTTTACGACAAACTACTCAACTCATGTTGTCTTATTTTTCTTTTATTTGATTTTTTTATACATTAGAAGGAAGTGTCGGAGATTAGGTTTTTCGCTGAAATAAGAAAAAAAAAGAAAGCAAGTATATAATCCAAAATCCTTTTCCCGTCATTTAACTTAGCATATTCTCTTTTATATACGAAAATCATAGGAAATTTTCCTAAGCCTTTCTACTTTCAATGTTTCGACTTTGATCCAGTTTAGTATAGAAAAAAAAAGAAAACAATAAAAGAACAACAACAACAACGAAGAAAACTTCCGTATTTTCTTTATTTGATAAATGAACATATTTTGCTGTAAATAATCATTAGATAGAATGACTTTAGAATTTCAGTTATGTGATCCAGAAGATAAACCGTAAATATGTAGATCTATTTCGATTTATACACAGATGCTTTTAAGGAAGCTGTAATATTGAATGGTTCTCGTTTTGCAGACAGTGGTGTAGGATCAATGCCTTTTTGATATCTTACCAGTTCCATATATAGCATAGACGACGGTGACATTTTTAATCTAAGTTCATGAAAAAGGTTAATAACCATTAAACGATTCTAATACACATTACAATATAAATGTATTCTTCTCTTTTATTATTTGTATTTTATAATTATTTCCCATTTTCACCCACTTAAGACGTCATCATCGTCTATATATCGGCCTGATCAGATATCAAGAAGGTATTGTGTAGATGGTGTGACGTACTTTGGTATGATACAGAACCAGCATAAACCTAACCACTCTAAAAAGTTTTGTTTATAAATTTAAAGTCATTAATTTGGATACTCTCAAGCACCTGATATCCATAATAGGATCTTCAATGATATGTGGCAACGAAAACCAGATCGATTCAACCAACTTCAAACGTATCAAGCAGGTTTTGTTGAAGAACTATAAAATATACAAGTTATGAATATAAACCAAAGATCCAGGATCTAAATGAAACGTCACTGATAATGCACATATGATGTACAAAAAAGCATATGTGTGCTATAATGGAGTACGATAAAATTGAAAATTTATTTTTTCTTATATACTTACTCTTCGGGTAATGTATGGAAAACAAAAATTTTATAAATTTTCCTTGAGATATTCATAAAAAGATGGAAAATAGAATCTAACTAAATTACATGAAAACATGAAGTTATGCTTTTTTCTTTTTTTTTTTAGATTCAATTCTTTTTACCTTTAAAGTAAAGAAAGTAATTTAATAATAAAATAAATTCAGTTAAATTACGTCGATATACTGGACCCACCTTTTATTCTATTGATTTCTATAAAATAAGGTTCACTCAAGTATAATAAAATTGATTCACTTTGCTTCTAATAATCTACAAAAGCGGAAAAAAAAGAAACTGAATAGCATATCCAACAGCTGAACTTTAAAGCTTCTTTTAGATGTGTTGTCCTTACATTTTATGGTTATGCTTATGTTTATGTGCTCTTCGATCCATATAGTAGACTAAAAATGTAAGTATATTATTATATACCGGGTGAACATGGGTGGTATACTATTTTCTTTTATCCTTTCTTTTGCATATACATTTCTCCGTTTTATATTCTATACAAAATAAATGTCTAGCATTCTAATGAGATTTTTACTAGGCAACTTTGCTATTTCAAATAGCAATTTTCCGGGCATCTTCTATAAAAAAAGATAAAATTTTCATTTTTTTTTTTGGAAATTTTTCTATTTTGGTGCGTTCAAAAAAAAAAAAAAAAAAAGGGAAAAGCAAATATAGCCATTATCGACGTAAGACAATTCTGTTTTATCTCGGTTTTTTGTTTTTATTTTTTGTTTTAGAATTTTGGTTTTGTGTAACAAGTGTTAAAAGGACGATGATATTAAATCATGACTTTGTACATATTTACAAAAAAAGAAAAAAACCTTTAACACCCAATTTTTTAAGCATGGCAATAATCCAAGTTTACATATATTTATGCAATGTTTTTTCAATGATTTGTTTTTATGAGGAAAATGCTAATATGAGCATGACTTAGAATAAAATCATGTATTTCTTTTTTTTTGGAACAGAAAATTGACACTTAACGTTTTGGATAATAAATTTTTAAAAGCATATTCCTTTTGGAATTATTTTAAGGAAATTATGATCAAAAATAAAAGTTTAAGATTGTTCATATTGTCATGGAAATTTATAAATACAAGAAACCTCTGTGACAGTACAACTGGTATTTTGCATTTCCATATCACAAGCAGTAGGGCCGAATTTTCCATTTGGCAACTTAGGCGGCAGAAAGTGCAACATTCGTTTCCTTGCGGTAGAACCAGCACCACAAGTACAGCCTAGGGGTGTACAGATCCTAAATCCTGCTTGTCAAGAATTTTTGATATTTTTTCGTCAAATACTGTTCTCCTATTCCAATTACACATTATAATGAAACTAAAGTAGATGATAACGTATTCAAAAAGACAAATTCGTAAAATTAAGAAATGTTTTCTAATGAGAATTTAAACTTGGGCAAAATGTTTAAATCTTATGGCAAGATATTTTTAAGACTTAAGCCCTTAAAAGAGATCTAATGAAATCTCCGTTTAATTGTTCTGGATTAAAGCTTTCTTTACTCAATTATATATTTACTATTTTCTTATAGATGAAGCTAGTGAATATATAGTCCATTTTTTTCGTCCTTTTCTCCGTTGAAAAGAGTGCAGAATTCCACCAAAAAATACGGTTTACAAATTGTTGCACTTTACAGATCAGCTTTTACATGCGAGAAATGAGCATTACGATTACGTATTTGTTTTCTACAATTTCATACTCCATCTATTATCCCTAAAATATGTTATTATAAATAAATATTATGTTCGACCAAACTTAATGCAAATATTTTGTATTCGAACCCTAACTTAGTTGAAATGTTCATCTCAACTGTAATTTAAATACCGATTTTTAAGTCTTGCACTTTAATAAATCAGAATTTTCAATATTAATATTTGTAATATTAGAAAGAATAATTTGAAACAGTATCACGTAAGTCTTTATCGATTTTTGTGAGTCTTCCTGAAAGATGATTTATTTAATTGACGACAAGCTTTTCTTTTGATTTTCTATATACATTTTTTTCTATTTTTAAATTAAAATGAATATTTCCGTCTACAACTGAAAAATACAAAAGTTTTTCAATTTTTCAAATAAATTTGATGCATTTTGTAGCCAAAAAAATGAAATAAAACTAACAATTTTGACGGAAACTTATTGGAAAACATTTGAAATTATTTTTTTTTGCTTTGGTCCTTTGTCGATTTACTGAAATTCGACATGATAAAATTGAAAATAAGTCTCTAGGATAATCGTCTGGTTTACTTCAGTATTTTCCTATTTTTGAGGATGCCATTTCCAATTAATTTTAGTACCTTTTTTATAGATTTCTTGATAAAAAAACGTGTTTTCCTTCTTGCACACAAATAACCGAAAATCTTTCTTGTCTCGTAATATGTAAGACTGTGCTGTCATTCTTATGTGTTTCGTAATATTAAGTTGATAATGAAATTCGGATATAAAATACATTTAAGATTGTGTCAAAAAGGAAAAGAAAATACAGAATTTCATAATCTTGAATCCGTTTCAAAGGTTCGTAATGCCATTTTCATATGGTGAATAAGAAACTTATGCTTGTGCAACACTAAAGTTGGCAGCTTATTTTTAGATCTTCCAATGAAAATGTTTCAATGTAAAAAAAAAGGGAATGTTTCCTAAAAATAGAAGTATATGTGAAAGCTGTCTACCAAGGATACGATTATCATAGCTTATGGTAAGAGGTTTCCATATATAAGCACATTTTGAAGGAATTTCAATTTAATGCTAATTGTTTTACCGAAAGTATAATGAAATATCGGGGATTTGCTGATGTTCTTGTTACAGATTAATTCCGATTAGACGAATGTTCAAATCAAGGCATACTTTTGTGTTGGGTCTATTGGATGCAAGTCGCGCTATATTTGTGTAAAATTAAAAAAAAAATTAGGAATATGAACTTTTCTTTTTATTTTTTGAATATCCTCTTCCTTTGCTGCCTTTGGACTTCTAGATTTTGGGAATCATATTTTATTGACAGTAATATATATTGATATTCATATTAGTGACATCTTGTGGTCTTAATCTGGTCTCGAATTGTGGTTGTTTGATAATATTTGTATTGTTGATTTAAGATTGTTCGATTTGGATATATTGACTACAATTTTAGGTAAGATTTTTGACAGAGAGATCTTCTCTGGAATTATTTGAATCATTTCTGAAAATTTCAAGTTAACTAAAAAATACTTAATTAATTTAGAGAGCCAATTTATTCGGTATGAATATATTTTTTGGACGTATCTCAATTATTATAAACTAGAATTTCATGTCTCTAAATTAATTTATTGAATTTTTAGTTCGTCCTAATAGTACTGACTATTTTAATGATATTTTTTGTTTTTAAAAAGGAGACGAAATGAAGCTTTTTTCCGCCATGAATTAATGACTTCATACGTATTCAGCACACTTCTCATTTGGTCCTGAATTTCTGAAACATATTACTGTGTACAATACTCCTTTCATAAAACATCCCTAGATTCATAGTCTATTGAATTTCTGTAATTAATTACTGCCATAATAAAATTTTATACCGAATGAAATTATTTCTTCAAAAGAATACATATATGTAGTCATCATATTCGTGAATCAATTTAACGTCAATTCAATTTCGTTGCACTTGAATAAATCTGCATCCATATCCATGCATCTTTAAATTTCATATCCAATTGTAGAACAGGTATTATGTTCTGCGGTATATTCATATATAGTATGTTGATGAACCATTTTCTCCATTCACAATTTAAAAAAAAGAAAAAAGAAAAATTATTGAAGAGCATAAAGTTATGTTCGTTATATTATATTATTGTTGGTTTTTCGAGTTATCATAATTCTACTACATATTCCATATATACCGGGTCTAAATTCATGTCCATATCTATGAGGATTTTCCGGATTTAAAGTTACGAGAAATACATATATTTTTATGCTTCAATTAATATTTCGCCTCTTGTTCGGAATTATGGAGATTTTATATTCGATTTTCATATACCCACTAGATTTCTATTTTCCAAAACGCTTCAATGAATATCGGACAAAATGAATTCAAATTCGAATTTTCTATACAAATGAATTTCAGATATTCAGAAGTGGGATATGTATGCATGTAAGTTCGGATATTTTAAACAATTGTGCGAATATTTCTATTGGGAAATTGTTGCAAAATTTGTGCATATTTTTCTAAGGGGGATATGTCATTTTGAAGAGCACTTTTATGGTTGGATTGTTATTCAATTTGTTGCTCTTGTGGTTTCAATATGATTTTTCAAATTATTTACCATATTGACCATCAAATATTTGTTGAACAAGAAAAAAATCAATATTAACTCAATAGAATATATATTTGAACAAAAGATATAAATTAAATAATCATGATTTAGATTTGCAAAACAAACAAACAAGATTAACAGAATTTTTCAGTGAAAAATCCCGGGAAAGAAATTCTCTTGGGTTTTGTATAGAATGAAGAATCTAATTCTTGAAAAAATTAACTAAATTTGAGCAGAACGTAATATACACCCAAATTAAATTCCAATTAAATTGACAGCGAATTCATTTTACGAGAGCGAAAAGGATACAGATTCATAATAGCAATTTAGGCATTTATGTAACTTTGTTTACAGAACTGTCTGTATGAAAAGTTACATAGCATTATATGATTCGAAAATACGGCAGTAAGTCGGATAAACTCGACTGGAATTCTAGTTAAACTTGTATTATATTTTTCTTAGTAGCAATTACTAAAATAAATGATATAATTGTTTAACTATTGTGGAATCTAATTGAACAGAGCACTTTCACTTTTATTTTTAGTGTTTAACTTATGGTTATCGTTATTTTAATAAATAATTTCTAGTTGAAATTTATGTTTACTTTCATGTTATCGCGATAGTATTAGATAAATTAACCCACAAAAGAATACGGTAACTATTAAGTCTGAACTACATTAAGCAAAAGTGTAACTAACTATTTTCAAAACGTGAAAATGAGTTTATATTCCGGCGCCTCTTACGAACATACGTATTTAAGGCAGTTATTTTTTGAAACTTGGAGTATTTTGACTTTTTTGACTTTTTTGACTTTTTTGACTTTTTTGACTTTTTTGACTTTATTTATAGAATTTAATGAGTTATTTCATTTTTTTCGAATTAAAGTTTTAATTGAGCCAAAATACAAAAAGTGTGACCCGAACTAGATTGTTTATACCCTCATTAAATGCCAGAAACTATTAAAAATAGTGTCATTTAGCAGAAAGTAGCTTCGAATATGTTTATCTCTATTAGTATTTTTACTTTTACAAAGCTAAAACTGTTTTATATTTGACTTTAATTTATGACTTTAAAATTTCACATTTTTCTTAAAGAAAAAAAAAATACAAGAAAATAAAATTCGCCAATCTTTATATCAGAGAGATTCATATTTCCGACATGAGAAAAGAAAAATGTTATACTCAAAAGGATTAAAATCTATCCATTTCATAAAATTCAATACTCTTGTAGGTATTTCTATATGAGATTTACAAAATTCGATATCAAAATTATTTTAAAATAATGTTGTATAAGCGAGGCCCTCAAAAAAAAATTTCCTATCTTATATAAAAAAAATTCGTTCTCTAAGGTATACTTAAAGGTAAATGGACCTTTAAAATTGCATTTTTATTTTATCTTTATGCAATTTTCTTTATATCCAGCAGACGTACATAGTTAAACATTTAGATAGAATGCACATTTTGTAATGGTAAAATGGGCACGATCGTATGTAGTACTTTTTGGCATTCTCCATTACTATGGTACCTAAAAAAAAAAAATTTGGGTTTATATTTTATATTGCTTTATTTTTGGGTGTTGTTCTTCTGTTTTTTTACCAAAGAAAAAAGCTGTACAAGAAAAGTAAATTTTCACGTTGAAGATCATGCGAGGGCATCGAACCATAGAACAGAGGCTACATCATTATTGTAACATGATTTCGCGAATTAAAAGTCCACAATAAGAAAACAACACACAAAATTTGTTGTTTTGTTTTTGGGCTTTTATTTTTTGGTAATAAAACAATTCACATCGTGATTATTCTATAGTTTTTTTTTTCTTTATACGTGGAAAAAAAGAAACTTTTAAATAATAATAAGTGAACAAAGTACCCAAAAATAAGAAAAAAAAAAACAAAACTTCCAAAAAAAAAAACTAAAGATCAAGATGGTTCCATCGAACAAAATAATATAAATAATAAGAAAAAAAAACATGGTCTGGGCAACAAATTTTGTTAGGCTGAGTGCACTCAGGCTAAAATCTAGAAGAGAAAGGTATATACTATATAAGAAATTGAATTTTTTTCTTTTGAAGATGCATATTTTTATATACCTATACAATACCTTCCTGGTAACGGTTGCGTCTCATCTCTCCTCTAATGCACTGCTTTTGGATAAATAACAAACCAGAAATTGTTAAGTTATAGTCCCAACTAGGTGCATAGTATAGGTGCAGCAGCTATAGGAAAATGCAATGTGAATTAAGAAATGGAAGATTCATGAAGCGGGAATCCAGTTGATTATTAGTATGATGATAGTGTGTGATGGTAATGTAATTCTACGAGAGCTTATAATAAGACAAAAAAAGAAAAGAAGAATAATTGTAAATTGGTTTGGGATGCATTATATTCGATGAGAGACCATGCAAGTGCAGGAAGTCGTCAAGTAATTTTCTTCGTGCTTTTTTTTTCTTGGATGCCCAGCAGGTTCTTTTAGCCAATTTTTCGTTAGTTTTGTTGGAAGTTTTTCTTCTTTCTTTTTTTGGTTTTCTTGAAATTGTACTCTTTTATTATTATCACAGATATTTACCTTCTTTGTTTTTAGTTTGTTAAAAAAAAAACCAAAATCTTTCATAATTTTATGGGCTTTCGTGGATGGTTCGCAAACTATGCATTTGGGAAATGGCTGTTATTTTGCCAAATATGATGCATTTTTGTTTTTATGGTTAGTCTTCGGTTTCTTTTTTTGGTCATTTTGTTATTTTAATTAATATCCAAAATAAAAATGCAACATAAATGTCAATGAACTTGTAATTGAGACCTATTTTAATGAATGCATCTGTTGCTTTTTTTCTTTGGTTATTTGAAAGATGGATGTTTAATGATGTATCACAATTCACATGAGTTAGTTGTTATTATTTAAATATATAAGAAGAATACAAATTAAAATGCAATATGTATACAAAATTGAAGTTTAATTAATTCTTCTGTTATATTTTATTGGTTTTAAAGATTGCTTTTCGACCATTGGATAATTTTAAGAAAATTCTAGATGGTTCTGTGAAATTCTGGTTAATGTTTTTTTAATAGGTTTTTAGTATAAATTCAAGGAAATGAGTTCATTTCGGGATTTCGAGAGTATCTAAGAGAATCTTAACATGTGTACCTTTGAACGTTGAAATAGATTTCCACATATTCTGTCCATTTTCTATTAATGTCAGATATGGAAGTCGGTTTTGAAATCATCGAACAGAATGAAGTTTTGATGAACCAAAACCTAACCAAAATCCCTTCACATTTATATTTTTTAAATGAAATAAATAAAGAAACTATAAAAACGATAAATCATGACTAACAAGGCACCAAATTTGATACAAAATTAGTATTTATTTAAAACTTTTTATGAACCAAAATCGAACCAAAATCAAAAGTTTGAAGTTTTAAAATTCAAATCAAAACCAAAGCTTGAAAATATGCTTGAACCAAAACTGAACCACAGCAAGAACAAGTTTGGTGTCCATCTCTGATTAAAATTACATTGAAATTATTTTATTCCAATTTCAAATGAAAATATTAGCAGGATAAGTTAGTATAAAAAATTAGTAGCTGGTAATCTGGTGTAAAGTCTGCGGTTTAACTTCTTCAGAATACTCAAAAGAAGACATACTATATAATTACTTCCTCAATGAAAATGCTGGGTAATTGAGTTTCTTATAAGTTAAAAAAATACATTGTGAATGATTTAAAATTATAGTTGAAGGATTTCCTATTTGAGCTGTCCCCTTCCAGGTTCTTATTTTACATTGCATAACTTTTCAAAATAACAAATTTCTTTCTTAAAAAAGAAACTTTTTTTCTTCAAATATTTTGTAGCTTAAATAAAAAATAAAGTTTATTTTTATATTAAATCTAATATCGTTCCTAAAATAAGATTATTTCATAAAAATCATAAAAAAAAAAAATATAAGTTTCCGAATAATTTTCGTATAAATTTTCCTTCATCAAAAGTTTTTCATTTTGTATCTCAAAACGCTTAAATCTCATCAGAGACTTTGAATATTAAATTTTATTCAAAAACTGGGAGCAAAAAAATTAACCCAATTTGAAGGTTTCCCATTTTAATTTTCAATTCATGTTCGCGTAAATAAAATACCAGATAAAAAAAAAGAAGATTCCCATTTGATTGTACTTTGGTCGAGTAATTTCTTGATTCGTATCCTTTTTTTTGGTGTTTTGTTTTAAATCAATAATTTTGTATACTATCTGAAAATCCCAGTATTCCAGTTTGGTCACAGAAATGATTTATGGATTCGGGGACTATCGAAATAATACCAAAAATAAAGTTTTTGTAACGAGATTTAGATTTTAAATTCGATTGCATACTAAATTCAAATGATATAATTTAAAATTTGTTTTTAAATTTATATTTTAATATTTTGCAGTAGAACGATTGAATTTTTTTGAAAGGTTTATTTCAGGCGAAAGTCCTGAGAAAAATGGTTTGAGCGATGGTTTTCCCGATACGAAAATAAAATACAATATTACATAAATTGCAAATTCGGTCCATTGTGACTATTTTTATAAAATATTTTAATTATTAACAAATAACAATTAAGCAGGAAAATTTTAATTAAAAATATGATTTTTGTTTTACTGTTTATCAGGAATTCCTAAAGGTGCCACTACACGCTGTGTTTTTACATATGTTTTCGAATAGCAAAATAGGACAAAAATTACAAATGTTTCCAATACATATGTACTATAATTAAATTTGGTAATTACACCTCATGTGAAACACATTTGTTTTTGAATGTGTTCCGGTGTACCGGTACCTTTACACATAACATAACATAACATAACATAATTACAAATTTATTCGATTTTTTGTATTTTTAATGATATAAAATTGTTTTCATTGTGAGTGATTTAATAGTTTCTTTTATTAATAGCCATCATTAATTTCCTTTTAGTTGAATAAATGTTGTCAACTCTTTGATTTTTACTAATAGAGATCAATAACTTTGTTTGATTAAAAAAGCTATGAAAGTTTTGATGCCATTTGGATTCACATATCTTGTGATAGTTTTGCATATACGTGCAAAATTTAACCAATTGTTGTTGTAATACTATCCGCCTTGTATACTAAATTTCATTATAATTAGAAAGACGGTCGATTAGAACACAGTCTAAAAAACTTTGTGCTTTTTTGCCACAAAAGAATACTTTCAGTAACTCATTTCCGATCAAAATTTAATTAGATAATCTCCTTAACACATCCTATCTTTGAATTAAATTTCAATAGAATTGATTAAGCCTTTCTCGAGTGTTTATATAAAAAAGTGACGACATAAACACAGACAAGCGTCTTGAGAAAATAGTCAATTGGGATTCAGGCTCTCCCAAAACATGTGACATATTTCTCTTGAAAACCTGAATGTCGAATTTTTGTACAATTACAATACTCTTTTATGCCTAAGGTCTAGGATATACGTTTATTTTGGTTGAAACGCCTATGTAAGTCCAATTACGAACTTGTATTTAGTATTATTATATCAAAGCCTTTTCTAAAAAGCTAAATAGCAATATTGTAAACACAGAAGTTTCAGTGGACATACACATACATCTGCCCTTAAAGCTTAGAAAGGGTTAACTTCCGGAAAATTGTTTGCTCAAAATTAGTCAAGTAATTTTCTGCAGCCACTTTATCCGCTTTTTTTCCTGAAATTACCAGTAATGGAACTTTGTAATAAACGCGGAAATAGATTTAACGAGTACGGTGACCAGTTAATTGCAAATAATTGTTATTTATGTTTAGTTTTATACAGAAAGGAAGTATTTATATCGTATACAAAGTAACGAAAACAGTTATATTGCAAATTTGTAAAGAAAAAAAGTAACAATTAAATAATAAACTAAATTAAATTAAATCCTTCGCTAAAAAGCCCCTAATAGGAAGATAGGATTGTGTACTTTTAAAACAAGTTGGCTAACCAGGAATTATTTCGGTAAATATTCTTTAGCTATTATGAAACTAATTTATTTATTTTTATCCTAAATTTCCATTAAACTATTATTATTTATTAGTAAGGCAAGTAAATCCTTTTAAATTTAATTTGTATGCTTCACTCTTGAGTGGTTTAACAATCTAAAATTCTGCCTTATATCCTTCTATCAATCGATTTTAATGACTACCAAATGAAATTAAATTAGCATAGAAATGTGCATAGAAATCTTCAATAGATTTTTATTATAATTGCTTAATAAATGTAAATTTAGAATATTATTTACTATTTTAATAGAACAGATTTCGTTCTGTAGAGTCTGTATAGATCCTTTTGGAGGAATTTTAACTAAACTGAATTTCGAATTTTAAACTTGATAGAATTACAGGATAAAATATTATTTCAGTTAATAATTTATTATGTTTTAAAACAAAAAAACAAAAAATAATTTCTGGTATGGACAGGGCCCTAGGCAAAAGCTTATCGTCGTTGACAACAAAATAAGTATATCACAGTTAAAATAGGTCATAAGGAAAAATTGACTTGTTTATTTAAAAAAAAGTATTTTATAAAATATAAAATTAAAAAAAAATTTTGTTAAAATAAACTGGCCTTTTAAACGGCTCTCATATTTTTTAGCGCCATAGGCTGTAGACTAATTTGTTTGTGCCTAAAATTGGTTTTGGAATTATTTACTGGGTTATATGATTTTAATTAAAAATATTTAAAGTTATGTATTTTCTGAGTAAAATTTTGTACAAAACTTTAATTCGTTCAAATTACATGAAATTACAGAATTACTTAAAACTTTATAAACTGAAAATGTGTATTTATATCGTCAATGATTGAGCATGAAGAAATTGTATTCAAAAATTTTGTAAAATTTTGTAAAAAGTTGAATTTTAATTATCACTTTAAGAACAAATGAAAATTGTGCTCACCTGGTTTATAGCAAGAATAAAAAAAGTAGATTTTAATTTCTTTTTACCAACATCCATCATTCTAAATATGAAAATTCCACGAATTCGCTGTTTGGTTTCTTTCTACAGAGAGAATATTAATATTTTATGTATATTTTGAAATACTCAGTTTAGTATATATTTGAGTCTATTCTTGTCTCCCATTTTATGTTATGTTACGTTAAATTTCACATAGAATACTAAAGTGGTATATGACAAGGCAATTTCCTGTTATGTTATGTTGTGTTATGTTATTTTCTTGCGCTACGCAAAGTAAACATAGATGGATCTAAATAAGTGCTGTTACAATATTTTATGAACAATTTGAGAACATTTTTCAGAAACGCGTCTCTAATTCAGTCAATAGTTAGCGAATTTTCATAAGAATTGGAATGCATATTTTGGAGAGGCCAACTGAAAAGATACGATATTTCTCCATTCAGTGGGTGTGATTGCGACTAGTGTATCTACTCTCGAGTAGCTAATACTCGGGTATTCGGAAATTTTATTGATTTTTCGATTACTAGATTACCCGGATAATAAAAAAAACTACTTGATTGCATTGGAATGGTTTTGTAACATAACAAATTAATTTCATAAGGCTAGGTCAAAAGAAAATTTCGCCGGTAGTGTGGAATCATTTTAAAAGGAATGAAACCTGTAAAAAAAATGTTTGGCAAATACTGTTCTGCAAGTATTGGATACAAAAGATCTTCAAGAAGTGGAGTAATACGCCATATTTACTCAGTTCATCTAGAAAAGGCTAATAAAAAGATGGAAATGTAAAACATCTCAACTCCCGGGATTGAAAAGACTTTGGAGATTAAGATTCACCTTTTGGGGTCATTTTCCGATGATTATTAATATGAATCAGAAATGCAGTGACAACACCAATATACCATCTGAGAAGTTGCTGCCATAATTGCAGTTTAGTTTAAACTGAAATATCATTACTCTATTAAAATCAGTATCAAGAAATCTAATACCAAGATCAGAAGCAATTATTTACCTTCCGCCTACGGAAAATAAATTAAATATTTTCCATTATTTTCAACCATTTTTAATTCTTTATACCCGATCGATAGCCTAGCAATCGCAATTCATTGACAATTTCACTCCAGAATTCTTTGTTTAAAAAAAAACTCATAAAAAATTCACTCAAAAAAATTATTTCGAATAAAGAAAAATTACTCAAAAATCACTCATAAAAAAACTCACTTAAAAAAAACTCCCTTAAAATACGACACATCTACCCCCAACGATAGTTAACTCGCGACTAGTGTAAGGGTGAGATGTGTTCAATATTGTTTTCGAGAGATTTTTTTCAAAATTTTTTTTTTTTTTTTCAAATATTTTTTCACAAAGAAATAAAAAAAAAACCAAATTTTTTCAAAATAAAATTTGAAACCGAATCTTGATTATTTGCGTTCGTTCGAGTTGCACTAAAAATAGAAAATGTTTTGATTTGAAATACTTTCGAAAACTCGCCCTAAATTGCGCTCTGAAAATTTATTAAATTTTATTAAATCCTTAACAATAAATAAATTTACATTGGTCTCTTTGCCTCCTGCAAGCGATACTGTACAATATCATTCTTTACGGACCTACCATCAAGTTCAATTATCCTACAACCAATATAAGAATGCAGCTGATTGGGGATGGAAAAGTAGTAAATTTTGCCTTACTCCAATACTTATGATGAACAATCCTGCACCCGAAGTTCTATTAAAAGGCATTTCATATAAATGTAAAAAATGAAATGGGACAATATGTTGTTGTAGAAACGCAGGCTTAAAACGTTCGATTATATGCGCCACTTGCACAGGAATTTAGTGTAATAATATCACAAGATATATTTCAAGAAATTGATGAAATTGCTCACTTTCTACGCGCTGCAGCTTCAAAACTATAATCTTTAGAAAAAAGAAGTATTAAGTGAAAAATATGGAGAATCGTACGCTCTATATTTTTTGTATGGACCTCAATCAACGTATCTCGTACAGGTAACGAGATAATCGCGAAAAAGCGATTTTCCACCCTTTTAAACCAACATGGGGGTGCGAGCTTCCCAAGGTCGAAAACTTGGAATTTTAAATTACTTACCTAGTTGAATAATCGTACCAAATATAAAGTTTCCTATACCTTTTGGAAGGTAAAAGTACCAATTGACTGGGCTATACTTGTAGGTGAACTGAATTTTTATCAAATCTAGGTCAAAATTACCTTCAAAATATGTTCTATAAAAGCATGAAAAAGTTCACTTGAATTGCAACCATTTTTTTATGGTCAAGAACAAGGGTGTCCAACCTTTTCGTTTCGCTGTGCCGCATTGGAAGAAGACATGGTGTTTTGGGCCACAAGTATATTACTATGTATAAATCCATATCATAAAATGAAATGTGATACTTGGCATTGAAGTTGAGAAACTAAACCGTCAATATCTGGTTCGATTGACGTGGTTGCAATTCTCAGGCAGTTCTTAAGGTGTCCAACATGTTGGTTCTAATTTTACACTTAGTATGTTTCATTCTTCACTTAAGCCACCAGGTGACAAACAACAGAACAGTGTAGCTAAAGCGAGCAACGCAAACAGAAAGAGAATTTACTACATAACGAAAGAGCTTCTGTTCTGGTCCTGTTTCTGTTGTTTGTCACTTGGCAGCTTTAGCACGAGAGCGCAAAGACACAAATCATTCCTCAGAAAAATGAACATGCTTCAGTAACTTTGAATATTTTCGGGCCGCGGATTGGACAGCCTTGGTCAAGAATATAAATTCTAATAAATAAATATAAGTTCTAGTAAATTTTTTACTTTCTTATACATATTGTTACTTTTTGTACCCAGTTCGATGTTAAAACTAATAATAGTCTTTATTTACAATATAGGTATTCCCTAAACATTGTAAAACATTCTGTATCGTTGCATCATTGTTTGATTTGGAATTTTTCTAAGAACCAAAACATACAACCGATACAACAGTACATCACGATTTACATCGATAAGGGAGTTAGTTGTTCAATTATCTCATTTCGTATATCACTGACACATACATCATATCTTTTGAAGAGGATTTTTTTCAAAAAGTATTTTTATCCTTTACTTAGGAAAACTTAAAGCTGGGTAATCAAAAGACCTCGAGCTAAAAATGTGGTTTGATGATTAGGTTTGAAGAGGAAATGGCTACCTGATTATTATCTAAGACTTAACTTAACATTCATAATAAGTATTCCATAATAGGAATGTTAACATCGATATTATAGTCTTTAAAATTTTGATTAATTAAAGTTCGTATTAAATAAAAAAACGAATATATTCAATTTCTTATTACCTTTAATAAATATTCTAATTTTAAGTCACGTATATTTAACAATGTAATCAGAACGTGACAGTGTCAATTCATGTGTACATGTTAAATATATATAAGAAACTCAAATATGACCAAAGCAAATATATAGGAATTCACTTTATTATCCATTTGGGATGGAGTCCATTTCTAGATATTTCCTATATTTCGATAAAGGATATGTTATTATCCCTTGTTATTATTAATCCTCATTCCCTATATTGCGATATTGTCGTTATTTTTTGGGGGGTGTCAAAGTATAACTATATATGTGAGACCATATCATATAAGGTTCTCGTTTAATAAATATGTTAATATATGAAATTTCCGTATCTTGTACACATGTCTTAAGAGAATGCATTAAATATATTATCATAACATATTAGGAATACATATATAAGTATGTATATGTTCATGATGTTACGAAATTAAATGAAGCGTTCCATATGATGGTGTACCAACGTATTATCCGGAATTCCTAGATTAAGAACCTTAATTGAGTTGGGTTTCTTGGATTATATTACACTTAAAGAAAAAACTTGATGATCTGACTCATTATTTTAGTGATTTAAGATTTATAGGATGCTGCTGCTAGGTTTAATGAAATTTTAGACCCGCGAATATAATTTTTGGCTGTCTAAAATTTGGTAATCGTTTCCAAATTTCCAAGTTTATTAAGATACTGAATATCAATTTCTAAGCTTTTTTGTTTCAATGTAGTTTTATTTAACTGGAATTCATAAATAGTTTATGAAAATATGAAACATTTTAATTAAATTTAATAAAATAAGTGTTTGGTAAAAATATTGATTTTCCTGTTGTTCTCAAATACTTTTTGACATAGTTTTTCCTTATTTTTAATTGATATTTTGTTTATCTCTTGATAGTCAAGTATTATCAGGATTTAATATCGCTTTCCATACAAAAAAAGAAGCTTTTGAATCATAATCGGAAGTGTTTTTCTAGAGGTGTAAAGAATCCTTGGATATTTTATATAGAAAATAATAGGGTTGCGTTTTTTGTTTTTGTTTTGGAAAAGGTTGTCAGAAGAAGTGTTCAAAGTTTTGTGTTCATTTTCCATTAAAAAAAAGTTCATTGTTGCCATGCACTTAGGGGACGTTACAATGTTTTGTTGGGACTTGTTAAAACACCGTCTAACTTTTTCGATGTATTTTTCTTTTTTTCAATTCGAAATTATATGTACTTTGACTTATGTATAGTATTTTAAGATGACATACTTTGTTGCATAAGACATTTTGAGTAAGTTGAAATTTTATAGTTAACTTTTATAACTTGCCAGGCGCTTCTCAAACTCTAAAGAGGTGGGGGATTGATAAAGTTGTGTTGGGAAATTATGATAAAAACAATGGTTCTAATTACTAAAATGTACACTTATTGACTTGAACATTTACAATAGTGAAATCACAATGAAAATGCGCCTAGTACTTTCCGAATTAGAAACCATTTTCTATTTTTGCAGCTCTCCCGATTGTAAGGGGAGGCATATCCTTTGATTTATCAAAATTTATTTACCGAGTTAGTAACGTTTTTCTATCTTTACAATATCCTGACGCTACTCGCTTCCAAATGGAGACATATCACATATCACATAAGTTGGTCTATCAATATTCGATATGTATTGGCCGAATTAGGGACATTTTCTATTTAACTATCATAAATGTTAAAGTTATTCGGGTACTGCCTGTGTCAAGCTATATATTTTGGAGCTTTAGGAGCTTTATAAGGAAATAACACTGCTTATATGGATGTTAGAGACATATCTTATAAAATGTTGATTTCTTTTTTATTGATTTCATATTTTTGTATTATTTTTAAAAGCTTTCGCTAAATTTAGCTTTGCCTATTAACTGTTAAAATTTGTTCTAAACATTTTTGTTACTATTATACAGTTTTTAGTTTAACATTTGAATTTAATTTCTTCTGAGTGCAAAAAAGCTCATCAAAAGTTTAAATTTTAATTATAAAAGTAGTAGCAAAAAACAAAAATAAAATCTTATAATATAAATTATATTACGAAACTTTAAACATTATCCAATTTACAGAAACTAATTAAATTTATATAAATTTTCACTACAGTACACTTCCAGATCCTTCTAGAATTCTAAATTTAAGATCGATTTGTAATGTTTTTCATAATAAATTTTTTGAAACTTTTCTTCTTTTTATATGAAAAAATACACTTATGCCAGTACATGTGAATTTTTATCTTGAATATCGTTCTCATAAAAGCAGTCTCATGGTTTTTCTTCACTATAATTTTCTTTTTGTTGCTGTATAATTTCAAAAAAAAAAGAAAGCAAAAAGAAAATAATAAATTCTTTGATGTGATCACGTAGAAAAGAAATTCTAGAAATGAAGTTCATTCCATTTTAATCATATAAAAACGAGAGAAATTGATTTTTACTATATACTCGTATTTTCGTGTGGTGTACTACTAAAATGTCTATAATAGTTTGTTGCAACAAATTTTTTGAAAATTGTTTATATAGAAAGTTTATAAAAACTTTTGTAAACTTTTAAGAAGTTCATTGAAAGGAACATAAAATTTTTGTTTTTGTTTAAAAACACATGAAAATTTGTCATTTCGTTGAACTTTTCAATTATTTTACTTTGTACTAGCTTTTTTGGGTTGTAAAATGAAAAGAAAAAATGAAAATTGTTTAATAACATTAAATTATTTAATCTCCAGAAACAAAGATCAAATCCTTATTAAAATAATCGTTCTAAAAATTTGCATTTTAACAAAAAAAACCTTACAAGCTTAGACTTCACTTTTAAATTCATGTATTGCAATTCTCGTCCTTAAAGAAAATCCCTATTTTTATGTGATAATCCACTATAAACGTTAAAAGGATTCTGTTTATCACAATTTCTTATACAGGGTTCTCCAATTCAAAGTCCTGTCAATTGTTAGTTGTAAAATATTTGATATGTATGACATTTCGCTCGCAAAAAACTAGCTGTAGTACATTAAAAATTTGACGTCCCCTTAATATCAAGATTTGGCGAGTTTAAAGCCGGTTTAATGGCCTTAGACTTCTTTTGTGAGGATATCCAAAAGAAAGCATCTATGCCAATAACCCGTTACGTTATGGCAAAGATAGAGGATGAATTGTACGAATACTTTATAAAACTTTATATTTCATGTCTAATTCCAAGGACCAAATAATCACAAAAAATTTATAAAAATCGCATGACGAGTTGGTTATCCCTGTGCATGTCACTGTAGTAAAAAAGTGCTTAGTTCTATTCTAAATTCTTTTATAACGCCTTTTCTGATCCTTGCAAAAAAGAAAATATAGCGAATTGTTGTGTACAAATTCCAGCTAAGTGAACAAATTTTAAAAATGCATTCACAGAAATTCTGGTTCTTTCTGAAATATCTAGAATATCATCCGTTTTTTTTTGGTATAACAAAAGTTTCCTTTTATTCTCCGGACACATTTTTCTATCCGGAAAACATATGTAATATCCTTTATATTCTTTTTTTCATATACTTATTAGTATATGTATAAGTGTCCTTCTCGTGACAGGTCAACCAAAGACAAAGAATATAATCTCTTTTATCTCAGCACAAAAGTCTCGAATGTCAGTTTTTTGGATGAAGAAATATAGTTACTATATTACTAGTTATATAATAGTGATAGTAGTTTAGTATAAGATAAAAAGTGCATATTATAAAAGCGAATATACGTGGTCGACATACACTATAACTATTCTTGAGGCGACAGAAGTCGATGTGCGGTTAAATTAAAAAGGAATCTTTTTCGACCACACAAAACTATATACTTATGATAAATGATAAAATCTAGAACGTCACAAGTTGATGTGGGATTAGAATTTGATACAAGATGAATTATTATAATAGAATAATTATTATATATGACTTTGGTCTGGTTTTAGTCTGGTCAGACGAGGGCTTATACCCTTTACAAAAGTTTTATCGTATCAAAAGAAGGAATAAGTTATTTGAAAACCAGCTAATAAAATGATTATGGATATTAATTTTGCCTGTATCTACATTTTGAAAGAAGACATTTTACGCAGCTTTAAGACCATTCCAGATAAATTGATTCATGTTATTTTTGTAACATTTTGAAGATTAAAAACAACAAAATGCCTTTTAAGCAATGCATATATGTCAATCAATCCTCATTCTGAGGAAAATTTCACAAAAGTTTTAGCTACTGTAGCTCATTTGCCATACTTCTAGTGCCACAACGTACGAAATTGGCCCAAGACTTCTAATCTAAGTATTTTTTCTATATAAACTTCAGTTTCATAATAAAATAGAGTACTTTTAGAATCTGAATAGTGTCCTTAATAACGAAAACCAACTAAAAGTATGTTGTAGATATTCTTCTGGAATGTGTATCTAAGTATGTATCATCTGAAAGGAATATTGGAGATTAAACTGGAAACTCTTTACTACCATTAATTCAGCTTTAACCAACTGATTTGATTTACATCTCAATTGATTTCAACTTCTTCCAGTCCTTCTAGTATTTCATTTTCCTAGACTTCCTGTTTTAAGAACAAAAATTCTCTAAAATTGTAAATAATTCAATAAAACTTTTAAGAGTTTATTCAACTGAAATATTTTGTTTATTTTTAAAAATTTTATTTTATTTTTTTAAATATTGAAAACTTTTAAAAGACTCAAATTTATGTAAAATTTATTCAATATTTTTGGAAAACTTTTCAAATTTTATTTGCTATTTGAAAATTTTTTCTTTAACGTAAAACTTGTTAAAAGTCGAGTTTTCAAATTTACTGTGAAAAATGAATTCTGCTCAAATAAACCAAAAATTTATAATTTTCAAAATAATTATGAAAAGGAAAAAAACAATAAAAAATGTAAATCTAATTAAGTTGAAAACTTATGCGAGCGCATTTAAAACCAAGAAATTGCATACATTTTACTAATTAGAAATATACGACAAAAAAAAACAAGGGAAAACGGGAATGCATCCAGAATTTATATCAAAATTATTCTGGCATGAAAGTTTTTGTTGGTTCGCACAAAAAATATTGAGGATGATAAGGATGGGTTTTGATAGTGTGATAAGGATGGTTTTAATTTAAAACTCAAAATAAAACAAGGATCTAGTGCAAAACCACTATGGGAGTTTCTATACATATCGATCAAATTATTTTCTTCAACAATGTGTCTTTTATTTTGTAAGAAAATTTCGAACTTTTGGTTAACCACCAAAAGTTATGCTCGAAATTTCATAGAAAAAATTCGAAATTTTGTTCACCAGCTACCTGTATTCGGATTCAATTGATTTTCGAACATAATTGTTCTTTCATTGAAAACCTATCCTATACCAAATTTCATTGAAATCGCTCCATGAATAACATTTCAGTACCTAACTTTTATCAAAGTGTAAGTAATGATAAAGTATGGAAACTTCCTATCCTTACTGTGACGAAGTTTTTCAAATTTTGACTGTTCTTTTCAAAACAATTTTCTCTCCACTGCTGGCATAGATAGCTACGCATTGTACATATGGGTGAAAGAGAAATATAATATAAGCAAAGAAACCCGTGTTGAAATTTATATGCCAAGGCACAAATCCTAGAAGAAAGATAAGAGTCATTCACGTGTTTTTGCTTATTCTGACTTCTTCGCTAGTTTTTCATACTTTATCATTACTTGTGCTTTGCTTTTATTAGGTTAGGTAGCCGAAATTTTAGTCCGATCGAACGCAACTTTTGATAGAATGTCGAAAAGAAAAACTACTCCTATCAACATTCATTCAATTTGCTTCAAAAAGAGGTCCGTAATTTGCATACGCTCAGACAGACAGACAAACAGACGGATAGATATTGGATACGAGTAGTTGCAAGCGAGTTAGAGTCTTCAAAAATGTGAAGAATTGCAAAAAAAGGTTAACTTATTTACTTTGTATAGAAGTTAAAAATAAATATTATTTTTAGAATAAAAACTTACGACTTGAAGAAATTTTGAAGTTTGTTAAAAGTTTTTTTTTAAGATTTTAGAAATTTTATCTTTTAGCTTATTAGCATAGAATATGTGTTTTTGTTGAAACTTAATAAGTGTACTTTTTAAGACAAATATGAAAATTTTAAGAAGTGTAAACATGAAATTGAAATTTCCCGATTAGAGTTTGTGTTGCGAAAATGTGCTTGAAAACTTTATTTTGCCGGGAAACTAATTATTTGTTATTAATTTAAATTTTTAGAAAAGTTTCTTCTGTTAATTATGGTAATTTTGTTTGTAATAAATTTCATAATATTGAAACTTGAAGCGTTTACTTGTTTTGCTGATGTTCTCCAATTATTAATTAAATTAAATCATATTTAAAAAGCGAAATAATAATTACAGTAATTTTCTGATAACTGTCTTAGCTTTTAAATTAACTTTCTCGATAACTCTACGTGTCCATTTTTACAAAATCCTGTTTTAAGGGATAAACTTTCGTCTAACTGGTATGTATTGTCTTTGATTATAAGTCCTTCACTTACATAACCATGCAACTAGTCTCGTGGTACTTATTACTAGATAGTTACCCTAGTGGGTCTATGAGCAACTTTTAAGCAACTCTATGATGCTTAAAAGCTCTTAATACTGTATCATAAATTATTGTGTATTGCTGATTATTTTTTTAGTTTGATTATCCTTTTTAAAGACAGAAAATATAATAGTTTTGGGAATATTCCAATTCGATTATAGAAATCCGTAGAGATTGTACGTTTTTTATCTTATGCGACCTTAAAAATAAAACTTGAGTAGTCCTGATGGAGTATTAAAATCGTTCATTCGTAAAATTTCAAAAAAATATAGCAGCATTTTAAGGTACTATGGATATTATAATCACATTTGATGTTCTTTTTTTATATCGTTGTTTCTATTCATGATCAAATTTGTAGTCCTGTGTCCTGCTTTGCAATTTCTTTTAAATAATTACGGAAATCATCGGAATTTTGGAAAAAAAAAAACAAGTAAAGTTATGAAAGTATTCATAATTCAGCTATATTAGCTATCCTAGGCTAAGGTTTCTTGTATGCCACGGGTAAACTCGTAATCTACTCAACCGATTTGCATGAAACTTGGGATTTATATTCTGGAAAAGCCAACGAGAAAGATGAAGGAGATATATCTGTACTGGGTGGTGATTGGGGGTGAAGAAATAGTTGTAGGGAAAAAGAATAATAGAAAAAGCAATAGTTAGTTAAGATTTTTTTTAGCCATTGCTATAATATGATCTACGTTTCATTAAAAATGGCGGCCATAGGGCATAAATACTCTCTAAATGTGCTTTTAACTGATTCTCATAATATGTTTTCGGTTCAATGTCCTTTTTTCCAGGAATAAAGCTGTGTATTTTGAAATTGTGCTTTTAAACATACGTAATGCAATTTAATGACACAAAAAAATATGCTGTTATAAAAGTTAATCATTTAAATAATTTTATGCAAATTGATTTAGTAATTAATTGATTATTATTTTTCCTTAAAACTATATTGTTTTTTTTTGACATTTTCATTTCCATAATTAACTTTTAATGAACAAATTTTATGTCATTTGTTTCTTTTTTTTTTATTGGTAGTTCAAATTTGTTGGCAACAATAATTAAATTCATTTAAAAGCCAAAAATTTAAATAAATATGTCGTAAAAGTTAGCTTTTTTATATTTTACAAAAAAGAATAAATAAAATTGAAATAATAATCATTATTTTTTAATAAAAACCTTAAAAAGAAATCATGAAAATAAATTTCCAGGAAATATTAAAATATTAGAATAATATTTGGAAAATTTCAAAGCTTTTCTTTATTTCTTGATTTCTTGTGGAAAAGGAGTATCGAATAAATTCACCAAAAAAAATAATTTTCTCATAATGTATTCAAGATTTTTCAAGAAAAATTCTTATTGTTCGTTCTTCTTAGTAAATAAAATTGCTAATTTGCTTTTTGTTTCTTATTTCTGGATAAATAGAAATCAAAATAAGTATTTTATATCAATAAACATACGCAATTCTAAACAATTGAGTAAGTGATAGAATCCTATCAGGTTTTATATTAAGGTCAAAAACCTCGATCGGATAGCTTACAGGGTGGAATTGTTGTGGCTTTTCTCTACAAATAAAATTCATTCATATGTATCTATTCAGTAGACAATATTAAGCTTCTAAACTTCTATACTGTAAATCCTAGTAAAATTTTTAGTAACCGCTACGTTTCAGCTACTTATTTACATATTGCCACTAGTGGCAGAAACGTGCAAGCGACCATAAATGCTAGCTGGGAAGTATAGAAGTTATTGATTAATGGTATTGTCATTAAAGTTCCAAAGCAGTCAGGCCGGAATAGAGAAAAGTGTAAACTCAGTGCTATTGTTTCCTTTGCTCAGTTTTTTTACTAAGAGTGAACCAATTCTATTAGAAGATGTTTGCCATCGATCGAAAACTTCGAGGAGCTGCCGAACGTAACTCTAGTTTTTTTTTTGGTTTTAAGGTTACTAACAATTTTAGTAATATTTGATACAAGAAATGCTTTTAATAAGAACTGTCACGACTGTCAAAAATGATCCAAGAAGATTATGGAGTATTCCGATATTATAATTCAATACTTTGATGGCACTGGAAGATGAAATTTATGAAAGTAAAACTTCAAGTGCTTAGCGAATATAAGTTTCTATGGTAATTGCCGAATATTGCGTAAAATAAATTTCATCCGTATGTATAGAAGCTTCAATAAGTGCTTTTTAACTATATATCTTGTTTTTGTTCGTATATGTATACATTTTTCGATTTTGGCATTGTTCCAATATAAAGGTAGAATCATTGTCGATTTGTCAGGATCCGAGACTAAAGTCTGGAAACAATTTTGTGGTATTTTGATATTTCTGTTGTTTTATATAAAAAGGGAATGAACAAAGAAGGATTCAGTGAAATGGAATCCCAGAATCATGATAGAAAAATAACATGTTATCAAAATCCATGAAAAACTCTTTATTCGTACATTTTGATATCGAATATTTTTGTTTTTCTTTTTCGCTTTTCCTACTACTCACATCGAATGAGAATTGTTTAAAAACATGATAAATGCAATTTTCCAATGTGATTTTCATGCTAAACATGGAATAGTTAACGTTTTGTTCTTTCTTTTATAGAACTTTATGGATACTAGTTTTTACTACGTCTATTAGATTTTATTTTTTATTTTAACTAATAGAGAGTGTATTTTTCAGGGATAGAAAATTTTAGTACACTTTTTTGATAAATGAGTGATTTTTGTTTCTAAGTTTAATAAACTTTTTAAGAATTGAAACCATTACTATAAGAAAACTTCTTAACAAAGGAAGAAAAACAATTATTTTAAATACTTATACTATTAAAAGTTCTTTCAAAACAGTTATTTAAGGACATGTAGGAAATAAGTTTCAAATACCTCTTCCAAACTATCTCAAATCACCCAAGAACAACTATCGATACACTCATTTCCTTTTTCATTTTTTCGATGGGAATTGATGATTGAGAAGATTTTGTACTTATGGGTCTTGTGGCCCATTGCACTCCTTTTCAATACATTTTTTTTTGGCAGTTAAACCCTAAACTCAGCGAAACCGATGTTTTAGCGTGCCCTTCGGAAATACGGGCATGGGAATGAAATCACAAATTCAAACTAAGGACAGATGAACAATTTTCATTTCTTTTTCAAAACCCAACTGGAGATACCAGACTTCGTAAATCAATACGTTACCCATTATTAGGTTCCAACTCCGACCAGACTCATAATAGAAAAAGATGAATATTTGTCAAATATAACTTTTGTAATACTATAAATTAAATTTAATATCCGAAGCAGGAATTTTGTTAATGTTTTAATCGAAATTTCGGAAATTTTAATTGAATGAAAGACACATGTTTATGTAACATAATTTTTATCCTAATTAAACTTACTTTGTCGTCGGTTTGCAAAAATTAACTTTATTTCTGCTTGAGCTTAACTTTTAAATACAAATAAATAAAGTTCAAAGTTTTCACGTCGACTTTATTTGCATGAAATCTTGCCAAAAAAGTTCTTTAAAAGCTTTTAAAAAGAAACTTGTACAAAAAGTCCAAGAAAAGTTTCGACCCCTGGTATTTTTAGTTGTTTTATTTTTTTTTGTGTGATAACAATATTTTTTAATCAATCCAATCGGCATATTGAACACTTGATCATAACAGCACCCGTTTTTCTTTGACAATTTATAATTTTTTTTATAATTTTAAAACTCATTCAAAACCTTTAAAATTTATTTTTTATTTTTCATTTTTCATAATTTAATCAATTTTTCATGTTGTATTTTCTTTTTATATCTTGTATAATTTTCTTTTTAATTTTTCATGAAAATTCTGAATTGTAATTAAATGTTTTATGATTTTTTCATTCGAAAACCTCCAACAAAAAGAAAAGTTATTTTTAATGAATTTTTTTAATTATTAGAATATTATAATTAATCCCAAAAAAAATTTTCTTTTTTTTTTTGTTTAATTTGTAATTTTTTTCTTTTCGATTATTTTATCATTTTTTTTTTGTTTGTTTTATTTCTCTCCCGTTTCAGTTAAAATCAACCGAATCCGGATATACGATCAATCATAGTAATGATACGCTCGAATCGAATACCGAAATTCTGACAAAATTTGATGATCGAAAAGGTTATAACAGTATTCTTAATGAAAATGGTGGTATCGGTAATTGTTGTCATAATTTAACAAATGGTACAACTAGTGATGGTATCATAACAACAACAACAACAACAAATCCCACCAATAATTGTAATCATATGAGTATAAATGGTTCCGTTATAACAATGACCCTTAAGAATAATCATCTGATTGTCGAAACGGAAGAAAGAAATGTAAGTTTCTAAGTTTAACAAAAAAAAAAATTGAAGAAAAAAATTATCTCACCAATAAAATTATTTAATTAATTATAAAAAAAAAAAAAATTAAAATTATTGCTGTTGTTTTTCTTTATATTTTATTTCGTGTTGTAAAAGCTTTTAATAATGCTTTTTTTAAGGAAAATAAAAAAAACTTCAATCATCGAATGTGAAAGAAAACAGTACGAAAATAATACCTAAATGTAGAATGATGAACAAAATATTGTGTCGCAAAAAGTTGAGATCATGACCTAAACAAATTCTGCCTCAGCTATTTTATTATAACACAATCAACTACGAAATTTAGCACCTACAATTGAGTTGTGGGTCTCTTTACAAAATCCTTACGATTGTTACACCATTTGTTACACATTGTTAACAAATTTGTGTTCAATACAACCATTTACATATGTCGATTGTAACTGTGGAATGGTTTGATTAATTGATTAATTGAGTAATCAAAATTTTTTCAATATTTTGAATATTTTGAACCGAAAACTGATTAATTGTTTCATTTAAGAGAAACAAAGCAAAATAAATTTTGGGAAGAGAAATCCTATAATGGAAAAGTGCGGAAAACTAGGAAATAAACGAGAATAAGTACAAACAAAAAAACACAATCAAAATCAGTGTAACACATGGCGCTCTTATGAAATGTCTCACGAATCATATATATTTTTAAGAGAATATTTCCCCTTTTGTTTTTAGTACGCTTTCTTTTTTTCTTTTATAAAAAAAAATTTACTTCTCTTTGTAAGCAGAAATTTTTGCTTAAAAATTTTGACTTCTGGCTATTATAGTAGAAACCAATTAATCAGTTTAAAACCAACAATTAATCAATTAATCACTTACCTCGGAAATTAATTAAACAACCATGTCCTAATTGCAACTATTGCTTCTTCAAAATATAAGAATAGTTAGCATCTTTGAAAACTTTGTTAGTTGTAAATTAATGAAACCAAATTCTAAATTTTAAATTTTAATTAACCAAATGAATGAACAAAGCCAGGCGTTTCCATTTATGAAGTATTATTTATATCAGTAACAATCGTAATTACAGGCCCATTCCGTAAATACATGGTTCAATGGTTCAATCGTACCAGTTCAGTATACAGACATTCTAACAATATATATATTTTGTGAAGCTCGATCAAAGAAATTATACCAAAGATATAAATGAGTTAAAATATGTAAAGTTCTAAGAAGCTTTCATTTAACATGAGTAAATTATATTAGATCTTATGGAAGGAGTTCTGTCGAATTGAAAGATCTTGCCATAAAACCTAATGTACTATAAAGTAGTTATATTTCTGAAAAGCTTTTTTGAACTTTCCGCATCTTCTCTTTATTAATATCTTTCATAATACGTTTTCATTGTTTATTTGTATAAGAAATCAATCATTTGTATTATTTGATAGTTTTAAGTGTTTTGTATGTTATTTTAGTGTAAAATCTAGCCAAAAACTGATTGTTTGATTATTTGGCATGTTTTACATTAAATCATTCTGAATTTCTAATATAACTTTCATATAGTTTCTTTAACTTAGGCTGTCACAAAATTAAGTGTACTTATTTCAAACACAAAATAATGTTCAACATTCTACATCTATATATTATCTAATACTGATAAATTACATATATTTTCCTGTTAATTAGAATTATTTAATGTGTTTTCTTTTGATGTATTCTATGTTTTAGTTACATCAAATGTTGTGTACTATATTTAGGTGTCTATTACATTTGTGTAAAACTTAAAAAAAAACTCATTCATTTCATCCTGAAAAAAACTATGCCAATCCTGTTTCAATTAAGTGTTTTGTGACTTATGCTAAACTACAAATATGATGTTGATGCACTAATTTCTTATTTTTAACAATATTTTTGGGAAATGTAATTAAAAAAAAAACATATTTAAGCTGGATTTTGTGTATTTTGTGTAATATAAAATTTCACTTAAAAACTAACTCTACTTTTTCACTTAATTTATATCACAAAAAAAAAGGATTATGTGTAATTATGTTTTTTAAACACTTTATGTTTGTACAAATCAATTTTTTAAGGACTTGAATATATCGATTTAAACGTGTTTTTGTTTTTAGGAGTTCTGTATAAAAAAAATCGCATGGAATTTACATTTGTTAGGGTTTTTTAAGGATAATCTCAAATTATTAAGGTTGGAACAATTTTTGTAAGGATTTTCAATTGTTTTAGAAGGAAAAATGATCCTCCTGCTAGATAAATTTGAAAAACCCATCTCTAAAACTATCATCTACTTTATATATAATATCTAAAAACCGTGAATTGACGGAGTGAACTTCAAACTTACCAAAAAACAAATGTTTGTCTTTAATAATTTCAATTTTAAATATCAAAATAAATGTCCTATCAAACAGTTTTACAATACTTATGGCTTACCGTAAATATCTATCAATTATTATTAGTTATTTCTAAAGAATACCAAATTATGACCAATTACATTATCAAGAATAAATACCTTACAAAGGACATCAATTTATTAGTTTTTATTCTTCTTGAAACAAGAGCTTTTATTGCTTTTCATTTCGAATTCGAACCGTACTTAAAAATCATGAATTATTCAAGATAAATAATTTTACCTGATAAGCTTTAAAACAAATCAAATTAAACTCGAAAATAATGATTTGAACCCGTTTAAGTATGCTCGAAATCATATACAAAAATCATGAAGAAATATCTCAAGAGTGATAAAATTTGAAATCCTTAAAGAAAAAAAAAACTCTCTTATTGGAAAATTTATTTTATTTTCCAAAAAAAAAACGAGAGTAAAAGAATTTTTATCATCGTTTATCATTTTTATTTTGGAAAATTCTCCTATAAGAGGTCACCAGAGACAGGAATACTCCATTTCAACAGAATAGATTTAATTTAATTCAAACCTGAAAGACAATTTTCCTATTTTCATTTTTGCTTTCTTCCCATTAATGGGGAATAAAGCTTTGTAATGGTGAAAAATACGATCTTGAGATTTAGATGGATCTTTATATGTTCGGGTCCCCTGAGTCTGAAAAACATGTTTTAAAATAATATCAGTTTGACTGTCAGTTTGCCTGTCTATTTGATTGTATCAGAATTTTGTATTCACACTATTTAACGAAAGCTTTTTTCGATTTAAATGAAATTCGCAGATTTTATTAATGGAAGTCTAAGACTGCAAATCTTGTACTATAATAAGTATCAAAAGAATACCGTAAAAATAAATAAAAAAATAAATTAAAAAGAATATTAAATTTAGAAAATTCGACAAGATGTTAGGCACTCATTTTTTCTTTCATTCTAAATCCTAATCAAAAAAGGATAATTGAAGATGTTTGACAAAAATTTTCTTTTTTTTTTAATTCCTTTTTATAAAAAGCATACTTCTAGCATAGATACATAGATGAGAAGCTGTAGAACAAATAAGCAAACTGACTTGAGCTTTCATTTAAAGAATACCTAATGAGCGTCTAATGTTACATAAATATCTTAACATATACTGCTATCTAGTTGAAAATATGAAATGCAACAAAAATGATATCTTATTAGCATTAGAAGGCTTGAAAGTATTTTTATAGGATTGGTATTATATTGAATTGGAAAGGCTCGCACAGTTGTGGGCACGTAAGCCATACTGGCCTATAACTTTTAAAGGAAATGCTCGCTAAATTCCTTCCACAGTTTCCATCAACGTATTTTATTATCCTCGTTTCTAGTCTATAACAATGGCAGTGTATTTTTTCTCGATAAAGGTAGAAAAAAAACGCTTTCTTACTTTTCTTCTTAGTACAGAAAGAAATACTCTCTTGAGCCTTTTCTTTTTTTTTTGTTCCAATTGAAAGGAGACTGACTAAAACTTACACTTAGAGTAGAGATGGGGTTTCTATATCAAAAAGAAAGAATTACATTCGTTTTGTAAATATTTTTAGGAAAGAAATCATTTTTATTAAAAAAAAAAAGGATATACAGACAGTAAACATTCGACGGTTTCTTCTTTACCAGAAAAAAAAACGAAAAGAAGGAAAATTATTAGTCCCCACAAAATACAAAGAAGGGCGTATGAGACTATTATATTATCTCGAAAGAAATTTCTTTATGGTACCAAAAGAAGATACCTGACTGTACCTAAGAAGATATTCTACAATTTTGTTTAAAATGACTGCACAAAATTCTTGATTTTCATTTTTTTTTTTTTGGATACAATAAAAGAAAATATAAGACTCTTGAAATTCAATTTCGAAGAAAATGAATTTCTTAAAAACTCTGAAAAGAATATTTTGTTTTTCTTTTCCATTTTTAAGGAATTGTATATTATATTTTTCAGGACACAATTATTTTTGATGAAATTTTTGCTTATTTTTGTGTTTTCTTCGTTCTTTTTTGTCGTCAAAAATTGATTGATTTTCTTTATAAATATTTTCTTAAATGTTTTTCTTATTTAAAATTTGCATGTTTTTGTTTATTATGTGAAAAATATAAGTGCAAAGCACTTTCATAAAAGGCCGAAAAGGTAGTGCACAAAATGACCGTTTTCAGATCCTTGAGTTTAGAACTAAATTATGCCCCAAATAATAAGTTATTGTGAGGCGATAAACATAGACATATTTTAAGAAGAGCATATGATTGCCTTCTGAGCTACAGAGGGTCAAAGCGGTCGCCCTGTTTTCAGAAAGTATAATAATAGAAGACTTTTACTACCCTACTGTTCATATCCACCATATTGAATCCGTCAATTTTAATTTTCATAAGAAGTTCTTAATAAACCTGGGCCGCTGCATGCTTTTCAGCATGGAAATTAGCGTAGTAAATATCTTAGTGCCATACTTTTTGAATGGGAAGCAATCACTTTGATCCTGTGTATTTCCGAAAGAAGCGTAGGCCTAACATAAAATTTTTATATCATTATCATCTCAATATAATTTGGGTCTAAATTTGAGGATCCAAAAACCAGCGTTTCTGCGGTCACTCTTCCAACTTAACTAAATATTTCATTTATTATTATTATTGAAATAATTTTGTTATTTTTATTATTATTATTAATTTTTCTTTTTAGGATATTTCACGAGATGCCCGTGAAACAAAAATGCATTATACACCATCCGAAAAAGATGGTGTATTTGTTGTTGAAGTACAACGTGGTGCTGATAGTACTGGAGCACCATCTGGAACGCCACGTAAAGATTCAGAGGTACGACAACAAACGTGTACATTAGATATTGATACAATCGAAACAAATCAAAATAATGAAAAATCAACAAATTATCATGAAGAAGTACAAATCCATCAACCACCAACAGAACGTTTCAATAATAATGATATATTAATTGAAGTGGATGAAACTGATGTCTCGCTAAAATCTGAACATGGTATATATTTGGGTAATTCAAATATCGGTTTATCACAATCCGATTTAAGTTCAACATCATCGAATGATTCGAATAAAGGTTATTCATATGGTAAACAAGAATTGTATTCGATCGAAACGAAAGGTTATCAACCGCCATCACCAAAATCAAATTTAATAACACCAAAATTATCATCATCCGATGAGAATTTATGTGAAGGAAATGGACATTGTATTGATAATGGTGAGAATGGTGTTGATTTTACGAATAACGATGATAATGATGATGATACTAATGAAGATAATGAACATAATAATGGTAGTTCATATAAATTCAATAATATCGAAACAAAACCAATTATTACAGCAGCACTTTTAAAACAAGATACGGTGATTGAAATGAAACAAGATTTACAATTAATACATAAAAATGATGAACAAATTAAAGAGAATCTTCTAAATAATAATAATAATAATATTAATAATAATAATAACAATAATAATAATAATAATAATAATAATAATATTAAAATTGATATTGAAAATGATAAACAATTACAAGAGGAACAACATCAATTGGGTAATGGTGAAATTGTTGAAAATAATGGTGAAATTATTAGTGATCAACAACAGCAACAAAATGAAAATGGTTTTGATAGTATTATAAGTTTACCAGCACCGCCATCTTCTGAGGAAATGAAACAAATGAATGATATTATAATAATTGAAACGAATCAATTGGATTCATTACCACCGCCGCCACCACCAGATCTACAAAATCAATTGACATCCCAAGGTACTGAAGGACAAAATGGTGGAGTACCAGTGGTTACTGTAACTGGCAGTAGTTAATGTTAATAAAAACATATTTTAAATATCAGAAAAGACAGAAAAAAATAACAAAACCAAGAAAAAAAAATTATATTATTTTTTAATTTAAATTTTATATAATAAAATATTAATTTTAAATTTTATTTTTATTATTCTTAAATATTTCAAAATAGATTTTTATTAAGAAAAAAAAATATATAAAAATATATAAAAAAAAAATAATTAAAATTAATTTGTAAATTTTTTAGATTTAAATTTAATTTTTAAGGAAATTTTATGCTTAAATAGTTTTTAAATATCATAAATCGAGTTCTCATCAATTCTAAAATGTGAATTTTTTTTTGTTTTAATTTTAAAAATAATTAAAAGAAATATTTAAAAAGAAAATAAAATAATAAATACAGTCAGTCAAATAGTTAGAAGTGCAGATTTAGTCCTCGCAAATTAATTCCTATTTGTATAAAATAATCTCTTAGCGAAAAATTCATTTGAAATTTGAATTAGTATGAAATTAATTTTAACTTAAGTTTTATTCGCAAGGTGCCAAACGACAGTAAAAAATTAATAGAAAATAATAGATTTGACAAAATATTCGAGAGTCGTTTATTTCATCTTCGAAACTCTTTTTACACAAATTAATTTGATGCCAATATCAGTTAAATAGAGTCAATTGGAGTGGTAACAAAAAATTGTAATACATTTTAGTTCAGTGCCATTCTAGTAACAGTTGTGCCAAATATTGTATTAGGTTAGAACCGGTACAAGATTAAATGTATTAACTTATCAACTCCAGCTATACTATCAATGGAAGTAAGTTTGGAATGCTATATAGCACAAGATGCTAATCAGAGCATGTGATAAGCCAAGGGATAAAATCATGGATCATGATTAACGATTTACTTCCAAACAGACATTCACCACTGTCGGATATCCATACGCCCATGACGTATACGGGCAATTTATTTTTATGGTAATTAATTTTCAAGATAAATCTCCACGATTATGAAAATTCATTGAAAACTCCTTAATTAAATATAAATGATTATAGAGTATCACGTTTTACGCGTTTGGCCAATTCCTTTATATCTTCTAAAATTCCTTGTAAAACCTAAAATTCTTTCTTTAATAGGAACTGGTCTAATTCTTATCTTTTAAAAATAAAATTAAGTCCTCTCAATGGTAAGCAATTCCATTAAAAACATGTATTAGTGAGAAAGAAACAAAATATACGTGTAATAATGAGTAAAAATGCGATAGAAGATATAAAGATGATTTCATATGCACAAAGTAAAAATAAATTGGAATCATTACTGTATGAGGACGCATCTAGCATGTTAACATCAAAAAATGTTCGTGTAAAAAGAATACCTTTTCGTTCTATCTATTCAATAATTACTTAAATTAATTATCATCAAAAAACTATTCCAAAATTTTGGGAAAATAAAATCATTTTTCTTTAGGAAAATTCAGCCAAAAGCCAAAAAAAAAAACCAAAAATTTTGATTCCATTTAAAATTTGATAATCTTCGAATATTATATAAGTAATTATTTACCTGATTAAATAGAATTAAGAATATACTTAAATTAAGTAAAAACAAAAAACAGAAATAAAATAATATTAAATAAAGCCAAAATAAACAATTAATTAAAATCGAAAAAAACAAACAACTTTTCACCACCATTTTACTAACAGAGAGGACCACAAAAATACCAAAAAACAAAAAAAAATACACAATTAATAAAAGGAAATAATTTAATTTATAATTAATTTTTTCTATAATATAAAATTTTTAAAGGATTCAAATTCACACGGAAAAAATTCTTCCCTTTTTAAGTTTTTGATAATTTTTTTTTTATATACAAAATTTTGAGCAAGAAATATAATAAATTAATTAATTAAAAATAAAATTAAAATATTATTACCGTCCTCAGATAAAAATAAAAAAGTGTTTGTGTTTTGCACACTAAATTAGAAAATGAGAAAATAATTATTAATTACAAAAATTATGAATGTTTCTTTTTTTCGTCTTAAAAATCAAAGAAATAATTTTTTTTTAAAAAAAAATAATAAATGTGAACTAAAAATAAATTAATTTTGTAAATTAAAAGCCAAAAAAGGAAATTTAATTTTGATGCCAAAAATATAATCAAAAAATTACGAAAATATAATAATTATTTGTTTATAAATAAAAATAATTAATTAAAATATTGTTAAAAACCAAAAAATGAAACATTTTTAACTTCTTTTTAATAAATAAATAGAATTTAGAAAAAAATTAATTTAAACAATTTATTGGAATAAAAAAATAAAAATGAAATGAAAAAACAAAACAAGCCAAAAGATATTAAAAAATTAAAGCCGAATTTATAATAGGCAGAGCCAAGAATAGTATAAGACAAATGAACTGAACGAATGCCAGTTTATCCTCGTCAAATTTGTTGTGCATAAGCTAGAATAAACATTTGACAGTTCGACGTCAAAGAGTCCGAAGGAACTGATATAATAATTAACTGATTATTATAATATAAAGCCTTAATTATGTTAACGAAACGGAGACGAGACTTTTTAGAAGTATAAGATCAGTTTTAGAAAGTGACATTTTCACCCACTTGAACCCACTTTAACCAGCTTTCCTTTTCCTCACCCCAGGCTTGATGATGATGCAAAAATGCCTTGTTGTTTGGCTCGTGCTTTGCTTCTGATAGTGGTATATTTATCGCTAGGTGATGATAAGAAAAGCTGCCCTATATTTTGCTACTTGCAATTAAGCAATATCTGAAGCCATAACAATTTAAATATATTGAAAAATCAAACTAAAATGGTTGCAATTTTCAAGCAACTTTTAATTTGCAACTTCATTCTAATTTTTTCTGTTTAATTTTGCAGAATTTTAAAAAAAAAAATAACATCACAGAAGAGTTGTGAGTCTTCTTATAAGTGTTTCGCACCTAAAATCACTTTTCTTATAATTCTTGGTAAACAAAGATATTAATCATTGTATTTTTAACAAATTTTTCTTTTGAAATTTTTTGAAAAGCTCTCATTATTTACGCTTCTAACAGCTAAAGCTTTGAAGAATTAACTGAAAATTCCATGTCTAAAAAGACTTGGTAGTGTCTATTTAAATCACGTCTTAAAAAAATCAACTGAAAATTAGGCGTTCAGTAAGTTCGTCTATGCTTGGATCTTCCTATTATAATTTTAGCTTTAAGTCAAAAAGAAAAACCACTGAGAAAATTAAATGGAAACAAGAAACCACAAGTTTTTAATAATTTTTAAGTGATATTTTATGATAATAAATGAAAAAAGAAAAAAGAAATTGAAAACTAAAAAAAAAATATTTAAACATTTTATTAAATTTAAAAACAAAAAAATTATAATAAAAATTATAAAATCTAAAAATATTTAGCATTTAATGCAAACAGAAAAAAACAATTTTAGGAAAATTATTTAAACAAAATATATTAACTAAAAAAAAAAAAAAAAATTAAATATATAAAAAAATTTATACACAAAAAATTAAAATTAAAAACCATAAAAATAAAACACCCACAAATAAACAAGTAAAAACAATTTTTATTACCAAAATATATACAATTAAAAAAATGTAATGAATAATTATTAAAAATACTAAATAAAAAATAAAGAAATCTTTTAAATTATGTTTTAAAATTATTAATTAAAAATTAAACAAAAAAAAAGCAGAAGAAAGAAAGAAACCTGAAGAAGGAAATAAAAGTAAATAAAGCGTAATTATTCTTAACGTAATTAGATGTAAAACACAACAAAAAAAATATATAATTAAATAATATTAATTAAACATTTTTAAAATTAAGATTAAATTAACACAATTTTTTTTTAGGGAAGTAATTACAAAAATTAATAAAACAAAAAAAAACAGAAAAAAATTATTATAAAATTAAATAAAAAAAAAAAAATGTCCAAAATTTTGTGAAGCAAGAAAATTAATTATAATTAATAAAAAAAATGCATGTAAAAATGCGCCCACAATATTTCAATCTAATTAAATGCGCGCGATTTAAAAAAAATTAAAATCGAAAATGCAAATTAAATTAATTATTTAATTAATTTTTGTGTGTAATTTGCATGCAATTTAAAAAAACAAAACAAATATAATTAAAAAAATAATAAAAAAAAAATTGGATAATTAAATTAATGTGATTGTTATATAAACATAAAAGAAAAAACTGATGATGTTTTAATTGCCCAATTTTCCTAAGAAAATCCTTTTTAAGAATTAAATTTTCGAAATACAGGAACTCATTAGGCGAAAATCAAGATTTGACAAAAAGAAGCTAAAGAGTGAAATGAGGCAAGGTATAAAATCGTGATGGAGACGTGGGAAACTGGACGATGATATGATAATTGTAGAATAAAATCAAATCATTCGACAAATGAGACCAATATTAAGGATACCAAATTGAGGCGAGAAAAGCGAGAAACAGATGAAGTTGTACAGAAGATGAAGACTTGATGAAAGAAGAGGAAAATGCAAGGTAAGCCAAAGAAGATTTAACAAATGGAGGAAGGAAAATTTAAAACAAATTATGCTTTTGGCGTCGAAAATGTGTCCATAACCATGGTACCCAATATTGGTATATATTAAGTTGGCAACTAAATCAAATTCATTATATTTTTGTAAGCGATAAATAATTAAGCAGATCTAAAAAGGACATCACAAGATAACCAAATTCTTTTCCATTATCTGTCACTTTAGGACTGTTTTTTTTTTATAAAATCCACTACGTCCCATGTTAGTACGTTTCATTCCTTTTACCTCTTTTCATGTTGACAATCGAAATATCACTCACTCACTCTCGCGGAAAAAAATTAAGGTATATATTTCGACCATTAAAATTGATTGGTATAAACAGGAAAGCTCTCGGAAAAAATATCCTTATATCAGGAGGAAACCAAATAAAGTTTCGCTTATCCAAAGCTTTTATTATTAAGGATTATGAATTCATCCTAAAATGTTTTTGTATTCCACATGAATATCCTAAATAGAGGAAGGACTAGTCTTCTTTAATTAAGGTCTATTGTCACAAAAGCTTTCAATATTTGCTGTAAAAGTATTCACCTTTTCAAAAGCATATAGTATACTATATTTCTTGATGAAATCTTTTATTTCTATATTAAGAATTTTCCGAATATTTCTGAGCTTTTAAAGCTTAGATTTCTTTTCCCTATATCCTTATTAATTCCGTAAAACTTTAAAAACTTTGAATCGTTATAGTACTTTTGAAACTTTTGAAACGGGTCAGGATAAAGGAACTAAATTCCCTAAAATTCGGAACTGAAACCAAGGACATAAAGTTTAACTATTAACTTTTCAAATATAGATGAAGCTATTTGTTCTGATTTGAATCCTTTTTTTTTTCGTTTTTAAAAAGTCGTTAGAAAGTTAAGAAAAGTGATAATGATTTTATTTAAGATTTTTAATTTTTATAGTTTGTTAACAAAACATTTAAAATTCTCATTTATGTTTATCTAAATATATTTATCAAAAATTCAACAAAAAATTTTACATAACGGAAGAGCCTGAAGGGATTTCTTAAGAATGTCATGTTATTAGAAACAATTAGTTTGAAGATTAGAAACGATTAAATCGGATTAAATGTGGCACACAATCTAAGACATATGACAGACACTCTACTTTACGATTTTATCGAGGATATATTGTGATTTAGTTACGCGAGAGTAGTGTATATAGGTAGGTGTACTTGTCGATGGGTATAGGCACTTGCTTTTTGTCATAACACGAACACATTTGAAGATAAGTGATGTCATTTCTCCTGTCTTATGTATCCTATAGGCTTCTTCTTATCTTCTGTCAATCCAAATTAATGTTGTAATGTTAGAAGTTTCATTTTTTTTTCTTTTTCCGTACAAGTTAGTTGGGTTGGATAAAGGGTGGTGAATTTTTTTCTTTTTTTTTGTGGAAATTATTCGAACTTTCTTTTTTCTTTTCTCTTGTCATATCTTTATCACTACATCGAAATTTCCTTCTTTTTTTTTTGTAAAAGAAAATTTCCTCAAACCATATTCTTATCAGCGTTTTTCTTCGTTTTTATTTTTTTTAAATTAAAGAAAAAAAGAAAAGATTCAGAATTATTTTCTTCCCTTTTTCTTTTTAAGGATCAGATTTTTTTTTTTTTTTTTTTGGTGGGTGGAAAATGAAAATTTTTCTTTTTACTACTTTTACTACTTACTTCTTTTTTTCATTTTTTTTTTTTACTTTTATTTTACTTTCTCATTTTATTATGCAAATTTCTAACTCATCCCTTTTGATTATTAAAGTACAAATATATGAGAACTTGTTTTTTTTTTTTAGGGAAATCCAGGAAAACAGGATTATAGAATGAGAATATAGAAAAAGCACGATTTTAGTATATACATATATATAGTAATGTTGTTGTGTTTGGTATTATGTGGTTGAAAGACGAAAATTTCACATATCTTTAGTAAAAGATAAGAACATAAGATATGAAGATGCTGATTATGATGACGAAATTTTTATTCGAAATACCGGAAAGGGCAAAATCTCATATTCATGTCGCATTGGGCATACATATACTAAACGAAAACAAAAGGAAAATCTGTGTTCTGAGGCTGAAGGAGTGAATCTTAAAACATTCAACAATCATCTTAATGTTATAGGATTTTTCGTGACTACTATATTATGTTTTTCTTTTTTTATTTTCTAAGGATGGGTATCTAATATCTCCTATCCACCAATCTCCCATTTAAGATAGACAATTTTCTTAAAACAATGGTTAATTTTGGGGTTTGTAGAAGTCTGTTATTTTTTCCGATTGAAATTCTTTTCTATGTTTTCTTCCTTATTTGATGTTGGCATTGACGGGAATAATAGAAGGAAGACCAAGAAGCGAAAAAAAAATTCCTCAACAATTTCAAGACAAAGTGGCAGTGTTTTTTCTTTTTTTTTTGGATGTGTTGGATGAGCTGAAGAACTCTTTCTCCTTGTTCTATTATATACATTTTATTTTGTCTTGTACCATAAGAACGAATGAAGTGTCGAGTAGTGTGACAAAATATAAACTCTAATATTTTATATTGTTTGGTATTATAGGGCTTTCGTCTATGATAGCTTCATTTCAAATGAAAAGGAAAATGTATATTTTATGTATATAACATTATCATCCCTCCGAAAAAAAGAAAAATTTCTTGTTTCTTTTTTCAGTTCATAAACAAACTTAATATATGTCTAAAAGGAAAAAAAGAAAACATATCACAGGGAATTATTTCAGAATAATATTCATATGTATTATAAAATGCCTCTGAAAATGTCATTTATAATTTTCAAATAACAATGTTGTATATGCATATGTTCCTGCATGAATAGTGGCCCCATAATATCAGCCACTTGAATCAACAGTCACTTCTCATATTCATTGTATATGTAGTCATCGGGATGCATTTCATGTGACACAACAACTTTGACTGAAAAATGAAAGTGAGAATTCCACAATACAAGGGTGTATATGCTTTTAAGTGCATTTATTTGCATATCAGGATAAAATGCTACTTTTTCTTGTTATTGTTTCGAAAATGTGTTTGTATTGTTTTTCTTTCTTTTCACGTTTGACTTTTAATTGGGGATCAAAAAAAATAAGAAGAAAAATTTACACAAAATAAGGATGTAAAGGGTAGCGTCATAAAAAAGCAAAAGTAAGATAGTATAGAGAGGCTACGTAGAGACCGGACTTTATAAGGCAGTAAAAACCGTTAAAAATGTGACGAAAGGGGTAATACAAAGTCGAAGAAAGGCATTAAAAACTGATAGGTGTATTTATAAAAGAGTTTTTACTATCTCAGACCATAACTAACTCATACGCGATTGTTGTAAAAATTAGAATAATCCTCTTTTTTCTTGAATCCGAATAGACTATTTACACAATAAGGATTGTGTGCGTTTCTGTATGCCTGTTTGATCACTTTGTTGGAAATTAAACTTGATATATTCCGTTTAACAATGTTGCGTGGTTTGCTATTTCTTCAGTTAGATTCCCCTTAGATAATTCATATTTTTGTCATGGTCTATTCGAAGAGTGATAAAAATGCCTATACATTTGAGAGCTAACTAAAAAGAACACAGGAGGTAAATAATAGTTATCACTTCTTAATAATTTTCATTCCTAATTCACTAATTTGGAATTGATGATTTTGTCATGGGGATTGATAAAAAAATGATTTGTGTTTGCTAGTCACGAGAATTTTTAATTTACAAAAATGTAGTGGATAGGCAAGGAACCAAGGAATCACAGGTTAGGTTAGGTAGAGTAGGGGTACTGCGTACAACACCAGGTACCTTATGGACCCATTACGATCCCTACGAGACCAAGAGTTATCCGTTTGGGGTAACTATTCCTCTTCGAAGCATTTGATTTTCGTGCAAAATTTCATTAGACTACCCATGTCAGTCGCTTGAAGCATCCCCAGATTTTCGAAGAAATGGCTGCCCAGAAAGTTATTACAATCCAAAGAATCATCACGTCGCTAAAAATTGCTTATTTCAAATAGGCAAAGGAGCTATGGAGATTAGAGGATGGCGACATCCAAAAATTACCTGTACGTTAAAATATTGTACATAGGACAGACAAATTGATGCAAAAGACACTACAGATGGAAAATGGCATATAGCACGAAGAATTTAAAAGAAAAATGCCCAAAATTCTGTTTTCCTATAGACGAGAGATGGTGTCGAATTTTCCTTTTTTTTTGATTATTAATTTTATCATAAATGAAAACCCATATCTTTTATTCAATTCCAATAAAGTTTAATAATATAGGTTAAAGTCATACTAAACACGGGTTTAGAGAGAGTATGTTCGAGAAAAAAAATAAGATAATGTAAAAAAATTTAACATCATAAACCAAAATGAAAGTGATATAAAAATTTCGTAAGTTTTGATGTATCCACGTAAATTCATATATTGCCCACCTTATGTGATGGCATGTATTGTTTTTAATACTCCTTATCGCTGAATGACACGTTCCAGAGTGATTTTCTACATCGAGAATTTTCATTCATTCCAAATATTGAGATGAAAATTCATGTTCCGCCATATAATATTTCACCGTTTCCTTTATATACGTGAATATGATTGTCATATACGGGTATATGGGATGGCCAATATATGATGATGATGCCACCCTCGTAATCGTGCACCTATATAACGCGTGTACACCATTTATAGTGTGTATATGAATTACACCAATTTGGTGTATGGAGTTATTATTCTTACTGCTGAAAGGTAAAATGAAAATGGTTTGGCATTTTTTTTTTGCCTTTTCGGATATATAGGCAATGTTGTTGAATGGATCCTATTTTTATTTTCGTTAGTGTCCCATATGTTTATGTTATAGAACTACCATAAAATTCACATCTGAAAATTTATATGGAAAATTTTTCATCATTTTAAAGTCGTTACTTGTGGTGGGTATGGAAGAATGGGGTATAAAATGTCCGCACCTTATTTGAACTTTTTTAAAAAGAAAACACCAAAATATTTCCGTGGAAGAGATCGAGACATATCGTCAGTTTTTTTTCCTATATGTGTTCCTTTTACAATACAACCATTTATAGCGACTTCTATGTTAGTACCCAGTTATTTTGGGTGAGATCTAGATGTTGGGTTGGAAAATTGTTACTAACAAAATATAGGAAGTGAAATGGAAAAAAATGCTTGTATCATAAATATACAGGTATAAAAAAAAGTCCTTTTATGGTTCCACAAATTCCAATATAAACGTTTTGCGCGGAAAATAACATTTCATAAAAAAAAGTACATACGTCTATTTTACTGTGTAAATTTCATAAATAAATTCCCATTTTCTTTTTTTCCTGGATATAACCGAAGTCATCAGGTGGTTTCAAATAATTCGATCATGGTTTACAATTTTTCTTTAAAGTTGCTGCTGTTTTTTTTTTATTTTTGCTTTTGTCATCTATTTTATAATATAGAAAAAAGGAGTTATTTAAAAGTTCTGAAGTTAATTATAAAATAGGAATGAACCAAGTCAGTAAAGATAGAATTGTGGACAAACTAAGAAGTTACTTACCCAGAAAAACATTGATTCTTATATTTTTGAACTTTCTAAACGTTTGGAGTTCTAACAATATATCGTGCAAATTGTACATCAGTATTTGTAGAATTGACCAAATTATAGAATTTTGAGAGAAGCAAGTTCAAGGATTCAAGAACAATTGGTGAACGTCAACGACTTGTAGTTATTCTGGAGTTAAACAACTCGTTTTGTTTGATTTATTTCGAGGCCGCCTTTCAATTTTAACGTACGTTTTGTTCTAATCCGATATGGTAAAACCATGGGAAAAATGAATTATTGTCTGAACTATTTAGAATTCTGCTAATGATAGAAATCTTACCAAATCGTACAGTAAAACCGACAATTTGTGGATTATTTTTGTACGATTTTAGTTTGAATATTTCCTAAATCATGGATCTGAAGTCCAGGATAAAACTGTAAGTGTTTGGGGACTTTACACGATATACATTACTCGAAAACGTTTTTTGAAATTAATGAAATTCGAAGAACTGTTCAGTTATTAGAAGCAAACGATTCAAATTGTATTGATACCGATCTGAAACGGTAATCGTATGATGTATGTTTTTGAGATTTGATTTTATCCTAGACTTTTATTAACGAATTATAAAGAAATGTAGAACACCGATTTCTTAAATAATTTTTTTTTAAAACAAATTTAGTTTGATTCTGATCGCCAAAAAGTCATTTTAAAAACGGATGATATAGTGTCCTCTGAAAACTGTCAAATTCCTTAAATTAATCTTATACATTTAAATATTGCTACAAAGTTTTATCCAAAAATGACAATAAAAGACCTACAAAATTTTTTGATTAATACAATTCTTAGCTAATTTTTGTTATTTAAATGAACTTAGCAATGAGGTACCGTTATAAGGTGAAATTAAGGCTCTTATCAGGACATTTTATAAAGGACCAAAGAAGATATTTAATGAATTTAATTTAAAAAGCATACTTGCAGTGTTTCCAGTCTGTTTTGTATGGGTTTAGCAATTCTTAAAACTTGTCCTCCGTATGGCGATTGCCTGCCACTATTGGTTCTAATATAAAACTTATAAGTACTTTATTATTTTGTGCTTTTTTAATCAAAGATTTATAGGCGTTGTATGGAAATAAATAGAATTTGTATTGTTTAATTAAAAGAATTTTTTAGAACTTATTCCATACTTAATAATTAATTAGGAGTATCCGGATTCATACGCGAAATTTTCAAAACTTCATATTTTTTTTTAGTTTCCTATTTTTTAATTTAATTAAAATATTTCTTGTTTTTATTTTTGAATTCCATAAAAGTTTTCTAATTCATTTAAAAACGATTTGAATTAATTTAAAAAATTTTCACTTTTCATTTCATCCACGTGAATAAAAAAATAGAATATATTTAAAACAAGTTTTCCTTTGCTTTTCATAATTATTTTCAAATTTCATATTCTTTCAGCAGCAAAAACAAAAGAAAATCTAACAAAATAAGAAAAATTTAAAGAAAGTATGTGAAAAAAACAAAAAAAAAAAACTCCTTGAAAAAAGAAGAATTTTTCCGATGGCATGTAAGGATTCCTTCTCGTTTACCACAAAATTTTTTTTTCATTTTAATATTTTCCTTTAATTTTTCTTTTTTTTTTTTATTATTATTATATTTCTTTCATATTAGTGCAAGTATAGGAAAATTCCTTCAAAAGGTATAAGAATGAAAACGTTTTTCTTTTTTGTTTTATTTTGTAGCAAGAAGAAAAAAAACAACGGAAAATTTCACTTTGTTCTTTTTTACTTCAGTAGAATTTGTTTTTCTTTTTTTGTGTGTTCATTTTTAGAAAAAGCACACCACAAGATTTTCAGATGCTTTTTTTTTTTTAAAGAAAAGCACAGATATAAACGAATTTTCACATATATTTTAGTATTTTATAAAAGAAAAGCGAAACAAATCATTGCAACAAAAAAAAAAAAAACTAGAACACACGAAAATTTAAATTAAAAGCAAAAAAAAGAATGTCTGGTATGGCAAACCACCCAACTTTCTTAGACACAATGTCGAATCAATTCATTATCTGATTATAATAACCTATCTTTATACCAAATTTGAATAAAATTGAGTAATCCGTTTTGGAGTAATCTTATATTAAGCAAGCGAAAATAACCAACTTCCGATTTGGCATTTCCGCTAAAAACTTAGCCAATTGCTCCAGTAATACTATCTGCCTTGCCTAGTGTATTATAGTTTTATAACGGTTAGGATATACATAGTTCAATGTTAGGCCGAAATAACCCCCTTCTAGTTTATCACTTCCAATGAAACGCTAGTCTATTCTTCACTTTAGTTCAGGATATGTGTGCACCAAATTTGGTTGAAATTAGTGATGTAGTTCTTAAGACAAAAAAAAACTACTGATTACGCATTCTCGGGAATCTAATCAGCCGATCTCCTTGCTAAAGTCTATCATAGAACCATAAATATGAATAAAATTGAGTAGATCCTTCTTAAGTTATTGTTACAGACACACATATATATAGACATCTTGAGAAAATAGTCAATTCGACTTCAGAACACCTCAGAATATATGTATTCCCATTGAAAACTGACTATCAAATAACAATACTTTCTTATCCCTTATTAGGGTCTAAGAAAGTAAAAATATGTACAAAATCATGTTCGCATATGCAAAAAAGGAAGAGACATGATATTAGCGGGATGATGTGGTTCAGAAATAGGTGGTATTTATGGTTTGGATATAAAATGAATAAATTTCTTTTAATTTTTTTGTTTTTTTTTTTTTGTTGCTGTTGGTTAGGGGATGAATTCATTTTGTTTGGAATGATGAAACTTGGAAGCAGCTTCAGGCTTGTTCTGTAATTAAAATCGTGTTAAAGTGGAGCAACGGAATGATGAAAGGAAAGAAAAAAGAAAAATACACACAACAAGAAGAAAGAAATCTCAAGGATTCTTATATGTAATTCAGTAATGCCAAAATAAGAATTTCAATATATTATAATGTATTCTGGATAAAGAGGCAAAAAAAAAAAAACACCATATTCGTGTATAAAAAAAAAGAAAAAAGAAAAGAGAAGAAAGCCTCAAAAACAAGAAGAAGATAAACGAAGTAAAAGAAAGTGATTTGAATGTTGCTAAGAGAATTACTGATGATGTTGTGGTTGCCTTTTTTCTTTTGCGTACACGCAAAATGTATGCCTTTTTTATTTTTAAAATAATTCTGTTTTAACATACTCCGATATTGATCCTTGATATTAATGGAGAAAATAATTCGGTTTGGCATGAAAATGTTGAAGGTGAAAATTCTTGAAGATTTCCTTTTTTTTTTCTTTTGTAAAGAATTAATTTTTAATTTCTTGAATATCATCTTGAGAGAATGTTATTTTTGTTGCGATTCTATGAATAAAATAAGAAAATTGTGTTGGACGAACTAACGAATAATTAAAATACATAAAATACCAACCAACCATTCGATATAGTATTTATTTGCATTTGAAATGTATTTTGGTACATTTTCTGGAGCTCATGCCTGTTCACAAGGCATATTTTCATTACTAAGTGATAAAAATGAGCATCAAAATACACACAGTGTAGTCGATTCTAAGGTACAACAAACTTATTATTAAACTAAAAGCAATAAGTTATAGCAATTGAATCTATTTGAGTTTACTTTTTGGAATTAATCATTATCTAGTTCAGCTGATGACAATAATTAAAGTCTTTGAATAGCTAATTTGTACCCAAGCAGAAATTTAGTCAATGGTTTGGCTGAAATTTTGAAAATTTTAATTGAAAGAAAGACACAGGGTTAGGCGACGTAATTTGGTACTTAAATAAACCTATTTTTTTTTAGTTTGGTAAAATTAACTTTATTTTTGCTCGGGTCTGCATTATGAACTGCAAATAATTGCAATTATAAGTTTATTTGCCAATCCTTTGAAAAGCTACGAAGGTGTGTTATTATATGTAGATCCAATACAACAATACACCTCAATTTACAACAGAAATGGAATACTCCTAATATTTTCAAAGACTTTATGTATATTTTCGAAACTATTCTTTTCGTTTGGTGAATGACAGTATTAGGATAGTTCATACCTAAAAACCCAAGTCATCTGGGCAGCTTGATGTTCAGTTTTTTTATTGAAAAAGAATACAACGAAAGAAGTTTAATGTGTAGAGATATGAGTATACAAGAAGAATCAATTGAAAATCGTTGGAAATCTTTATAATTAGCTAATGGCTACGTTTACACCGACAAATTTTTAGGTCACCTGACTAAAAGTTAGGTTTGGGTCAGACGTGTTTACACCATACTAGACCTAAGTCTAAAACAACGTCATATGTGAACATTTATAGAACTTGGATATCAAGAAATCAGCTGTTATCTGTCAAAAGTTTTTAAGTCGATTTAAATTTAAGGTAAGTCTTCAATTTAAGTGACCTAACCTAAGTTACTTTGGGCGTGTTTACACCTTCATATTTAGGTCGACCTAAGCACTTAAGTCTCTTTTTAAGTCTCGGTGTAAACGTAGCCATTGTTATTACTTTCAAAGAGAGATGGACCTAATTAAAAATATAGGTAGGGCTTTACGTCGTAAATGTTCCTTTTTTTCCGGAATACTTTCAAATATCTTTTACACAGAATCCGAATCAAAAATGATGAATTAGGAAGAAACGAAGTAACATTTTCCTTTCCTATTTCGATAACGAAAATATTTTTCCAATATGAATGAACTTTAAATTTGAATTGAAGCGTCCTGGTAATTGTATCAAAAAACCAATACAAACCAAAACTATAATCAAATCTAAATAGAATTTCCCTAGTTAACCGATTCTATGGAAGCAAACTCTACTGAATTTCTTGCAGAAAAATTTAATCCAGTCCAAATTCTTTTATACTGATGATTTATCTGGGTCACAAGAAAATATGTTAATTACGCGAACAATCTAGAATACTAGACTGTTATTTTTAACATTAAAAAAAAAATCGTGTCTGAGAAATGTGACAAATATAGACGCTACAATCGCGGTTATTCTATTTTGGTTCATTGACGGTTTCTGAATATTAGGCGGAAGTTTACGTATAAACACTTCGAAAGGATATAATTTGTCCTTCAGTTTATAATTACATAAGAAAATATTACATAAAAAATCTATTAATGAAAATCAATTCTAAATTAAGAAAAATTCTGTAAACTTTTCAAAAATCTAGAGTCTGGAAAATATGAAAATAAAAGAAAATCATAATGTTTGTATTAATTTCCTTTTCATTTTTTCGTTCTCAGTTTTTTTTCTTAGAATATTTATATGTGTGTATATAGTTTGGTAAAGAAGAAAAACTTTCACTTTTTCATAATAAATATATATACCTTTGGTTATTTCGTCACAGTTTTCACTTTCATATAAAAGCACGCGCATATCGTACATAAAAGTCCTATATAGTGTGTAGTGTTATTATAGCCAAGGATAAAAGAAAAAAACAGTTTCCTTCATTTTATAACTACGTATATTTAGCATACATATATATATATATACGTTTTCCACCATTAAACTAATGATGCTATATAGTACTCGAGCCCCTATTTTACAAGGGAGTTTTTCTTTCTTTTTCTTTTTTTTAAATAATGTTTCATATAGCATAAAGTTTTGTGCTGATCCCAAACAAATGCGCGCTGTTGTGGCTGTTTATATTTTCTATTAAAATAAAACCTAATAGTAGAGAAAACTCTTCTTCTATATACAATTTTATATTTCAAACGAGCGAAAAAAAAGTAAAGAAAAACTGAAAAGTCCTCCTCTTTCATTAAAACTTTTATTTACGCACGTATACACTTTAGGAAAAAAAGAAGAAGAAAAACTGTACACACGTATACAAACTACCACGCACAATGTTCATATTCAAAAAAGGCAAAAAAAAAAAATATGAAAAAACTTGGTGGCAGCAGTAGCATCCTCTTCTGTAACTCTAGTCGACATTAGATAAAATTCAAATAAATTACAACTACAAAAATTTTTCCTAAAACCTGACGTTCCTGCTCGTTCCTTTATACAAAACAATTGAACGGGTAGGATATAGAGAGAGTAACATAGATGGGATATAATGATAGGTGGTAGGCTAACTTTTGAAAATAAAATAATAGTATTATAGTAGTGTTAGTAGCTGGAATTGGAATCAGAGGATGTAGTTAGAAATATTCAAAATTCCCTACTGTGAAAGATATCATTGAGATAGCAAAATTCTTTTTTTTTTGCTCTTCTATATTTTCAGGGTAGTAGGTATACGATTTTTTTTTAATTTATGTGACAAAAGGGCTTACAAATACATTCATATTTATGTATAGTGCGAGATTTTTGCCCTTCAAAATATATTAATATAGAAGGCATAGGTAAATTCGTTAGTGGAGTAAAATAAAAAAAGAATTCATCATCATACTCAAGTGTACTTCTTAAATTGTAGAATAGCGAAAAAAAAACAAAGAAGCATTTACCATCCACCTTCAAATTGTATATAAATTCTGGAAAAAACTCTCAATTTCTATTTTATTAGTCAATGGTTTGTGAATGGTGGATAACGAATTTTATATATATGAAATGCATTGAAAAGTTTTGCACCCTTGATTTTTTCCTACCATTAAGAGCTGACTAGAAATTCAAATTTGCCATTAATCCCTATACTCACTGTATACATATTTTCATAATTATCCGTCTTAGCATTAGCCACGACTACAAAAAATTAAAAGTGGGAAAAATATCATGCATTTTTTAATTAGTACGTAAGCCAAAATGACTTGATGGACATTTTCAAGAAGTACAAATAAACCCGTTGATGAACGGGCGACACTAGTAGAGAAACCGTAAATTTGGAGACTAACTGGCGCAAGTGACAACAATTTAGGAAAAAGGACACTAAGATTTGCCAGTGAAGAGAAAAAAAACGATGTCTGTCAGAGATTTTTCAAACAAAATGAATATCAGTAAGAGAATGATTTAATTAATTCTCTGGAAAGGAGGTGTCAGGTGGCCGATATAGTTTTTGTACAGAAAAATAATAACCCACCTAATGTCCCATAACATCCGTCCATTAATAGAAATTGGGCTGTAGTAAAAAATGTCATTAGTAAGGAAGGATGTGCAAAAAATGTTTCGCGGTTATGAACGTTTGTTTGCACCAAAGTAACCAATCAAATTTAAGCAAAATATATTGTTTTGTGTCATGAAAAGTCTCTATATTTAGTAAGTCGGCAAGTGATTAAAAACAGAAATTAATATGAATAGGTCTTACTTTAAACTTTAAGTTAACAATAAAAATTATAAAAAAGATTTTAATTGACTGCTTACTTTTTTCTTTTTTATATCAATTTGAAAACAGTGCAAATTTTTTCAGTGCACTCCTTATATAGAGTGTTATATGAGAACGCACTATGATTATCCTTATTCAAGAACAACAAAAAACTGAAAGCCCAACGAACCGATGTGAAATGAATAGAAAGACCAAACAACACTGGTCCTTCTAGTTTCGTATAAAAATTATGTCTATCTTATATATATATAGTATATAGTGCATTTTATTATAATATAGAGAAACATGGGGCAATTATTTGTTATTTAGGGGAGTGAACACCCTATTTTTAAAATGATCTCATCATACTTTGAATAGTGGTGGATGATGACGATAATAATATGCTTGATATAGAAATATAATGTAAAATATTGTACACCTTTCTATCTAGACAAATAAAAATTATATATATATATATATGGAACTAGAAGTATAGAATAATGAAAAAAAAGGAAAAAATCTAACATCCCTATTCAAAGTTTTCTACCATCAGGTTTTGAATCTCTTTATACCATAGTATACGACTCTTTCACATTAATATATAAATACACTAAAAAATAGGGAAATTCATTCCCATTTTTTTTTTTCGTACACTAACAACGGCTCCATAGGGAGCATATAGTTAGTTAGATGAGAGTTTTAGATGAATATCCTTCTATATCTATATATATATTTATAAGCATCCCTTTTTTTTCCATGAAAGGGGATGAAAATCTATAAAAAAGCGCCGCGCAAAACACACATTTAGCACATTGAATCACCATCTCTAAAGCACAAGGGTGACATTGAAATGAAGTTGGTTTTGTTTTTCTTTTTGCTTTCCTCTAAAAAAGAAAAATTTGTCTGGATACTTTATTATATATAGGAAAATAGGAAAATGAAATAGTATAAATCCCATTATTTTTGTAAAATATTCAGAAGTTGTAAACCTTTTTTTTTATAGTATTTGATAAATTCATAAACAAAGGTATAAAAAATGAAACTATGAATGTAAGCTTATTGGAAGTACTATTAACACGTTTAGATATGGGAAATTGAAAGTTGAGTCGAGTTCTATTTCATAAGCGTGAGTACTAACTGATACTCAGAATAACCAGAAAAAGGTTGGTTATAAACTATTCCTAACATAAAATTACGTTAAGTTCGAAATTAATGAATTACCAGGGTAGGAAATAATTTTTAACCTATCTAATCAAATATGTATCAACAATTCCCCAAAGGTATCCTCGAAATAAGTCCTCGAAAGGCGTAATAAAAAGGTGTTTGCAAAATGGACTCCAGAGCGGGAATTCGGGGACTTTTATAATACTTCGACAAGAACAGATCCATGGATGCTACTCGAATAAAGTTTCTCGGTAAAAATTAAAGATGTGCCAAATTTCATGCAACATTAAGTCATTAACAACAATTCCGTGAATTGGAAATAATCAAAACTAGTTCTCGGTTTTCTTCTAAAGATTCATTTGGATTTTTAAGTTCGGAGAGTTATAAAGGTATGCTTAAAATGTCGGGAGTAAAATGGAAGTCATCATATTTATCCAATTTTTGAACATTTTTAAATAAAATAGTTTCTAAACTTTGTGCAAGTCTTTTGCAAATACTTCATTCCATTTTTGACTTGAATCAATTTCAACTCATCTCAATAATGAAGGATATTTGAGTTTGCCCAAGTTCTATTAATTTCAAAATTTATTCAATTTCAGTTTCAAGTAAGTTCCGTGGAAATTCAATCAACCATGGAACCATGTTACATATATGCACATTTTATATGTTCTTCTAGTTTATGGAATTTACTTATGTTTATCCATAACTCTCTTATTATTCATGACATTAATGAATCAACTAATATTTTTTCCACCTGGCACTCAATAAACAACCCTCTTTTTTTTTCTCTAAACTTCATTCACAGCTAGTTGAAGCTTACAAAAATTCTCGACTAAAGAACCCCAATCGCTCATCACTTTAAATTTTGTCGTCTATGAACGGATTTCTATGCAATATCAGAAAAAAAAAAAAATGGGGACTAAAACATTGTTGAAGACATGAGAAGGATCTTTATGCTTCTCAATATTTTTTGCCATCATTAAAAATGGGATTCCCAAACACACACAGACACACACACACACATTGATACATTGAATAGGACGAAATTTCAAGTTTAGCAAATATGTTTGGTTATGGATGAAAGGATCTAATGACTATAATAACAAATAAAAAGAAAAATTGCATACTAAAAGGATACAAAACATTTTTCATATTGGTTTGTGTTTGTCTGTCGTTTATTTATTTCTTTATATTACATAGTTTCAGGAGTCTGGTACAGCTTTTTAGATTTAGATGTTTCTTTTTAAGCTTTGGATTTGTTCGTTTTTGTTTTTGCTTTTTTTTTGTTTTTGTGTTATTTAAAAGGACATACAAATGAAGTATGAAAAAATGTGACTAAAGTGAATAATAAAAATTATTTCTGGACAAAAGAAAAATGGGATTCAAAGGAAAAACAAAGGCGAAAACCCTTTTTATTTTGCAAATTTTTATATAAACTGAGTGCAATTTATTCTTTACTTCTTTAGGACACTTTCTTTGCTACTGATTTTGAAGCGTGTATAAAACTGAACATAATGAATTTCTTTTCGAATGTCATTTTTATTTAAAATTAATTTTTTTTAAGAACGTTTTATCCCTTTTTTTTATTTTGAAAAGGTATAGCACCTTTGGGCGTCTAAAAATTTGTCCTTTTTAAATATAAAAAATCATTTTCAGGGTTTAAAAATCTTCTATTTGATATTTTATTAGTCAAGTAAAAGTTCAAAGATCTCATAAATTGTGACGCCAAATTGGGGATCATTTGAACATGAAGTTACACGTGGACATTCCTCAGGCACTGTAGTTGTCCGCAGTTGGAATTCAATCTAATTACTGGTATTTTTCATAAAATTCAATGACATATTAATCGAAGTAATTAGTATATAGATTTTAATAGAAGGATATTTCTCAGAATGAGAATCTAGCTGTACTTTTCATCTCTAGATAGGAAAGCCAATATCTGGTTATTTCTACTTGAAGCTAGTTGCCTACCCTAAACTGACATTAGATTGATCTCAGCTAGTTAAATGTGAAACCTGAAACCGAAAAAAAACTTTTTTCCTAGACTTCAACAAGATTTCTCACTGGTTAGAATCTAGATGCCTAATATACTTGATTTTAATGGGAAATCCAGTCAAGTTGGGTGTAGAGAATAGTAAATGAAAGGTAAATATAACATGAAAATTATTAATAAATCTCCTCTCCTGAGTTTTTGTCTGAATATATGTTTCTAATTAAAAATTTCCTCGAAGTGAAATATGAAAAACCTAATAAGTGATGAAAATGTATTTGCAAAAAAACAGCAAAAAATTACACTGCACTTTGAAAAGAATGTAAATATTTCCAAATTGAAAAACTGCACTTTTTCGCAGTGCAGTATTTTTTAATAAAACCGCGGTTCATCAAAAAAGAGATTCGTTTGAATTTGTTCAAAAATATATTTTTGACATTTTCCGATCCCAAGAGTCTTAGATACTACTAAGTAGACTGCAGTGTAGAAAAAACGACAAGTCTTGTTAAAAATAGTGTTCCAGAAAATCCATCATTTTGGAAAAAAAAAGAAATTTGTCGCATATTTTCGGGAAACATTTTATTTCATTTAAATTGTAATTAACTGAAGGAGAGAGTAATGGGCAATGAGAAAAAAAAACATTATTACGAAAGCATTAAAAATTACGGGCGTGGCTTTTTTTATTTTTTATAAATAATATAAAACGAAAGCTTTCTCCAGAGTAGGTGGCACACACAGAAGACTTTTTTTTTCCCATTATTTATTTGTTTTTATTTTTATTTTTTAATTTTATTTTTTCAGTGCATACAATGCACATTTATAATAGGCTGGCAGCGAAAAAAAAGAAAAGCATTGCACTAGGTCTTTTTTTCATTTCGGAGAACCACATTGAAATGAATTTGATGCAATTCACCATTGAATAAGACTCCACCTTTAGTTGTTGATATTTAATGAGCTTAATCTGGTCCTTCAGATGAACGAGATTTTAAGTGAGATAAATTCGTTTAGTTTTGAGGACCATCTATTTCGAAATCAGATTTTGTTAAAAAAAAGTTTGTAGACCTATTGGTTAGGTTACACTAAGGAAAGGGGTATCTTTTTAATATCACCACAGCAAAAGTATTGTAAAAAACAAATACTAATAACGAGATATCTTGTTTACAGATTGAAAAACTATGCCACATGAGAGTAGAATTTGTATGTTTCTTGATATTACTAAACATCTCTTAGAATTTTATTATTCCAAAGAAATGTTAGACTCTGTCGTCTCTGCTAGCTAGTCAGTTTGGATTCAAAGGTTTTTAGTAAAAGAGCACCCTCCACACTTTAATTGTAATTCATTTGTGTTGGGATGATTTGAGAAATCCAAAAATATGATGCTGAAGGAAAAGAAACTGAAATTAATTTGAAATAAATTTTCTTAGACCTTAAATGTTCCTTTGTACATTTCTATTCATACTGCTTCAAGAGTAATTCTAATCCTCAGATTATGATAAATTTCTATCTGAACCTTATCAGTTTTTAAGAACTCTACGGGTAATTGGCAATTCTCAGACAGAGTGAAGGTTGTATGTACTCAAACAAGTTGAGATCAAGAACTATCGATAGTATTATCGTCCAGTAGTAAATTAAAAAATTAAAAAAGATTTCGAGATTCCCTAAAAATTCCACAAAATGTCTTAATAATAGTTAATATAAGAATAAAGTATTTGAAAAGTTAAAAGACAATATTGTGTTATACGAAGAGTAATATACATTCTATTATACCAAAGACTGTATTAACGTTGGATTTATTAGGAGAATTTTTGAAAGAAAACACTTTCGCAGACAATAGATCCATCAACATTTAATTCGGACAATTCTTTAAACATTTAATATGCATCCTCATTTAGTAATACTTCTAATTCTTCATTTTGAAATTTTTTGACTGTCCTGAAAGCTCTTTGTCTTCCATGCTAAAATTACTAATTTTAAACCAACCATATTCACAATAACCCTCCGCAAGCTAAAATCATGACTTTCACCAGCACTGTTAATTACATTGAAGCAAAAAGTAATGTCTCCCGCAAATGCTGTTTTTTGGTCACAAAAGTCCAGATTATCAAGTTAATAAAAAACTTTTTTGTTTCACACTTTACCTATATGTTATATACTAGACTTTAATAGCATATTAACAGTACTTCAAATTAAATGTGTTTCCATTTTAGGTGAAAACTTACAAGAAATACTACCTAAGACCTCTACTAGAAACCGATGACTTTAAATTTCCATACCCGAATATCTATCGGTGGTGCTGACCATAGATAGTTCTTCTTCTCTATAAGCAAAGTTATATTGAATACACTAACTACCTGTTTTAGGTGCATGGTACACCTACCAAATTAATAGGAAAGCAATATTTAATGAAATATGTTGCGATAAATTTAAATTAATGTTAAATAATTGGTAATACAATACATACAGAATAATTACTAGTTAGCTACAATGGGTTACTAAATATAGATAAAAATAATTACATATGTAATATATATAGAATGATTTAAAATTTCAGGCTAGTTCCGAAAGTTTTTGTGTATATTTTTTTAATAACAATATTAAGAATCTTATATTTAATGCCCCAAAAAAAAGATCTCCAGAAGTTTCCTTTCATTAAAATACATTAACACTTGAAATACTAATTTCTAGTTAATTCGATCAAACCAAAGATATTCATAAAAGGCATTGAATATATCTGATTTATCCGATTATCTATAAAAATAAATAAAAAATCAATAAATCATCATTACTTCATTCTAGGTACATGAAATTATTATTCGAATGAACAAAAATTACCTTCAAAAAGAGAAAAAAAAAACACCTCACAAAATCCCAATAGGTGTGCAATAAACGAATCTAGAATGCATTTTCTAGATTGTTCCTCATATATTATTTTTCCACCCAAGACCACCCACCACACCACCCCAAAACATAATTTACAAGCCAATAAATTTTAAAATAGAATTTTTATTTTGGCCAATGGTTGGCGGATTTTAGGGTTTATTCTTTTTTTTTGCTTCTTGTTTTGGCTGTCTATGTTGGTGAATAGGGTACAATAATAAGGATCAGGGATAATGTAGCCAACATATGAAATGATCTGATACATGAGAGTTAGAGGTCGGTGGGAGAGAAAAAAAATCCTGACCATAAAAAAAGATATATATATATATATAAATGAATAAAGATAAATTGAGAGAAATCCTTTTTTTTTCTGGTGTCATTTTTTTGGAGGAGGCGGTATGATAGCACAGGATTTAAATATGCAAGTGATGCGTGTACATACTCTTATTTCATATGATTATATTGTAGTTGGGAACACGAAAAAAAAAGTGTATTTTTTCTATAAAAATCCTTTCTTTTTTTTTGCGTGTGTAGTATTCAGCCGTGAATTTCATTTATAATTATAATGTGGCTGGGATCCTGTCGAATATACATGTGAATGTTTTTAAGTGCATAGCTGTTATAATTGCAACTATATATATGTACTAGATTTATTATTGCATCGTATTGTACAAACAAATATTACATATGTATATACGAGAGAGCATTGCTTTTAAGGCAATTTGTCAGTAGGAACCGTTTTTTTTTTTTTTTGAAATTCTTCCTTTTTTTTTAGTCCTTTGTGGCAGGAGATGCACCTCTCTTTTCTGGATTTTTATAATATGAGGTGCATTGTAGTAAAATGCATTTTTTTTAAAATGTGTTTTTTTTTGGAAATTTTTATTATATAAAATATATTAAATTTTTTTTTTATTCGTTTTTTATTTTTCTGGTCGGGAATAAATCACATTTTTATATTTTATTCATAGAACGGGAAATATCGATAAGGTTGTACTTTGGGGTACGAGTAATCATGATGCATTGTTATCACAACATAAGCGGATAAATATTCATCCAAAAAAAGGAAAAATAAATGTTCTCGATTCTATCGAATTAATTTCAATATATTAATGTAACTTACATAAAAAAAATAAGGATTCTTCAACAAAATAATTCAACAACAAAAAAAAAAAATTAATGAAGAGCTAATATTACAATTTCGTCCGAAAACTTCGTGGTGACATTTCAGGTGAATTTAAAACCAAATTTTTTATGTCGAAATTTATTTATGTAATTATGTTTTGCTTCACATCCTTTCTATACTCTTCATCCTACCAGAATTTCTTAGGAAATTTGTTCAAGGTGGTTGTTAACAGGACCAACGGTGCTGAAATAGCTTAGCCCGGCATTGGTTGTTAATGCCGTCCACAGAATTAAAATTCTTGCCAATAAGATAATTTTATATAGACCTGGAATAAGTTATAATCTGAAAGTTTATTGTCAGGTGAAACCGCATATATATTTTGCTTATGAGGCATTTCTGACTTTGCAGTAAGAGAAAAGCATCAAGTGTCTAAAATGAACTTTGTTGTCTTCCATGTTCAAAAGCGTACAAAAATGAAGGTTTCTTTTGTTTTCAATGAAATTTCATGGTTAGGACAACATCTGAAATATACCTAATATTGGGGTCTCCGCCATAAGATTTCGTTATGTAATTACATAAATAATATCCCGATCTTACATATATCTGGCCAACTGTTACATTTTTCAAGCACCTGAAAATATGCAATTTCTTTTTTTTTCAATGGAAAAGCACTTGCTTGTTTTGAGCATGTTGTATGTGTAGTATGGATCTGTCAGAGAAGTATTCAAACATGGCAAATTTAGGTACATTATTGTATTTTCTCTGTTTTCGAGGGTGTCAGTACGTAAGTTGGTTCGTAATCTTGATTCGACCGAGCCGTAAGTTTTTGCAACTTTAGTTAGACTCTTAATATGATGGATACCAATTTCGTACTACTATAACGCCCAATTTCAGACTGAGAGATTATGATCAGTTGGAAGTTTAAGTTGAACTTAAGTTGCAAGGCTTAAGAAAATCAGTAGATCTTGTTTCAATGGATCGATTTGACTGCATTACGATATTCAATTACATTTTCGTTTCACTTATCAACATTTTCATTAAGCGACATTTTTCAAATCGTTTTTAAATATGGTGCCGAATGTTAAGAAAGCATTATTGAACATGTTAGAAACCTTTTTGAATGACTTCTCAATTTTTGAATTCAGACTAGAGACAAATAAATCGACCTGACTCAGTGATGCATGTTGAATAGCTGGACTATCCTATGTAAGTAAGCAATAAAAGTCTAGTCTTTGTACATAATCCATCCTTAAGGAAGTCTTTTTTGTAAATAAATTCATTTTAATTTGTTGTTTAACGTCATTTCAGACATTTGAAAATGTTTGCATCTTCTCATACTTATTTGTCATAAAATAAAAATTTTTCTTGATTAAAAGGAAACTACAATAAAAATATAAAATTAAAAACACTCAGTTTGGTTTTTAATGAAATGAACAACAAAAAACTTGAAAACTATAAAAAAATGTAGAACTTTTTGAAATAATTCCGTTCTTTTAAGCACTTTGTAATGTTGGTTCCGATTTCATTTTATCTCACCCGTGCAATTCTTTTGCTAAATTAAATCCTTTTTAAAATTTCTTTTTTTTTCTTGTTCATATCAAAAAATAATGTATTATATAAAATACATACTATTTTTCCTTTATTTTTAAATTCTGCTATATAGTTCTTATGATGTTTAAAAAACAGCCTTAAGAGTTTTTCTTTAGTCTCCGCTTTTTTTTGTATGCAAATAAAAAATACAAGAATATTTAATTTTGTATATAAAAAAAAAGTATTACAAAAATGCATCGTTCAAACGACACAACAAGAATTTACATAGAAAAAAATATATCAAAAGTGTTTCTTAAATTTACAGGAAAAAGAACACAATACTGAATCAAGTCATTCGTTACAACTATGCTAAAAGAATGACACATTAAAAAATAATATAGAAATATATGCATTTTAATGTTATTTCGTAGGAAAAAAAACCTTAAAAATGGTTTAAATAACAATCATTTTACGTTCTGATTATTCCAATAATGAAATTTGCAGGTTTTACCCTATCCTTCGGAAGGCCCTAATGAAATGTGCAACTAAACATTAAAAATTAAATAACGAAAATGTTCTTTTTTAGAAATTAAATAATGTACTTCCTCCGTCCCAACATCTGGTATACATAGCCCTTTTACTTTTGTGCTAAATTTTGATGTAGATCAGCCAAAGAAAAGAAACAGATTGCGATTGTTCTTTGAAAAGAACAGTGATTTTTATCTGTTCTTTTTCACAGTTTGGTTGAAAAAATATTTTATTTTGTATTGAAATTAAAGACAGAGTCAGAGTCGGGATTTAAATGAATTTGAAAATTTCAAGAGTCAGAATCGGAGTGTGAGTTTATTTTGACCACTCCACAATTCTTGTTGCAGCAACACTTTGCCTTTCGCTAATCATCCATCAATTGTTTTCACCTATTCTCTGTCTTGAAAGTACGTATTTTGGAGGCATATTGTCGTTCGTTATGTTGCAACGGGTATCATTTTGAATTGCAATAATTTTTATATAGTATGTATACGACAAGGCCATGGTGCCTATTCTCGAACTCAGGCGAGTTTATTAATATGCGACTTGATTCGTATACTTCCTTTTCTTTCCCGGTTTAATATGTCATATTCTCGTATCAAGAGTTTCGAATACGAAAGATGTAAGTATGGCAAAATAAAAAATTCTTTGAAAAATATAAGATTGTTGGTTTGGGCCATCAAAATTATTTTTAAAAAACACATTTTCGTAGCCAGGAATCCATTTTCGGTACGCTAACCCTACTTAATTGCTTTCCATATTGTTAAGATATGAATTCACTTGCATATGAACGACCAGAATACCAGTAAAATGGACTGAGTTCGAGAATAGGCACCCATATGTCAAACAATAAACAATTTCTGACATTACCTGTTATAACATATATCCGAAAGGAAAATTAATTTAAACTTAATATATGCTAATATTATTATATTCTCTTCGAACTTCCATATTCAGAAAATCTTAATTTAAGACTGAGGGAGTATAATTATTCCGTTTAAAAATATCCAGATTTTGCAACCAAAAAAAAAAATATTTAATTTGAAATTCCTTATGAATTGGAACAAGCCCACTTAAAAAAACAAAACAGCACACAAAAAAATCTATAATTTCATAAAGCAAAAATATCCAAGCAACAAATCTTCAAGTCATTGAACCCACCACAATTCTTTATATACAGTTTCGCAGCTTCCAGCGTTCATTCATCCTTCTTAGATTCAACCAGTTGTTATGTTGTTGACGTGATGATTTGATCTACACCACAAAATTGCGCATACTATTGGTATCGGGTCCTTAACCTCGATTACAACAAAACCAACCAAGAAATACAATAATTCTTCTTCCTCCTGTTCCTGAATGTTTTCTCCAAAGATGTTCTCTCTTTGAACTGGTTTCAGTTATTTTAGTCCAGAATATACTATACATGCATTGGCCTTGCAATTGCATTGACGAATGCAAGAAGACGCGAAAAAATAACAATGAACACCTTCTTTTTAGAGACCAAAACGTGCCCCAACGAAAACGTGAATTTCCATTAAATACTAACCAAAAATATAAATAAGAAATGATTGAGTTCTTATCTGGACGTTTATGACATATCCCGTGTGTTTTATTTGATGTAAATTGGTTTTTTGGGATACGTCTTGTAAGTAAGTAAGTAAGAAAAACTGCATTTGTATATTCCAGTTGGTTAGGAAAATGAAAAGTTCAAAGCACTTTTAAAGAATATTCGTATTTATGATTCTAAAGTTTTGTTGTGTTTTGGTGTATGGATCACACCTTATATTACGTTTATTGGTTTTTTTTCACTGAAAATATTATAAATGATTCTATCCGAGAGAAATTTGAGAAATTTGAAATTATCATAAAAAATCGCAATAAGTAATTTGCATATTCATGCATTTTATCATTTAGTTAAAATAGTTTTCCAGTTAGTACATGAAATACTAAAATCTCGGGAATATTTTACTGGGAGAATGGTATTGTCAACTAGAATTACATTTCGTCCTATAAGTAGGTTGCTAACGTGAAATTCTAGGAATACCTATCAAGTTAAATTAAGGCTGAATCTTCTGAGTATATCTAGAAGACATTGGCTGAATCATAGTTAAATAAGTTCATTTATGATATAACCCTTATCCTCGAGTGCCCGGAAAACTTTTTTTTCGTACTCAGCTGGTTTCCAAAGCAATATTGAGTAAAGCGAGCTCTATAGATAAAAGGAACAAGCGGTACATATATACCTGGTCCGGCAATTGATTGAACCTGATGGTTAAACTAAAAGGCGGTTACCATTCGAATTATTTTAAAAATTAACTATGTATTATAAACTATCATCTTCATCAATATTAATAAAACCGGTCAATAAACAAAAAACTTACAGCAATTTAAAATCCGGAGACTTCAAGTCCCGGACCTAATATATATTAAATTTATTTCTAGTTAAAAGCTACTAGATCAAACCTATTACGAAATATTGGCTAAAAATCTAGTTCACATGATTTTGTTCGCTTACTGCCTTCAATTTTAGGAACAAATCCAACTGGAAATTCTAGGAATGGCCATCTACTTAAATTTTGCTTGAATCTAGTTAAAAAAAAGCTTTAGAGTGTAATGATGCAATCTGAAGGAAGAAGAATGGTTTCCATTCAACATACTAAAGATGTTAACAAGTGTTTCTTTTTAATGCCTTAAAACTTCATTTATTGAATTATCAAACCATTATTCTTATTGCCGCCGGATATAAACCATAGTAATTGATTCCATTTTTCAAAGGATTTTCGAATACTTATTAAAACTTTAAATTTTTTTCAGAATTCAAAGAAACATAACTCTGTCTCATATAAAATACATGAGTTATCCGGTTTTAGATATGGGAAAAAAAGTCTTGTATAGACATTAGGGTTAAAATGCAATTCCACTGGTGATATAGCCAGTACTGCTCCTGAAATTCATTCTCCTCAAAACTTTCCACTTCGTTTTCCTTAACCGCCATAAAATTATCCTTTAATACATACCATTAGAATTTTCATACGAACTTCAATTTCAATATATCTCATTGGTTCCTGTAAATTGCTCTCATCCAAAATAACACATCATCCTTTCTGGGTTTTTTCCTTCCTTTTTTGCTTGCCTATCACACCATCAATTGCCCTTGAAAATCATCACATAAGATTGCCAGACAGTTGCTAGCCGTAAGGGTGTTAAAATAAGATGAAGAAAAAAAAAACACAAAGTTGACACTTGTCAGCTTTCCAAAAGAAAAAAAAGAAGAAGATGTTTGTATGTTATTTAGTTGTGTACAAAAAAAAAAAAAAAAAAATCTGACGACCTCCCAAATTTACCGACATAACGACATCATTCTTCTACCAGAATCGTTTTCAACCAAACAAAAAAAAAAAAAAAAAATATAAGGAAAATCTTATAAAATCCTACGAAATAACCTTCCCATTCAATTTGATGAAAATAAGGAAAGACGGAAACCCCAAAGGACTACACAAGAAGGGCATCATCGTGACGAACAGACTTTTAGATATTTTCCAAGAGACTAAAATCATTTTTTTTTTTTTTGTTGGTGTATATTTTTCTTTTTTTTCCATTCTTGCTGTTGTTCTTATAAAGAAGAGGATTTTCTTTTAGTGTTATTATTATACTGACTGACTGACTGTGACTGACTTACGGGGAATGATGACTACGCACCGAAAACTGCTGAAATCGTCACAATAATTTTATGTCGGTCTGATATTATGATGATGATGATGTTGTCATGATGTCATCGTAATCATCACCCGCAAAAAGAAAAATGTTCAAAGGTGAAAAAAAGTAGTAATAGTAACATCAATATAAACGATATCCAAACAATCCAGGAACGATAACATATTTAAGAAAAAAAACCAAAAAACAAATGTTAGACCCTTAAAATAATGGGCAAGGACGAAAAATACACATACAAAAAAAAAAAATATTCTACTGAGATTATATCGTGTAGTATAAGAAATTCTATACCAAAAAACATCCTTTCCTTTTTGGGATGGAAATTCGAAGGAACAATTCAAATAAAGGAACTGCAACAACAACAACAACAAAAAAGGGGACACCATCAAGAAACCAGTTTTTCTTGACCTAGTAAAACCATTCCAAATCCCAGGTGATGAAAACTGTATGATGAAGAATTTTCGAAGGTGATGCTTTTTCGGGGGTGGTGGTGTGAATGATTGTGTGGGATATGGTTCTGTGGTGATGATGAGGATGTAAACAATTTTTCTCTTCTTGTTTTTTTTTTTTTTTTTTTTGAGGTGGACAGGATATTTTGGATTTTTGGATTAAATTTTGGGTAGAATTGTTTGTGGTTGTTATAAGTTGAAATGGAAAAAAAAAGCAGGGTAAATGACAAGAAAAATGAAGATCCGTCATTAAGTTGATCCTTTTCTGGTTTATTTTTTTTTTGGGGGTGTATTTGTATTAATTTACTATATCTTACATTTTATAGGAATTCTTTATGAAGGGAAAAGTTTTCCTAACCGCTTAAAAGGAATAAGGAAGGATTATTATTATTATGATTATGTTGTAGAGAAGGAAAGATATAATATTAAATAATTTTTAGTGACAATTTATCTCTACTTGAATGACGTCGAGTGTGAAATATTGAACATACTTTATTGTATTGTTTTTGGCGTTATCAAATCGAAGTTTCATTGACCAGATGCCATTCAAATCAATTTTTTAATTGAATAAAATAATTAATTATCATGCTTTTGTTTTTTTCTTTAAATGAAATTTTTAATTGATTTTCCAGTAAAAGGATTTAATTATTTTTTAAAAATAGTTGTTTAATACTTTCATAATTTCCGCTGTAATGGTTTTTGTCTTTCCTTCTACAATAGTTGATAGATACTTTAAAAGTCAAAGAATTCCGAATTCCATAAAAAGGATGTACAAGGATAAACTTTTCGCAAAGAGAAGAGTTGGGTATTAACAGGGTTAATGCAATGAAAACATTGTCAAAATATTCATACATGAATAATAATAAAAAGAAAAACTCTTTTCTCTGAGTTGTAACCTTGCCGTGGTAGAAAAGCTTGCGTACTCCAATGATCCTGATAACGATGCTAGCGGGAACATTTAGTTCCCAGCAGGGTCACCCATGCTAGTAAGGTAGACGGAGAGGGGTCAGACAAATGACAACTCAAGCACACTTAAGCCAAGGTGGAATGCATCGTGCCGAGGGCTGCATGGCATCTCAGTGTGTAAAACGGGTGATGTCGTTAACGATCTCTTGGGAGAACAGCCGAAACTCCCTCGTCTCTTCGACAATCCAAAATTTTCATAACGGAACCAGGCCTTGTGAGGGACTCGTTACTGAAGTTGGACCATAATAAAACCAGAGTGCTGGTGAGCGCCTTCACGGGACATTGCCTCCGCAAGCATCTACATACCATAGGTATCCTATCTGATCCCACCTGCCGTAAGTGCAGAACCGTTGAGGAAACATCACTACACGTTATTAGTTTATGTGATGCCTTAACGGGCCTGCGAAAGAAGATCTTCGGAAAACCATTCTTGACCTTGTCGGATGTCCGAATTCTGAAGGTGGAATCTTTAATCGATTACCTGAAGAAGACAGAACTGTTTCCAGAGTTGCGACAAGCTAAAAAAAAAAAAAAGCAAGAAAAACTGCCTTTTCAAAATATTTTGAACAAGAAAGCATGGCTCAAAGGATATTTCTCGACTCAGTTGTAGAAGTCCATAACAAAAAAAAAAAAAAAAGAAAAGAAATTCATCAAATTTCCAGTAATTGTTTATCAAAAATGTTATGACATACTTTTCGGTTCTACACCCACTCATATCTAGGCAGTTTAATAAGAAAATATCGTGGGATACTTATTGATTTTTGGTCTTCTTAATCTTGTTGTTGTAGGTCTTTAGAATAAACTTCATGATTTTTTAATTAATGATCTGGAATAAAAATTTATAATTAGAATTAAAACATGAAAAAGTTTGATTAAAAAAAAACAAAAAGAAAAGAAACGCAAGCGCAATTTTAAAATAGGCCTTCTTCAAGAATAATTTTAAACAACTAAACTTTATAGGAATGAATGCCTTTCTTTTTGAAGTTAAAGAATTATGTTTTCTGAAAGAAATTAAGTTATTAGAATCCTTAGAAAAAGATTAGCTCAAAAATTATTATATGGTCTCTATTTTCCTTAGAACTAGTTATTATACGAGAGTATGTAGATATGTACGTAGTTTCTATGCTGACTAAAAGCAACAAGTATTTATTTATTTATGGTCTATAGTGAAACATGAATAACTCTCGGAAGTCATATTTATTTCAAAGCAGAGATGAACCTAATCTTTTTATTTCACGTTTGTTTTTAGAACTAATTCTAATCAGGAAAATTAATTAAAAATTAAAATTGATCCTACTATATGGGATTGTTTCGGATTTCTTAAGGTGTCTTCAGACTAACTGTTTTGTAATACGTCTTCGATAGCGAAAAGTCATGGAGAACGCATTGGTATAATGAGGTACCTTTATAATATCTATGAATATTTATATAATCTTTCGTGCACAACCCAAAATCTCAAGACCGCAAAGGCATGACTATAGATATTGCACTAAAATTACACCTAATCAAAAGCTGTTATATGTATAATTCTAGCGTTTATAGTAATGAGTTGTTCTCATGCGAACTGCAGAATAGTTATCTATTGGAATTAAAATGAGTTTTCTGTGTTTTATTCATATTTGATCTCCTAGTTCTTAGCTCCGCAATTTTTAAGTCTTGATGGTACATCTAGGCCATATACGAAAATATATTTTATTCATATATCCACAATTAACAAGGAGTATTTTCTCCTTTTATAGGCATTGAAAACTGGCAGATCTCAGTATTCTTTCGTGGCATATCGGATGGGGAGCTCTATTGGCAGTGAACATTACATCACATAATAAATAAAATCATATAAAGGACGAACTTTAGGAATGAATGTTTTTTGTAATTGCCCATACTTTGTTTTATTTCCTTTAAAGGAATTTCTATAATGTCAAATGTTACTTTGTAAAGAAGGTTTCCCGACGAAAAATAAACAATTTATATATTTCTAGTTATAGTTTTAAAAAAAGCAAATTCGCTGAACTCAAATTTATCATCTAATTAATATTAGACCTAAGTTATATATGAAACCTCTCTTCCAATATATTTGTTTTCCATTTAGAGACTTAACTAAATTTTAAGATTCGTACGAACATTTCTTTGGAAATGTCTATGAAGATTTTGATATGAGTCCAAATTACAAATAGTTATAGAAAAGGAGTTAATTCAATTATATAACTTCTTACCCTGAGTTTGTTCCAGCAGAGTTATACAATGATAATGAAGCAAAATGTATATCAACTCATCAACTCATAATTTTCGCGATTTTCAACATTACTCATCGGAATGTAATAAATATATAATTAATAATTTTATTGATAATTTAAAACAGGAAATTATGATAATAATAAAAACATTTATTTTGATAAAATGTTGAGATGCATAACAATTTCTTGACATTAAGTCTTATTTTTTACAACTTTGTAACTCTTCGGTATTGACATTACATTAATAATTTTTACATGAACATAAATTTACTATTTCTTGTTAGAAAATGAGGCAAAAACAGTTTGTATATAAATAATAAAAAAAAAAAAGAATCTCATATAGATCTACTTGTATCCTTTTTATCAGAACCTTGCTCGTTTCGCTGTTGTAGTCGCAATCATTTAACAATGAAAAAAACTCAAATTAAACATAAAAAAAATGTTCTGCAGTAATAAAAATTTCGTTACCACTGATCAATAAAATGTTTTCCGAGGACATAAAATTTGTTATAAATAATAATAATAATAATAATAAATGAAAAAAAGGAAGAATATAGTATCTACAATATACTGTATCAGGAATTACATCCTGTAAAATATGAAATAGGGTCAAAGGAGAGAACTCTGATATCATAGAAATTCTAAAAGGAAAGAAGGACTTCTTTTATGAGGCCATCTCTAAAACATATATAAAAAAAAATGAATGGATGGATGATGAGAAATGATATAGATGTATGGCATGGGATGGTTTAGTATCTCTATCATCGAAAAAAGAAAAAATAAAGAATCTTAAAAAAGAAAAGATGTAAAAAATTTATATTTAACGAGAAGATTTTTTACTTATACATTTTTATAATAAACATTGTTATATTACCAGCTTTTATTTTACATTGAAAATGTCATCTATAGAATGTAATGAAGTGGTCAAAATTTGACATCCTGAAATATATCAGATGTAGAAAGAAAAGGCAATGTTTTTTTTAATAGGAGAAATATTTTGAGGAACTAAAATACGTTGTAGCTATCTATATTTACATACGTTCTTAGAATCCTATTGAAAGTAGCTGTATGAAGTTATAACGGACGTGCGTGTATTCCACGTAAGTCTTAGAGGCTATATTCCCTATTGTGCTTTATTCTTATTAGGTTCGAGAGGCTAAGCTCAAACCATTTTAACTTTATAATAAAAAACATCGCGATGGTAAGGTTTAGATTTACTAGCACATTCGTTTTTAGAGTGCACGAATCCAGTATTGCAAGTCTGGTTCCAGAAATGACAAGGAATTTATAAAATAAAGGTTATAAATTGTAAAGGACTGAACTAATTTAAAAGGAATTGACTAATCCGGAAGGTCATCCAATTTAAAATGAAGGATTGGGCATTTTTCAATGGGATTTTGATGTAAGTAACTAGTTGAATTTCATTGACGAAGCGTGAATTTTTGAAGATTGAAAGCTTTTTTGGCTAGCATTATAAGGAACTAGTAATATCTCCCATTCTAGGACGAAGATAAAAATCTGAAAACAAGGATTTGGAAAAACAATATTAATTCTTTTGAATATTGAAGACGAAAGAATGGTAAAACTTCCCAGGACCGCCCTATCGGACCAAAAAACTTTCTAAATTTTTTGGATTTCTGTGAATTTGCTAAAAATTGCATATTTTCAGGCGTTTATTTTGTTCATATCAGCCAATATAATGATTTCAAATTCTTATAAACTTCATCTTTCACGTAGCCCCACAAAATAAAGGCCAACGGTGTTAAATCAAAAGATTTTGGTGGCAAATTGATACACCTCTACGCACAATTAGACGTCCATTAAATTTGGCTTTCAATAAATATACTGTTTACAATGACAACATTTTAGCGAGAGAAGAACGCAAGAGAAAGTGTTAAATGTCATTATTATTATTTTATAATTTAAGTATGTGGCGGGCATTGCCCGTCAAAGGCGTTTTTGGCACAGAAAATGAATGTGGGGTAGGCTCGTCATTTCCACTTAAGGGGTTAATATGTAAACCCCTCGTTTCTTCTCAATTTATAGAATTGATTCGGAATTTTAGAAGATTTCGTTAAGCCAAAAGAAGGAATAGTTTATCTATATTTTAATTTTGTCAGAAATCTTATTTTCTTTTAATGATTTAATGAAAACCGAGCAACCTGATGACTTTATAATATTGATTCGTTTCTATAATAACGTTCTTCATCCACGAAAGAAAAAAGTTTTTCTTTTTTTCTTTTTTATTATATGCCTTCAGGTTACACACGAGAAAATAAATAGTATAGAAACTTTTTTGCCTTTCCAGTTACCACAATATAAGTAATATTCATCTTTTAGTGTACAAAATGTATCAAATTGCCTTTAAATGTGTACATCAAATGGTTTTTTTTTGTTGTATCTTTTCTATGAAACATATATGTTTTTTTCTTCCATTCGAGATATTATATCAGAAAAAAAAAAAAAATACGAACATCTCGTCTCAACCATAAACGTTAGATATCGATTACATTTCGAATATTCTATTGTGGGTGGGAATTTTCTTCTTCGCTTTTTTTCTTCCTCATATTGCAGTATACCCCATAATATCAGGCTTCAGTAGTCATGACAGTAGTGGTCGTATAATAGTAATAATAAATAGGATATACGAAAAAATATTCAAACCCCGCCGTTGTCCTTTTTCATCTTGTCTCCTTCACAAAAGTAATAATACTTCTATAAAAAATACATTATTATATCTTTCATTCTATTACAAATAAAAAGAAGACGAAGTAGAAAAAAAACCGAGCCCCATATTACTACACTGTTGTACTTACGGGTATGACGCAGGGATGCCGCATTAAAAAGTGGTGAATCGTAAAAATATATACATATATATAATATGAGACTAGGAATTTTCGTGTTTCAATTCGCGATTATATATATAGTAAAATCGGGTGGCCATCATCTACATTCCAAATGAAAATATTCTCTATTTTCATTTCCTTTCTACATCCTCGCCCTCCATATACATATATAAATATAATGATATTATGATAAAAGAAACGTAGAGATGTGATAGAATTGATGGTGGTTTTGGTGCCGGAATTTTTCTGGTGTAAAAGAAACAACACGGATGAAAGAATTCGGTTACGACGAGTCCAGAACCCAGCTTTAGGGTTTCAGTTGTTGTTGGTTGTTGGGTTTTTGTGTTGCGCGTTTTGTTAAGGAAAAAGGGATAAAATAAGTTTTTAAAAAATTTATATGCTTTGTAATAAAATATCTCATTTTCTAGGTACATTTTATAAAAAGCATAAATATACAAATACAATTTTAAAATTTAAGGATTTCGGTTATGTTTAAAATATACATATATATAGATAGATGAAAGAGAGGCGGGTAGTTGAAATAGAAAACATAATTTGATAACCATATAGTTAAAAAAAGAAAGAAAAGAGAAGAAATAAAAAAAATATGGGCTACAATAATGCATGGATTGGTACATCTTATAGCGGATCTATAGGATTATATTCATATATATAGTATAGTGGCCCCCATATTGATGCGGTAACAAACGAAATTCCGTTGTAAAATCATAAAAATTTTGTAACATAAAAAAAATATACTCATTTTAATATAAACATTCGTGTTGAAACATCAAAGTATATTTTTATATTTAGTTTGAAAATTTTTATGAAACGTCAAATTTTGAGTTGGGCCATCCCAACACTCGTCATCGCTCTCCTGAACGTGTTTCTACGTTGTCTCTCCTTTCTATGGTCGCGTATCTCATAAAAATTATATATTTGAACCTTTTTTTATCGGATTGTACAGTCAACATCAGATCATCATTTGCTGCCTTCTGACTGTATCCTCCTCCATTCTCATATATGTTTTCTTTCCAAAAAAAAACATTTATAAAACTTTTTTCCTATATGGAATCTGGAGAGAGATTCGAATGAGGTAAATACAAACCACCCATTTCATAATACCACCTTGTCTAAATTTTTGGTGGTACTATTTTTATCGCCAATCATTCCTGCATCCGTTTTGTTTTTTTGAATATACGAGGACAAGAACTACAATAAAATACCATTGTACAATACAACAACCGAATAAAGGAAACAACTTTGATTATATTATATATGGGGCTTTCGTGGTAGGAAAAATTATACTCCCATCGCAATTTGTTTCATTTCATCCCAAAAGATCCTTCTTTGGGGTTTCGTAAGTTTTTTTTTTAGGTGGTGGAATTTCGTGAACTTCAAATTGTATATGATTTCTATTTTGATTTTGATAAAAATAATTAATTTATGCATTTTTTATGATTTTCTAAGATAACTTGTTTTTTGTAATTAATTTTATAGTAGGGATATTGTTCTTTAAATGAAAATTTCATAATCAAATTTTTCATAACTCCTCTCATTGAATCTTTAGGAAATTATTGAAATCCTAAAATTAACCAAGTACTTTGATAGTCCAAAATTTTATTATTGAGTTGTCTGAAAAATTTAAGACAATTTTTGGATAACAAAAAATAGTAAAGAATTTACTTACTGCCGCAAGAAAACCATATTAATTGTTTCGAAATCAAAGTCTCAATATTTTACCACTTTTAAGAATCAATTTGCTAATAAAAAGCTGGGTTTCGCCTAGCTTTTCATGTCCTATTCAAGTTGTAGAATGTTGTTCTTTTCCAATACCAATTTGGTTCCAAAGGAGAGCCATAAATGGATGTAAGTAAGCATTGAAAGATTTTATGGAAGTTTAAAATTTGTGTAATGGCACAGACTCGAATTTTCACATTGTACTATTCTCATTGTCGTCATAAATATGGATTAAATATTCCAGTGCAACTTCTTTTAACCGGTAAACGGAATTCTGTTAAAATATTACAAATTTCCAAAAAAACGCATACGACTGTATTTTAAAAGTACATGAAAAACCGCATGAAATTTTTGAACAACCCGATATTATATTATGTCAATATTTAAGCGATTACAGTGCTCGTTGGCTCAAAATTAGGTGAATTATTATACGTAATTAATAATTGAATTAATTGGATTTTATATATTTAATTAATTTCAATGTTCTAAAGGGGGCCAGTTTCATTCCAGTTCGAATTTTCGTGTATGTATGTATTTATGGAAGGTTTTCGATTTTCAAATAGAATATTCTCCAAAACATTACAATATGGAAAAGCGAATCTTTTGCAAATGATTTTTTTCTTTACAGTTTTTTATACCTGAAGTGATTGGGGCTAAAATCAGAAATTAGAAAGTATCAAAACATCCGAATCGACCATTTTTAAATGCTTACTTTAAGTTGAAAAGGTCACAGTACAGGAACACCCTAAAACTTAATCTTAATCTTAAGTTGAAAATATGAACCGATCTTTATAAATTTGACATGCAAATCAAAAAGTCAGCTGAATTTTATAGAGAAATGCTTTATTAGAAGTAATTAAACATTTAATTTTCAACGAATTCAATCAAACTGTGTTTTAAAAAATCCTTGTAATAGTCGTGATGAAAATAAATATTTTATTTCGGTTCTTTCAATGGATTTAACAATCAATTCTTAGTATTTGAGTCTGTTAGGAACATATCATAACTTTAATAAAAGCTTTGGCTGTCATTTGGTATTTTAGTCTCTATAAAAAAAAAAACTGTTTAATAAAGAATCAAATCCTGCACAATTTTAGAATATAATAATTTTTAATATCACCTATAGTTCATAAAAAATTGAACTTGAATAATTGTGTATAAGAAAGTATATTTTCTTTGTCATCTTAGACGTGTCTTTAGTTCATAATTTTATGATTTATAGTAACAGTAAGCGGATGTATTAAGTTGCTTAGTCCTTTGTTGGTCATAGAAGATTTCTAATGAGATATTGAATTTTTATATTTATAGTAATCTAGAAGATCCTGTCCCAGTGTAATTGTCAATATTTAAAAACAGAATTTAGCGAAAAAAATTTTGGTATGGTAAAACACCTAATTTTTAATTGAGTAAGCCATTCTGTATGTACTGTCGTACATTAAAAAAGGCGCCCACACTCGTATAATAACCCACTTCCGATTTGGAATTTCCGCTAAAAATTTAACCAATTGTTCATGTAGTACCACAGAGAAAATAAACAGAGAATTCTTAGCGTTCACATTTTTGGCATCATTGTAGCGCCGCAAAAAATCCTATTTCGTCATTGGTATTTTTATGTATATACATTCCTATATCACACGGAGTCTCATTTAGAAATACCCTTAATGAGGTGAGATTTCTGGCATACTATACATATCATGACCAAATCAGAATCCAAGTTGAGAACTCTGTTTAGTGTACTCTGTGATAATACAACCACCAATCTGTGTACTGAATGTCAATATAGTCATAATCTTGTCCAGTCAATGGTCTTGCGAATCAGTTTTTCCAAAAATACTTATGTTGACGTTGTTGTATATTATAATATCATTTATTTTTACAACAGATGTTGGTCGAAACATGAATCAATTAAAATACTTTCTCCCAAATAAAATTTCTATCAAAAATCGTTGGCGGAAATTTTATCAGCTGTTTGACCTACAATTTAATTCTTTTCCTATTAATTAATCAAATCAATATAAAGTATATTTTTAAAGATCTTAAAAGTTATTATTAAAAATTCTAAAAATTTTGGCCTAAAAAATTTAAATTACGTGTAAATTATCAAATAAATCTGTAAATCAAATATATAATCATATATAGAATATATTTTACCTTAAAAATAACATCAAGTCATATCGAGGCAAAATTTGTTATCCTTTTGGGACAATATCAGAAACTAGGTTGGCACATGTCATATCTTTCATATAGCAATACGGGTGTTTAAGGCATATACTACTATATACCTTCAAGACTGGGTATCTTTTGGTGGAGAAGACGTGATAATCTAGAAAACAACTTGAGGCCAACCATAACCATTTCTAGGACTAACCAAGTCTATGACACTATACTTCTCATATTTATATTTATGTATTTGTTTTGTTAGAGATTTTATAATTTTATAGGAAACCAATGTGGAAATTCCAACAACAGATATTATATTATATTTTTATATCTCATAAAGATTTTGTTTTTAGTGTTGTTATATAAATGTACATATATATATATATATATATAATGGGTATCCTTTATATACATATATATATATATAAAAAAATTTTATTTTTATAATTTTTTTTATATTTTTTTTTTTTTTTTATAAAAACAAAAAAAAAACAAGAAAGAGATAAACATAGTAGAAACCAATCACACTATCGTATATAAAATCTAGTACGGCCCTCTAAAAAAAAAGAGGGCGTATCATTGAAAAGTACACGAAAAACAGGCAAAAATCTGATTAGAGCCCCGAAAAATTGTGCCTTCTTTTCCTAAACTCCATTGATGTAGTGTGTTGTGTGTTTTGAAATATCCAAAAAAAAAAAAAAACGAAAAACGAAAAACGAAAAAAACAACACCAAAAAAAAGGAATACAAATAAAAAGGAGAAAAACACAAGCGCAAAATCCGTAGAGAATAACCAGGTTAAGGGCTGTATGTATACTTTATTTATTATTATATTGTTGTTGTTATTATTCTCTACGTTTTTCTGTGTTTTTTTTTATTTTCATTTTAAGTCTTCTTTTTTTTAAAACATTCCTTTTTCCATAAGCATCCGAAAAATTCCATTCTTCCATTCTATTCTTTTGATAAATTCTCATTCTCATCTCTCATTTTATGGCAACATACATTATAATTTTCATACCAAAAAAAAAAAACCTTCAACCTTCACCCATTCACCACCCATTCACCACCCACTAAACCAAAAAATTTTCTATACTCTACTCTCTTCTCTATATTCATTTCAAACGAAACACATTTTATTTCTCTTTACTGTTCAGTTTCACATTTTTTAGCCCGCTAAAAAGAAGAAAAACGAAAAAAAAAATCATCATCATCATCATTCCTCTGAGATATATTCTAACCAACCTGACCCCCACAACCCCAACCTACCAAAAAGTACAAGAATCCACATCATCCACCAAACCATCCGTTTTGTTCGGGAACACTTTAACATGTTTTCTACCATTAGAAATATTTTTCGAAATCGTCGTAACATTACATTTTATGTTTAGTTTTCTATGTGCGATTATGTATGTATAAATACACATAAATCTGGGTGAATCTCTAAAAAAATGGTATATAGTTGTATTTGTTTCTTATAACATTTTATATCGAACTTTAGAATCTACTAGTATGTACACAGCGCAACAGAAAATCCTTACAGGATGAACAGAAAAAAAACTACACCCTCTAACTCCAACTAACTAACGAAAAAAAAAAAAATTATAATAATAATAATAATATAACTCCCGTACAATGTATTAGAGGCACTTCAAAAAACTACCCCATCGGTTTTTATATCCCCATTCATATACATTTCGCTCTTCATATCTTCGAATATACATTTTTATACTACCATCTAGTTTGAATTCCATTCCATTACACTACATACCAGTAACAATACCAAACACCCTATATTCTTTGTTATACTGACTGACTCTGTGCCTAAGTCTCTCTAACCCCAAATGAAAAAAAATGACTAGAGAAGAAAATCCTAACACAAGATGAAAAATAAAAACCAAATAAAAACGACAAGAATAAGTACAACCAGCCAAGATGAAGCAAAAAAAGGAAAAAAAAAAGTGGAAAGAATACGCGAATCCTATTTTCAACTTGATATCCTCTAAAGCACTTACAAGTTTTATGTATCCGCGGATGGTTAGAAAATATGGGGTTCGAGAGAGATCCTCACTTCGTCTTCTTAGTTTTCTTCTTCCTAGCGCTTGATTCTTTTATATTAAAAAACAAAAAAAAAAACTTCTATTTCTTTTTTTTTTTTACTGATATACATTTTGGTGCCTATTTGCGCCCAATTTTCTCATCCCGACACAATAATGATATAGTCACAAGCGAAAGTTTTTCTTTCTTTCTTCGGTGTTGTTGTTTTTCTGGTGTTGTTTTTGTTTTGTTGTTCTTGTTGTACTCTTACCCAACATACCCCATTTTATCATTTTCCCAACTTGCATGAAACTTTTACGACTTTTCATCTTACGTATTCTATTACTTTCTATATTTTATGTACCACCTTAGCTATACCTTTTTTTATTAGATTTTTTTTTCCATTTTATGATATGAATTTGTATTTAAAACTTGTGCTCTTTTATGGGAATATTTTTTTAACCCAACTTGGCCCCTTCCACAAAAAAAAAACCAGAAAAGAAAACCCATCACATCCATTCAGTTTTCCTTACTTCATCATCCATGTCAAATATTTTCCAATTTCTCTCGTTTTCTCTCACTTCCTCTCTGGTTTTTTTTACAGCTTCTTTTTCTAAACATTTCTCTTTTTACGCGTTAACTCTCAATATTTCCTTTTGTAGCTCTAAAATCGTGAACAGTAAAAAAGAAAACTTTCATCCTGAATCTTTTTCCCGTTTTATTCTTTCGTCGTCTTATCTTTTGTGATTCCTTTTTTTTTTGTTCCAGCAAACTAAGGAAAGAAGAAAAAACCAATCCCATACCAACATTGACAAGAGTCATTCCTGTATAGTTAAAATTTTCGCGAAATCTCTAACTGTAATGCGCCCTAGTAGTCACCTATTTTATACATTTCTATTCTTATAAATCCAATCCAATCTTCTACTTTTTGTTCTCATACCCTTGAAAATAATGAAAAATAAAATTTCGATATCACATCAACTATGGTTTTATAATGGCATACTATAGAATGACGATGGGTGAACCGGGTGGACCTGGTGGTACCCGAAAAAAGAACACAACACTGTGAATATCTACTCTTTCTTTGTTTTGCTATACTATACAGAATTTGTTGTGCCCTAATGTAAGTTCTGTTGTTGTTTTGGGAGTTTTTAACGGACGTAAGTTAGTAGCATAATGTTGTTTTTTTTACTATATATTTGCTTTTTTTTCGATATCAATACATGAATACATAAATTATATGTTTTAGAAAATTCGTATTACATTATAAGAAGATGAATTACTACACCTACATGATTATATATACGCACGTAAAATCATTTTCTATACAAAATATCATGACTATAACTACCTACTTTTTTTTTTTAGCTCCTGGTTGACTACAATTCAATATTTCCATCGACGAACAATAACAGTATGGTATAGCATGAGTTGAGTTACAACCCAGGAGCAGTAACAAAACATCCTTTTATTTGAAATCGAGAAAGTATACATAGTGGCGCACAAGGAATGAATGGAGTTTGTTTTCAGTTTTTTACTTCTTCTTTTTTTTTATGGATGGTAAAAAGATGAAGTAAATGCATAGCAAAAGGATATACTATATCTCTCTTCTTGCGTTCCATTAACCCTCTACGATTTTTCACGGTATTGGGACTAGCAGTTTTTCTCGTTTTCTTTTTTTTTTCTCATCTCTCAGGGACGACATGGTTTTGAAATTGAAAGTATTTTCGGGAAATTAATTTTCCAAGTGCTTTCAGTTTATATACATATATATATGTGTGGATATGAAACATATGCTATATATTACACCATACTCTGCCGCTTTTCCAAATACTCGTTTATCACAATCATATCCTCTCTATTCATGATTGTTGTTGTTGTTATTTTATAAAACTCTTCAATATAATTTTTTTACTCCATCTATGGTGTTTTTTTTTCGCCTTGTGTACCAAATGGAAATGGGGGTGGTAGAGGGTTGATTTATATAAAATATTATAAAATATAGTACAATTTTGTGGGCATATATGTATAACTTGATCGCTTATTACTTTGATAGGTTATTCTTGTAATATTTAAAACAGCAAAAAAAAGGATATAAAGTGTTCAAGGATAGAAGAATATAGAGAAAAAAAAAACAACAAGGATTACTTCTTGGATTCGCGTTGTGGTTTTTTCTGTGTGTACTTTCTTTTCGGTGCTGTAAGTAAAATCTAATTTCTCCATTTTTGATTTTATTTTTGTTGTTATTGTTGTTGTTGGTTTTGGTTTTGACATTCACAAGAAAATGCTTTAGGATATAAAATTCGAATTTAAAAGAAACATATATTTTTTTTAAACTAAAACAAAACGTTTTATCTTTGACTTGAACGAAGAAATATGTTGGATAAAATGGGAACAGAAAAAGGATTCCTCCATATATAAAAGATTTAAATTAGTGATTTGTAGGAAGATTTTTTGTCGAGAAGAATATTTTTCAATTCAAATATATAATTTGATAGCAAAATTTAAGAAACTGAAAAAAAAAACGTGAAATCGGCAGGTTTCGAACTCAGCAACACTTGGTTACTGCTAAACAACATAGCTTTCCAACAAAGCCAGTGATTCTATTCCGTAAAGTAATTCATATTTGCCGCTTACAATTTAAATCTTTGATCATTATTGGAATTATGAAAAGTGCCATCTAGTTTTGATTTGGAAACCATTTTATGTCAATTTAAAATTGTTGTGACATCTATCGTGTAATTTGTTATTTATGGTCACGCAATCAGAGACTTTGCTTTATACAATAAATTAGAAACAAATTAATTAATAACTAACCTCTTAAAACGAGAAGATTCCTTTTTAAAGAAAACCTGTAAAAAGAAAATTAAATTTATTAAATGTAGATTTGAATTAAGAAAAATATATATTTTAAATAATGGCTTTTCTACTTCCTTATTTATTTTTCATCAAAATAAAATCAAAAAAGTTTATAAAAACCCAGAAGAGGTAGACTCAATCACGACTACAAGTAGACTGCCAGTAAAAGAAAGTTTGTGACAACTTGGAATGTATTAGGAAAGAAAATGATTTCGGAAAATGGAAAATTTATGATACTTGTGCAAAACACAAGCCACCGAAAATGTCTTTTAACTTTGTTGCTTGCAACATGTGTCTTGTGGCATGTGTCTTGCAAAAGGATATTAGATGTTATTTATATCAAAAAGCATACAATATAAATTATTGCTAAGAAAAACTAGTGACAAAAATAATTTCAAAAAAATTCCTTCACCGAGCAAACAGATCCATGATGAATCCACGATGCATGAAATGTCAAATACTTTTCAAGCAACGGCATATTACACAGTAAGCCATTAAGGCAATTGCCTAGGGCAGTAAATTTTAGAGGGCATCAAATCTAGAAAATAATCATTACTAGTCCGTGGATTTTTGGGACAAATAAAATTTAGTGCAAAGATAATTTTGTCGTATTGCCAAATATATGTTGATTTTTTCAAACTGATGTGTCGTTGTGTAAAAAGGGTTCTACCAAAATCGAGAAGGGTGACTGTTCTACTTCTGATTTTTACATTTACACGGAGTGCACTATTGGATTTGCCCATATTGTTGTAAAAATTGAAATAATTATTGTTTGCCTTTTGCTAGTACTGGTCATAGTTCTTTTTTTTTAATTAAAATTTGCTTTCTCGAAAAATCATTGCTTTTAACTTTTAAATGGTTACATCTTAAGACTATAATTACATCCTTTTTGATAATTCATTATTATTATTTGGATAAATATGTATTTTCCAATAATTCTACACATTCCCAGTTAAAGATGTCTAGTGCACAACATTAGCAGTGTATATTATTTTCTATTTAAAAGTAAAAGTAAAAACCTTATTTGGATTAAACTTCTTTTTTTTCCTTTCTCTCTAGTTCTATTAAATACGATTTCATATTAAAATTTACCCATTTTCAATTTTTCCATATATACTCACACGTTCATCCCTTCAAAAAAAAAAGGAAAAACCTCCAATTTTTCTGTGTACTTAAAATTAATTTTGCTCCCCAGGAAATCTAAATTTATGTTTAGTTACATTCAAGTTTTATGAGCTTAGTTCCTCGAAAAAAAAAAAAAAATAAAAAACGCTAAAAACGAAAAAAAAAAAAAATAATTTAATATAAAAGATTGTAAAAAGTGGGTGGTTTTGATATTCAACCTGCTTGATTTTAAACTAAGAACCCAAAATTTCACATTCACATATACATAATTATTAGCTCATATATATATACATTGTGAAAAAGGAAAAACCAAATTATGTTTTTCCATTTGGTGTGGGTGGCTGTATGTGTGTGTTATCTAAACTAAATTGAAAAACGCACGTATGAATTTTGGTTTCTCTAATTTTTGTCTACTTTACATACTCCCAATGAACATTAAACACTAGTCTATAACCCTCTAACCACCAGGCGCAGGAGGAACATATTTCCATTAAAAAAAAAAAAATGAGCTTTTACAGCATTAAAATTTTCTTTCTTCATGTATTTGTAGATTTTATGTGAAAAAGAAAATAACAAAAAAAACAAAAAAAAAACTTTTCTTTTTTGAAAAAGTAATTTTTTTTAGTAGGTGCGTGAATGTTAAGGGAAGTGTTCAAATAAAAGGGAGTTAACTAAACATATTTAAAATGGGAGGTGGTAAAAAATAGGAGCCATATATAATATGTATGATTATAATGAAATCTAAAGTAAAGCATACACTACCAAGGCAGTTTCAAATAGAAATTAGCGTGATTACGGATTAGAACAAAGTGGTTAGAATGAAAGTAGCGGACAATAGCCCAATAGGTGAGGAAAATTTCGACATTACGATAAGATGACATAGTAGGAAAGAATAACCGGTGAAATCTTCATTACTATATTGTATGAAGATGAAAACCATTTAGAAACAATAATGATGAAGTAATCCTTAAATAAGGAATTGAAGTTGTTAGTAACTTTGATATATCCTTTCATAACATTCACATTAAATTTACCAAAGACAATTCCATTAGAACAAATTCATTTCAAAACAAGTAAACACATCTTTACTTTACATACACTCGTTGAATATTGGACTCGATACTATTTAATTTCTTTTAATTTCTCGTATATAGAATAGAGCTTGCAGTAGAACCATTGCAAAGTTCGAAAAAAACTGCCAAAGAACTTCTGGTGAATGAGTTTCCTTTAAGAGTTTTTTTCAGGAAGATATATCCGAATGGGTCTACCGTTAAAATTGTTTCATTTCATGACAATTTCGAAGGTATAAACGATTCGGGAATATTCAAAGAAAAATCTTAGCGTTCAGATCCTTATTTTTAAACTACTAATGCCCAATTTCACAACACGATTTCAAGTTAAATTGGAAGCTTAAGTTGAATTCAAGATACAGAACGAATTTCATAGTCAAATAAGTAAGTAAAACTTAAGATACATATGATAGGAGCCTAACTTTAGCTTAACTCAATTTGACAGTCAAAATATTATGAAATGTTTCTATTAAGTTTTGTATTTTTTGTAAACTTGGAAAGGTTTCTTTATATTCTAATCATTTTAAAAATTAAATACAAATCAGTTTTATTAACAACAATTTAACAAAAGCTTTTATTCTGACATTTTCTAAAAAACGTTAACAATTGTCAAAATAAAAATAAAACACTTAGAATTGAATGCAAATATCAAATCTTTATTATCAACTTTAAGCACATAGTATGGCTATTAATGTTTGAAAATAATTTCCTTCAAATGTTGGCCGGCACTACGTTTCAGCTCGGCCAGTCTGGCGGTCCAATTTTCGATCACTCTCTTAAGCATTTCGACAGGAATCTCATGAATGACACGTGTAATGTTCGCTTCCAATGCTTCAATTGTCACTGGTTTATCGGCAAAGACTTTTGACTTTACATAGACCCAAAGAAAAAAGTCCTAAGGTTTGATATCGCACGATCTTGGTGGCCAATTCACTGGGCCAAAACGTGAAATTAATTGTACGAAACAACTATATAACTTTTGATAACGCTTCTCAAGTTATAATTTTATAGATGCTAGAACAAAGTTTTACTAGCTACACCAAGGCGATTTCCAAGTTTTTTTTTAAAGTAAGAAAATGTTGAGTATGAATTTTGAAAAATATCCTCTTTTTTCCTCCAAATGAAATTCTAGTTTCTTTAAAATCCTCATAATATTGTTTGACCGTGTAGAATAGCCTTAATATAATCAAACGAAAATTAAAAAAGTTATATCTTCTTCATCCATTTAGCAGTTGGTGGACTATTTTCCTTTTTTTTGCCTTTTTTTCTGCTAGGCTAGGTTTAGGCGATATTATAACAATAGAAAAAAAAAATATTCTATTTTACTTTATATAATTTCATGTAAAACACACATAAAAGTACACATTCTATATAAACATAATGTTATCCAAACGATATGCAAATTGAAAAGGAGACATTTTTGTATAATTCAATTATTTAAATTTCTTCCTTTTTTTCGCGTTAATTTTATTATATTTGACATTGTTTTCAAGACGAAACAAAAATTAATGAGAAGTTTGTTTTAAAATAAAAATAAAAATTATTATACCCTATTGCAGGTACCAGAGGGTATATTAGTTTTGTCACTGAATTTCTAACACCAATAAATAATCATCGTAGCAGACTTGTGTAGAGAATCAAAAGTTCTGTCGATATATGCTTCTCCGTCCGTTCATCTAACTATTTACAAGATAACCCAAAAATACGCTGTCTAATTTGATTGAAATTTGGAGTGTAGATTGGCCGTGCTTTTTTTGCAGTTCAGTAAAATCAGCTGAGGAGGAAGGAAATTTTAAAACGAAAATAAGGGTGCCCACAAAGTTTGTCGTTCTTTTTCCCTTTTTTGCATTTAGTTCAAAAGTTTGTGCAGCAATTTCATTTAAATTAATTTTATAGGTTAAATCAAAAAGCATACAATAAAGTGAGTTTTCAACTTGGATTCTGATTTGGTCACGTCTGCACACGCAATCTCAATAATAGTATTTGTTAAAATGATTGTGTGTGACCAACTTCGTTTGATTTAATGAACATCATTTAAAATATTTTCTATTTTTCCCGAGGAGCGGAGGAAATCTTACAGACACTAGTAGTGTGGACCCTTCATCCACTAAACCCACTTCCCTCCTTTTATTAAGACCAATCCAGCGATCGACTATTGATTTTCTTCTCTCAGTAATCGCGTGTTGGGGAGAATTATTATAACCAATTCCCACTATGGGTTAGGACATCAGTTCATGAGGCCTGATTCTCTTTAGCCTACGCACATTATGTATGTACATCCAGTAAGGATGCCATTTCAACTTTAGCATGTGACTGCAATCTCTGATTTAAAATATGAAAACTAGTTTTGATCTTTGCATTAAAAGTTTTAGATGGTTTTTTCTCAGAGTTAATTCATTGAACTACAGACTAGCTAGGAGTAATACTTCCACTATACGGCATTAAAAATCAGCTTTAAATTTCTATAGGTTTTTCTTTTAAATTTTTCAGAAAATATTTGAAACAAAAACTGGGATTTTCTCTTGTTTTTTCTTCCCCAAAAGTATATCCATAACAAATTAATTATAATTATTATTAATAATAAAGAAGAAAAGGCATACCCCTTAACAAAAAAACATATTCATAATTAGAAAAATAATTACTAAATATTTTCTGAAAACAAAAAACCAACAAGAAAAAAATTTAATTCAAGGAATAAATGGAAGAAAATTTAAAGAATGACCTTGAATGGAAATTTATTAGACACCCAAATAATAAGGAGTAAAAAAACAAAAACAAATACGCCTAAAACCTCCTCCACAATATATATATATATATACATTTTTTTTTCTTCTTCTGATACAAAAAGAAACTTAACCCACGAACCGTCGTCTACCGGAATCATATCCAATGAATAAATATGTCTTGACGAAAGTTTATTTTAGCTTTTTTTTTTCCTTTTGCCGATATTAAATTAGGTGACTGGGACAAAACAAAACAACAACAACAAAATTTTGCTAGACTATTTTTGAAAAAAACAAGAAGGCAAGAGAAGAAAAGCTTCTAATTCAGTTTCTTAGGGTGGAACAAAAAAAAAAAAGAAGAAAAATACTTGACCAAGGACAACTTTTAAAATTCGACGAAATATAGAAAATCGAATGTTTTTCTTTTTTTTTTGTTGTTTTCATTTTGAAATTGAGTTATCTAAAAGAAAAGTGAAAATTCTAACGTTAATATTGTCATCGTGTTGTCGCCTTGTACGAAAGTAAATTAATTTATTAAATAGAATTTGTAGATAAGTAAGCTTGATATGTTTACTAAACATTATTCAAGGATTTTCTTTTGAAAAAATGAAAATATTTGTTAAAAAATTCATTTTCCCTTTTAAGAAGTTCCTTAAAGCCGAGTCAAAGAAAAGTCGAATTGTGTGGACGTCGAAACTCGCCCTCTTTTTAATATAAAGTGTTTTTCAGTAGGAAATTGATTTCTGACAGATGTATGGTATTTGGATTTCTCTTTCGTTTTGAGATTTTAGGACTGCTATTATTGGCAATTTTTAAAATTGAGCCTTATTCTACAGAAGAGCATATGCTATACAAATATTGCAGTTATGGAAACAAATTTTCAAATACAAATTTTTTTCATAAATCAGGTAAAGCTGCATATACACCAAACACGCAGCCCGCCTTTACTTCATGTTTTGAATGAGAAAATCGTCCACACAAAAAAGCAACACATATTTTGAACGTGTAAATGATTGCCAATCAGATCACGCCTGAGACATGTACAGCTCGCTAATAGAATCCCCCTAGACAACCCCCTGTAGAACTAAATCATATGGTGTGTAGGGGGTTTAAGTCTACACCAAACGCACAAACAGAACGCCATTGCGGCGCCCTTGATGGGTATGAACCTTTATGCTAATCGGCGTCGTAATCGTCTTACTGAAGAGACAATTAGAAAAGTAGTGAAAAAATTTAACTTTAAATGACAATGCCAAGATATGAACCAGTAAGGTCTTGATTCGAAAAGCTGACCCACTCACCTGACATCATCATAAGATACAGTTTATGGTAGTTGACAAGATGTAATTATATGTAAGTTCGAGTTGATATCGTTTTTATCTTCATATTTGAAATAGTTATTAAATACCTTCAAAAATTTTGTACTTAAACTCACTTTGAAAATTTCTTGAGTTCGGCTATTATTGAGAGTCAAAACTTAAAGAAAATAATGGAATTTAAATATTAATCCAAATTTGCCTTCTCCTTCCATTGAAAGTAATTACTTTGTTATTCTTAAGAGATTTTTTCAGCACAATTCTTTTCTTAGAAAATAATCGCTAAGTATTATACAATATTATATTTTTAAGGAGTTTACCACAAAAATTGACTTGGGCTTTAGTTTTATTTTTTCATTATTTCATAATTCTGATAATTTTGATATTCTTAGTTCCAAGAAATCTATTGATTGACATTAGGACGACTTTGTTAGTTATTTGTGCTTGCTTTTGTATTCTAAAGAAGGATCCTGAATGGCGTAAGTAAGTATATGACTAATTTCTAATTATATGAGGAAGATGGTGAAGTATATTCTGATATGAATTCAGTCATCAGATGGTCAGACTTGTTGTATACCGAGATCTGGTGGAATCATGAAGGAGAGCAAGAATTTCTATATGGAAATCCGAACAAATTTATTAATTGTGTACATATATTCTATTTTCAATTGGATTCTTTCTTTTTGTGGGGTTATGTTAAAAGTCGTGTCTACCCCAACAAAGCTGAAACGTTGGAGCACCTTAAAAACGACATCCACCAATTTGTTGCCGAGATACCGTCCGAAATTTACGAAAAAATCAGCGAACACTACCGCGAAAGGATCGGCTGCTGCAGAAGGTCCAGAGGCAGCCATTTAATTCATATTATTTTTTATAATTAATGAAATACATAACATTTGTGATTAACAAAATAAAAGAAGTATATTTTGTAAAATTTTTTGGGTTTTATTTTGTTTTAAAGTTCGGAAGCTGAATTTAGATCGCCCTACTATATATATAAAGTTTTTTTTAGAACATGAGTTAAAGTCTTTATTTATGTAACATGATTTAAAGGACCAATAGTGTCCTTAGTTTCTATAAGTCCTTTAAATAACTTGATTTTAAATAAAAATCTTTAATTTCCAACTAAAGAGAACCAGATTTCGAATCCTGACAACTGACAATTTCTTTTTAAAATGAAAATTTATGAATCAATCGAAAAGAAATGATATAAAACGTGTGACATTTTTGTGCTTTCATTTTCATGGTGTCGTCGTCGTTGAAAATCTAGAAAAAATTTTCCACGCGTAAATTTTCCTTTAATCAAATTTATTTATGTTAAAGTTTTCTGCTTTTCATTTTTCTTCAACTTTTATTTTTGGCATAGAATAATTTTCCTTAAAAAATATATCTTCTTATTCCTTATTCTATGAATCCTTTTCTAACATTTTTTTTTCTATGAAATATTCAAAAAAAAAGGAAGAAAAACATTAAAAAAAACACGTTTCATGATACATTTTAATATTAAGAAACGCGAAAAAAGTTATTTTATTACAAAATATGTTTTATTACAAAAACATTTTTTATATTATTTTTTAACTATGAGTCTTGTTTTAGTATCCAATTTTTGAAATGTAAATTTTTTTTTAAAGAAAAATAATATTAAAATGTGTATATTTAGAAAAAGATGTATTTTTTTTTTGAAGGAATCTTTGTGGATTTTTGATGATTACATTTTTTTTTTTTAGTGATTACATATTACAAGAAATGACGAAGATATGGTTTATAACCCACCCAACAAGAAGAACCTTAAAAATTTTACTCCCAAGCAAAAAAAAAGCGAAACTCCTTATCCATATTCTTTCACATAATTCAACTTACTAGTACCGTATTTTTGAAGTACTGAAAAACTGCGCTATAAAATATAGTCGTCATTTGAGGCGGTTTTTTTATGTTTACGATTTTCATATCCTTTATTCATTTTCATTTTTTTTTTGTATTAGGAAGGCTTGGTACATTTTCATGTCTCATACTCATCGTTTTTTCATATCTTAACTTTTTATTTAACAGTAAAGAAAAGACGACGAAACGAAAAAAAAAAAAATGCCGCAACATTTTTATAGAGCCTTCATAAAAGTTCAGCTTATAGAGCCCCCAAAAAGAAATCTACAAACCATTCCCGGAAAAAAAGCGAATTCTAAAAACGAATTCGGGTGGTTTGGGGATTTTGAATTTAACAAAAAAAAAAACAAAAACAGAATCGGCATATAGTACTACTATAGTAAGTATAGAGAAAATGATGTTATATATGTTTTATTTTCTTGGTGGCTGAAGGGAGATACGATATGGTGTCTTGTGTTATTTTTTTTTAATATTTTCTTCTCTCATCTTTTTCGCGTTTTTATAGATATTTTGCCTCAAGATGATCATGTCCTTCAAGGCACGCACCTCATCTGGATACAAGATATTGTAAAATTATATTTTTTATATATATATGTGTATATAATGAAAAATTTACCATCATCCAACGAAGCATGGAATATGTACATATCATCCCCCTTTATTTCCAATATAAAAATAACGACGAAGACTTATATTTTTTAAGCGTTTCCTTTTACAACCGAATAAGAAAAGAAAACTTTCATCTATCTTTTCCATATATATATATATATATATCGCGTATACACCTTCTTAGATAATATTGTATATGAATAGGATCGATGAATATAATATGGTTTGAGTTGGTTCCCATTTCTTTGAGTTTGATTATTGTAGGTTGTCTCTAATACAATTCAGTTTTTCTTGTAGTACTTGCGTACTATACTTATCCGCATTTTATATTTATATTCTTAGTGTAAGGTTTAAGATTTTGCTGTTTTCTTTTTTTTGTTGGTGTTATTTTTTTCAAACAAACTTTCCACATATTGTATAGAAAATTTTTCATATTAGTAAATGTTATACTGTTCTACTGTCTCCTTTTTTATTTTTCTTAAGATTCGTGCGTTAAAATTTCTTTCCTTTTTTTTTGCTTTAAAATATATAATATAAAAGAAGTACAAATTTGTTGTTAGTAAAAGTAAAAAAGAAAAACATCTCCTAACCCACCCAATCATCTCATCTACAGCAAACAACTTGTTTTTTTTTAAGAGAATGGGATATTTCGTGGGTGGATTTGGTTTTCGAAGGTATATAAATTTTGAAAATCTCATTTATCTAGAAATCCTTTTCTTCTTCTTTTTTTCCTTGTGTAATGCGCACTCATACGAAGTCTCATACATAACTTATTTGGATACATATGAGTGAAGCTTATTCTTATGCTCACACTTCGGATATTATAGCAAAAAAGAAAAGAAAAACAAAACAAAACAAAAAAGAAAACTCCTTTCTCTTTTTACGGAAAATTTTTTAAGAAAAACATCCTGTGAAAAAGTTTCTAAGCAATCGAATGATGGGTTGAAAATTTTTCTCAGGTATATAAATTAAAATATGTCGAAATAAAGTAGAAAAGAATTGCTTTTTTAGAAATTTAATTTAATACAAAAAAAAAATGAAGAAAAAGATTAAGATTTAGGCATATACGAAAGTTTTATAATTTAAACAAAATATTAAAAACAGAAAATTCTAAAGAGTTAAAGAATAAAGTTTATAATCATATTAACATTTTTGAGATGGTATAATATGAAACCCTAATAAAACGGTTTGTATGAATTGAATTAAAATTCTTCCTAGTAGAAGGATATATTTTACAATGTACTACTAATGTGATATTCCAGAAGTGATGTTGGGAAAAGTGGACTCCGTGATGAGGCCCACATTATTGTCTACATTTCTTTTCTACACTAATAAACAACATAATAAAATACACCATTTTTGAGTTTAAATCAACTATTTTTAACTATGATTTTCATCCAATAATGCAATAGTAAGTACAATGGTCTCAGCATAGTAAATCTTCATACTGAAAGATGGTCATATCCGTAGATACCAAAAATGTTTCAACTACGCTCTTAACAATGCTTATAGTCAATCGATTAGATCCTTTTAATGATTTTACTATGACATCACATTGATTTGATCCACCAGAATTTTCTAGCTAGTCGAGAAGTTAGCTACAAATTGATTGCAAGGTTTCTGCTGGACAAACAAACAAACAAGAAAGCGAGTTGATAAACATGTGGTAAAATTAAGATAAAAACAATCAAATCCAGGTAATCCTAGCTGGCTAAAACAGCACAACGGGCATTGCCAATTCGACTTAGTTTGAGACGATGATTTAACTATGGCTACGCGTGGTAAAATGTGACTGAAACTATAGTAAAATCATAGTAGCCCTAAGACTGACACTGATTTTAACCATTCATAGTTGATTTACAAAGAGTTTTAGTTAGTTTTAGCTGTTCTGAAAATTATTTACCTAAGTGTACTGTGACAATTAATATTCAAGCTAATTTAATTCCAAATATCCATTTTAGTTACAATTCTCAATTATGTATTAATTTTTAGAAGACTCAACATTACACGTTGCTGCACTAACAATTTGGACAGCTACTCATAAAGTCGCCAAATACTGTTGTTAAAATTAAACCCCGATAAATACCATTGCTTAAAAGAAGACAGGTAAAGTGTCGTTAAGTCCTTATATCCGTCAAATATGCTACTTGGGTGTGCTTCGGCAAAAAACTAGAGATGTGCGACTACTTCTTAGAAGAATTATTTCCATCCTTTTTATTGCAGAATAGTTAAACTACGTAAAGAAAATGTCGTTTAATTTCTTTCTCGTAAAAGAGAAAAAGGCGCTTTTGTTAGAATTAATGATTCTTTTATTAAATAAAGAACAAAATTATTCTTAAGTGTTTTAAATAAATGATTTCTGAAGAATTATATTCTATTATTATTATTTTATTAAAAGGAAACTTTCTTAACAATTTATTCTATACAAATTTTTATTTCCAATTATTTATATTCTATTCTTTTTTTCCAAGCAAAAAAAAGTACTTATTGGAAAACAATGAAATAAAAATATGATAGTGTAAATTGCTTTCTCCAATTTTTTACTATTTAGTTGTAGAAGAATCATAAACAATTAAAAGAAATGTTATTAAAAAAATATAGTTTCTATGAAAAAAGTAAATTTTTTTGTTTATAATTGAGAAGCATTTTCCTTAAAAGTACTAAAATCATTTAAAAAAATTGAGAAAAGTACTCTAAAGGTACTCAGAATAACCAAATATTAAAAGATACAATAATTTCAGTGGAAAAAGGTAGAGTGTATCCTTTCTTAGAAAGTAAATTTCGGATCTTAACGACCAACCCAAATAATTTCAAATAAAGTCGTAGTTCAGAAAACTAGCTAGTATAGTAAAGACTTTATATTTCCTGGATTATTTCAATCATTATAATCGAAAAGTTTATAAGGATTGAAATAAATTCTTTGATTAAGGACTTAACATATATTATAGGGAAAGAAAAAGAAATGCCATAGGTCTGTTATCGAACCTGCTATCTTCACAATTACCAGTAATGACAGTCCATAAAACAACCGGTTAACTGAATACTGTGTCAATTTTCGTATATTTGCCTATTATACTATGGTAATTTAATATTATTTAAACTATAGAAATACTAAATATTTAGATGCCTATAAAATCAAACTAAAACTACATGAAGACTGAAACTAATAATTCAGATTAATCTACAGGATGAACTAATTTGAATGTTAACACTTCCGTTTTTGGCAATTAATCACACATTACCCCAAATACTAATTAATTCTTTTGTAATAAAGACTCAAGAAAGGACTTTTGGGGGAAATTTCATCAAAGATGTTTGCAATAACGTTTATACAAAATTCAGATCATAATTTAATATAGCCAATAGAATAAGTTTGAGTGCATGTCTTGCATCTAAAGCGGGTATTTTCAAATCGTATATTCTTATACCTTATAACTGTAACCCCACAACTCCATTGGACTTATTTCAAGACATATTTTCAGTCTGACTGAAAATATGTCCAATTTTTAGAGTCTCCATTAGACTAACAGTTCCTATAACAGTTCCAGTTAAGAAGACATTTCCTTTGCTTGTAGCCACTTCAAAATATCTCTGATTAATACAAACTTCTTACTTTGAATTCAAAAACCTTTAGCATCTATTTTGTACTTAGATCAATTTGAGATCAGATGCATTTTGCCCATTTTGGAATGTTATCTCAATAATTATTTCTTAAACTTTGATCATTAATTATTTGTATTTAATTAGTTTTCATTTTTAATTCTCTTTCAATCATTTTAAAATTACTATATGAGTTTTATTTTATTTTATTTTGAATAAATATAAAATAAAAATAAAATATTTAACATGGATAATTTTTTGGTTGGGCTTTTCATTTTAGTGGGCGTTAATTTCGACTTAACACTAGTCCAAGTTAAGTTTCTATAAAAGCAAAACTACTGCAGCAAATCCATATTTTTTGTTATTTTTCCGGCTCGTTTTTTTTTTTAGAGAAACTTTGATGAAAGGGCGGAGTTTTTTAAAAAAAAATGAAAATTTTTATTTTTCATTTTCCCATCACGTGTACGTATATGTATATATATTTTGATGGTGAGTCTCACATGTTTCATTAATAGAAAGGTTGAAAAAAAAAATAATAATAATAATATTCTACAATTTTCCTGACTATCTCATCCAATACCGCCAAAAAAAAAGAATCCACAAAAAACATATATACTAGAACTAGTATATAGTACCAGAAAAAAAAGTGCAAATTTGATGTGCCTACTTTTAGGTTGTAGTCCATATTATAAGGATTGGGAAATCTCATACATTATAATTTTTCTTTTTTTTTTCTGTCGTATATGAAAATATTTAAATATATATTATTTAATTCGTGTTACTTTTTTTTCCTTCCTCGTGTGTTTTTTAATTTAATATAATATCTGTGAGATTGGAATTTTCCGAAAATGGTAAAAAAAAGTAGGTATATCGACTATCATTTCCCATTTTTTTTTTCATCCCATCACAAATTCCCATATCCCAGAAAAAAAAAATTATTCAGCCACATTTATTTTTTTCTACATCAATGATACAAATTCTGACATCAAGGATTTAGGATGTGTTTTGGTCTACATATATGAACGACGTAGAGTATACCAGGATCCAATGCAGTTTTTTTTGTATATCGGGAAAAAAAGAAGAAAAAAAAGAACAGAACTTTAGGAGTAATGACTGCATTTTTATTGGCTGATTGAAAACAATGTATTTTTAAGTAGTTGCGCGCCTATGTAAGTATACTACTTTTTTTTTTTTAATAATATTCTCATATAGTACTCGACTAAATAAATGGAATGAGTTTATTCTTTTTTTTTCGTCCTGATATGTGCTTTCCTCATTTTTGTTAGCTTTTTTTTTAGTATTTTTCCTGGTGAAATTTTTTCTTTTTTTTTGTTGTATTTTCGCTCATTTTCAAAGTTGGACACAACAGGCAAAAAAAAAATGGATAATTTCGGGTGATATGGAGAATAGCTACAGACATGCTGTCCACCCAATATTCTGCTCATATTATATTACATCCCATATAAGACCCACTCGGTAACTCGTTCCTTTTGCAGTGCGGTTATTTTAGTGCTTATTTTCCAGTCATTTTTATTTTTATATTATTATTTCTGAGTATTCTTTTTTTTTTAGTAGTAGGTGGTCCAGATATGGTTTGGGATGAGTAAAAGGCCTTGTATTATTATTATTATGATTTTATTTTATTTTTTTAGTTCATCTCTTGTTTTCCAGCCATTTTTATTATATTTAATTAGAGTATGTAAAAGCCCATTTTTTCAGGAGGATTCTCTTGTTTTATTATTTGGAATACAATTTGTTTTTTATATTTATTTTCTTTTTTTTTTTACTTTTTTTTGGTTGTACTATTCTCTGTGCATTTTAATTTATTTTTTAATCCTTCACGCCCTCACCTATTGTTCATTTTTATATAATCATTATATTTTTTATTTTTCCTATATAAGTATGTGCATTTTTATTCTCACCCACTTATTATCTGAATTTTTTATTTAATGAGAAATAAGGATTTTTTTTTTTTTCGTTTTAAAATTTTCTATGGAAAATTTCGTCCTTTTTATACTAAAAGTAGTGAACAACAATTTTTTTTTTTGACCACCTACTATGCGTATTTTATTGGAATTAATGAAATATATGTTATGCATATGAATAAAAGGAAAAAAAAGGAAAAGTAATCACAAAAAAATTATTTTAAAAAAATACATTTTATTTGAGCTTTCAGCTGTTCTTATTCCTTTTGTAAAAATAATCCATTTTTTTTTGTTTTTTAAAAATGTCAATTTTAATTAATATTTAATAAAACAATGACTGAAAAAATTGCATAAAAATTGCATAATGCATTAAATTGAACAAAACAAAAAAAAAAAAGAAAGATATCAAGAAATTTTCCCATTTCCTGAAACAAATAACCATCATAAACGGATGTACAAATAAGTTCCGCGATTTCTTCAATATCTCTGCAACAATAGAGCTTGCCTTGAGCACAAATTGTCAGTGTTATTGTTATCGGTTCCTATTTGTGACTTTTATGACACTTGTTGGAATAAAATCATAGAACAAATAGAACTATTATTAAATTTCGCGTAAAACTTGACATAACCAGTCACACAAAACGTACAAGAAGATACATCTGATGATAATTGTGTGTTTAATTCGAAAACTTTGGAGTGACATAACGACTTTCCAAAGGCAGGTAAAATACTATGACCAAAAATTAAGAGAATCTTCATGTTCTACAATTCTACAAAACCATCATACACAATGAATTCATTCAAAGTGATCCAACAGTTACCCCACGACTCCATTGGACTTATTTAAAGACTTATTTTCAATCGGACTGAATAAAGAAAAAAAGAAACCTTAAAAATATTGTTTCATTTCAGTAACAGTCATGGAACATAATTGTCGCACCAGGTATATATATTCCTTGCGATACAAATGATGGAAATTAATATTACTAATTACTTTGGAAACACTACACATTTGTTTAATAATTCCTGGTAATGGAAATAAATTCTCTTTGTATACCCTAAAGTAGATGAGCAAGAAAAAAAAAAGGTTTGTATCCATAAATACAAATGCCTAGAAAAAAACATAGGACTGAAGTCCAACGGTACTAACTGCATGGATATGGCGATAAGCAAAAATGTTGATATATGTGGTTAAGCGCAAATCTTACATCAAAAAATTAATAACAACTCTTTGAAAAGGTGTACCTAACAAGATGGCAGAGTAAGTTTTGTATTACTTGCTGGTAAGTAGAGTTATTCTGGCAAATAAACTTTATTCACTCTGACACAATATCCACAAAAAAATTGCTATAAACCGATTTAAATTTTCCGTATGCATTTTCTTCATTTATTTATTTTACATAAATACATAAAATTATCCAAAAAAAATAGTTATTGATGCAATGGAATTATGCACATTTCATCTTCAAAAAAAATCCATCCAGAAAAATATTACAGAATAAATGAAGTATAACAACAAAAAAAAAAGAATAAATAAATAAAATTACGTGTGTTAATGATAAGTACATGCTTTTAGTGCATCCCTATTTAATTTAATCCTTCACTAAAGGAGGATACCATTCTGGTAAATGATTCGCCAAAAAAAAAATAAAATACTCTTCAACAAAATTCTGTTAATTATGATGAAAAGAACGCTTGTAGTATTTCTAATTAAATATTATTCTTTTTATCGTAATTTTTTTTTATTCCATTAAAATCAAATACATTTGAGAGAGTTCCATCAAAAACAGATATGAACCGTTTACATAAATTGGTTTTTAAATTATTATAATTATAAAATAAAAGTGGGCAGAAAGGCTCTCCAACCCGGATTTATGTCTCCTAGTAATTTCATTCCAAATTTCAATAGAATTAAATAGTACAATTTAACTACTTGCGAAAGATTCGATGGCTAAAGTTGACCAAAGACAAGTGGTTCCTTCTGAAAAAGTGTATAAACATTGAAGAATTAAAATATGCCAACAACACGTGGATTAAGAAATTAAGACCACTGACAAAAAAATCACATAGAAAATATGTACAAGGTTTTTATGAATATTAACCAACATACATCATATTAATGAACGTATAGATGGAATAAGAAATTACAAAACGATCCTATTGAGACTGAGGAGCAAGATTAATTGGTGTCGTTTGTTTGTGTAAAGAAATGTAAGAAAACTAACGCTCAATTTACCCCAAAATCAAAACGAATGATGCAACTATCTGTCTGTCCTCATTACAAATAATTTGTATATGCGCCTAAAAATATGCAATTAATATTTTTCTATTATTTCTATTTCTAATTGATTATCTCACAACTCCTACAACAGTTTATCTTACTAGCAATTTTAATAGTTATTATATGTGTGTGCAGTGAAGAAAATCATAGTTTGGTAAAGTGACACTATTAGATATGTTTAACAAATTTCCGAACAAGGCGGTATATGCTGACAGTTATCATATTTTCTTCTACGACAGAGGGTATGTTTCGCCTTTAAAAACACCAGATACGACGGAATTTGTCACATCACTTTTCTTATTAAAAACACAGTTGTTTCGCCAATGTGTTAAAGAAAGCAGTATTAATATCCAAAGCCTTACACTATCCCTATTCATTGCCAGTTAGGAGTACTAGAATCAAGTTGAGTTTAGAATGAAGGAACATACTATACTCGTTTAATATTGAATTTTATGTATAACTCCCTCGGCCTGACATAGATATGCGTGATAGAAAACTTTTTTTGAAGTCGACCGACATGAAAAATTAGTTGCAACCCGAGTCGTATATACCATGCTGAAAATTATGCAAATTTGACTAATTTAAAACAGGTTTTTTAACAAAATTAAGATAAAACGGTGGTCAGAAAGCCATTATCTATCTAAATCATATTTAACAAACATTGAATTCATATTATTCTCAACATTAATCCCATAATCACTCATTAAGTTTAATATGAAGATTTGCTTGTAACTTTTTTTTTCTTTTGGGGAACTTGGACATTCTAGTCCCATTTTACATCTTCTTTTGTTATGAAGACATTTCCACAAAATCTGTATTTTCATGTAACTAATTTACCATACACTAAATACAGACATGTTTGACGCCCAAAATAACTACATAATCACATAAAATTAATTAATATTGTCAAATTTTAATTCACTTCGGATTACACATAAATCATAACTTAGTCTGTTGTATAGAATACCGAAAATATTGTTGCATTTTTATGAACATCTCGATATTTATTAAAGTTCCTAAGTTCCGAAGATTCCGTACATCTTCCGAACAGCGCAAAAAAATGTATTTCCAAAATTTTGTAACGAAAAATTCATTGACCTCTTCGTAAACAAGCAACCAAAAAAAGAAAAATTAACTTAATGATCAATTTCACGATTAAACTGTGTACTAGAGACGAATTCTTCATGAATCGATTCAACCATTAAAAATCATGAAAATAACACAAACAGCCTCTCCACGTCGAATCTTATTCCACCGTGCTGTAAAAGATGTATATTTCTGTTGTTTTTTTTTGAAACTGTTTATATCATTTCTTAAAGCCTCATTTTTTTTTGTAGGATATCTCCCGTAGTCTTCATTTTTTCTTAAATATTTGGTTTCATTGGATATAAAAACCACCCAAAAATAAGAAAAAAAGTGCATTTAGTGAGGAAGAAAATAATATAAAAGACAAGAATTTCTGAGGTTCCTAATAAACAAGTTGAGTATAAAAATAACAATTTTTTTTTTTGCTAAAAAAGAAGAAAACAAGCATTTTTCTTGTAAATATTATGTTTCATCATTTTCAATGGATCGATGTACTCCATGGACAACATATTGCTTCATTAAAGTTTAAGGTCCTTGAACTATTTTTTTTTTTGTTCGTTTTTGAGGAACATTATTTTTAGTTTTCTTTTTGGGAGGAAGGAAAAATAAAATTCAATTGCGTCGAAACAATTGTGTCCATTCGGGTGCAATCTGTACAAGTATCCCCGTCAATGGATGAATGGATGGATGAATCTAAAGAATCTTTGGAATATTTCATTTTTTTGAATATTAAAAATAAAATTGAAATATATTTTAATCAGAATTTGTAAACCGAACGGAAATGAAAACTGGAATTAACTGCTCTTTTTAGCAAAACCGAAACCGAAATTGAAACGAAATAAGAAAAATAAATTTAGCCGGAATTGTAATCCAAACTATACTTTTGAAATTAGTGTATACAAATTGTCTATAATTGGAATAAATGAGAGGGAAAATGTATATCTCCACTACATCAATATATTTCCAAGAAAACTTCATTCAGACTATCCGTTTTTCATATATTTTCAGGGTGGCTATTAGATATGATTCATGTAGATCCAATCACTACATCATGGATCATGATCGGCTAAGAAAAGACCCAGCACGAATATGAGTCAAGTAGATAACGCGCCTACATGACGACCAACACATTTAATAGCGCAAACAATAGTAATGCAGATAAGATGCCTACATGCTATTGGTATACGAAAAAATAAGAGACAGAACGAAGACGACGATCCTGAATTAAGCAGTTTAGTATTGATAGAAAAGAAGTCTCGATCATTGAAATAAAGTGTTTTACTTGACTCCTATTCTTTTTTCTACATGATTTGGTACACGTTTTGTCAAAAAGGGCAATCAGACAGTGTAAATTCATAGGAAATACATTGATAAAAAGTTATATGATAATGAGATATTTCTAATATCTAATTTTTTATAAAGTTTTTAGGAGGACAGTCTGATCGGTGTCAATTGAAAAGAAAGGATTATTTTTCCATTTTTTAATTAATATACTAAATTAGAATATTAAAGAATTTTAAGGTGTAATAAGTAAAATCGTAACCGGAGCAAAAAAAAAAAGCAAACCGTACATTTCGGTCTGAGACTCTGATTTTACTAATATCTTATTTAAATATAAGTTTGAATTTTTACGAGTAACTTCAGACTCGGTCTCGTATCCAAATACCAAAGGAGAAGACTACAAGAAGTATAAAAAAATATTTTATAGCTTTGTTTTTAGTAAATTAATTATTAATTAAACAATTTTATTTTATTCCTACTAAACTAGGATTCCTTTCTAATTTATTTTTACTTGCCTTTTTTTCGCAATCTAAACAGAAATAAAATATTTTTTTTTTATTGATGTGAATTTTTTATTTGAATTTTATGTTTCAACTTCCTCATAATATGGAAACCATTAAAAATGGCACTGGAATGAACACAGTGAACCGAAAAACAAACAAACAGAAAAGAAAAATGCTATTTACAACAGAAAATTTTATAGTGACTACAAAATAACTGTGCGTACCAGATGCGTTTTATTTCCATAATTGAAGATCATAGAAAAGGAAACATTGCAGAAGAATCCCTTAATTTTCTTTTAAAGGTTGGTTGTTTTTTTTATTCTCTACGATTTTAGCCGCATCAGCTAAAAATTACTTTAGAGATCCTATATATATATACACCAGTCCATAGGGATCTAGAAATATTCTAAAAGAATATAGATATATATATATAGTTCTATTCACATTGTAGTACATGTTCCGCGCTAAAATATAATACTATAAAATATAACAAAAATTTAATGACAAACACTAAAAGTCCAACTTGAAGATGAGCAATAAAAAATCTTTCACGATCTTTGCCTGTAGTGTTCACCTTCTTTCTAATGTGTTTTCATCGTTTTATCTTAAGAAATAAACGATATCAACCCGGTGTACAAGAAATCACCCAACCACCCCAAAAAAAACTTCAATTCAAACCCGAAAAAAAGAAAGAAATATGCTTAGAAAATGTTTTCCCCAGAATATATATATCATTCATTCATCCATATTGGTGTGATAATTCTTTGTATAGCTTTTTCTTGAAATAAAAACAAAACATAGGCCCTCGTTCCAAACTTCAATATTTTCTTTTTTCCCAGAGAAGAAAAGCCAAAAAGAAAAATATTGGGGCGGTGAAAAAATGTGCTCGTAATAGACCAATAAAATAAAAAGTAATATAAACTCTGAAACAATTAGTATTAAAACCACTTTTAACTGGTGGTGCGGCATATAAAAACTATTTCATCCATCTCATCACGTTCGTGACCAACAAGAGAACAACCAACAAAAAAAATAAATGATAATATAAAAACCAAGAGGAGACGACACCACATAGATGTATAATATTTTTCCAAAAACAAACAGAAAAAAAAATTTCTGTATTTCAACAAAATTTGCTTTAGTAGCAACTATACCCAAAAGAACCGAGGAAAATTGTACCCCACGGGGTAGAAAAGAAAAATATCGGGCCAACACAGCTTCAAGCTTTGCGATTTCGACCCCAACACGTCCGCACCTATAACTTTTGCATTTATCGTCGATAAAAACAGAAATATTTCTGCCAAAAATTAACTCAAGTTTTTTTCATGTTTTTCTTTTTTTTTGTGGGAGGTTAAAGGAGGAAAATATTTTCATTCCTTTTTTTGTTGCAGAACATTTGCTTTTTAATAGTGGAACGATGAAAAAGCCAGAACTAAAATTGAGGTATAGAATGCGTTTTCCATAGAATTCTTTGAGTCCAAAAAAAAAAAACAGCATATCATCATCACAGAACATATCCTATTCATACGTCAACTTGTATATACAAGAATTTCCATTGTTTACTCAAAATATATTCGGATATAGACTTATCTGTGCATCATTTCACATCAAACTGAAGGTGATCTACACCTCATTCTTGTTTACATAAATATCAGCTAAATATTGTATTTTTTCTGGCCATTTATTTTTTGGTTTGTTTTTTTTGGTGTCCTCAATTTTCAGTATCCCATCAACCCAATAGTCATCGTCAGTGGTTAACAAGCAATTATATATATATATTGGGAATCTTTTTACATGCTGAACTAAAAACATATACATTGTATTTTATATGGATGGAAAAAGAAACAAAACCAAAGAAATTGTACCAAAAAAAAAAGGCATACATATCATAGAGATCCTCGAAATTGAAGCATCTGAATAGATAAACTTCAACTAGATGTTTGTTTATACAATAAAACGATGAAATACTCAGGCATTGAGATTCACTTACATATGTAGGATGATACACACATCCTCCATACAAATGTTTTAAATAGATGCGTGCTTCCAACAAACCATGTTTTTTTTTTTTCATGTCGATAGGATAAACATCCCATTGGGGAAGCACGTCTAGGCTATTTGTGGTTGATATGCTATCAGACGAGATGGAAGAAATATACCAGAAAAAAAAAAACTATATTTTTGGTATATTCGAGAAAGAGGTATTATATAGATAGATAGAAAAAAAATGATATACCGAATTGCCTATATATACCTAGACAAATAGACCGAGAAAAAAAATAATGTATATAGTATAGTATAAGGATTCTGACACTCTCCAGCTAGGATTTAGAGATGATTCTGGCATGTCGACGAAAATTCATACATTTTATGGGATGTACAATACCATTCTTTTTGTGATGCACGTATACTTAATTGGTCATGTGTTAGAGATAAACTGATGACGATGATGTTAATGTTGATGATGATGATGGATATGTGATGAGGAAGTGATTTAATGTTGACTTTTATCATTTGAATTCATGTTGTCATTTTTGGATGGATTATAAAGAGAAAAAAAAAACCAAATCTTTCAAAGTTTTTGTATTTTAGCAATTGAATAAGAAAAGGACATGTCATTCTTGTTCAATATCTTTTAATAGAGTTAAAAATGTTGTTTATTAAATATGAGGAAAGAATATTTTCTAAGATTAGTAAATTAAGTTCATGTTTTCATTGGAATTTGTTTTATATTTTAGTTTAACATACTTTAGCTGATATCCATTTTCCTCCAATATATTGTAGCAGGAATTGTTTTGCTTCCGAGTAAAATATCATCAAATAATTCTGAAAAGTACAAAGTCTAATTACTTAGAAAAGCAATTAAAGCAACAGAAAACATGACAAACCTGTACTTAGAGTCTTAGAATCTAGGCTCTAGGAAATATGTTCAGTAGTAGACATTTTTTTATGCGAATTGATTAGGATTTGAATTAAAAGAGAACTCATCAGTTTATCTTTCACAATTAGGCTTAGATTTTTATAAGAAAAGACATATTTTCAATTTATTTGAAATGGAAATCAAACTTAACGAAAGGACAACTATCCATATTCTGCAACATATGATTCATTAATATGAGTATATTGCTGTAAATTCGTATTGCCTTGGCTCTTCCTATTATAATTTAACTTTTAGAGACCTTTGAACATTTTATGACTATGAGAAGAATCAAGTATTGCATCAGGCACCTAATGCTTCCTTCTCACAGAGTTTAACCCAATCAATTTAAATCCATTCGCATATGAAGGCAATAAAAAGGCGTCATTCCAAGGAAGATCTCTTAATGCATAACATACGAATCTTAGTTGAACATATTCGACCCTACTAATTTGTGACTTGGAGTATGGAGACTATACTACTATACTAAACTTTTTCATATTTAGCAACTAAATATAAAACACCTAAAAAATTTCGTTGTAATACAAAATATGTTCGATAAGAACTTATGATTCTTTTTATGACTGTTGAAAGTTATGACCAGGAAAGGTAAAGAATTAATTTTAACAAAAGAAAAATTTATGACTATAACGTTATGTTATGACAGTTAGAACTTATTATGACTGCGTTTAAATAGTAGACGTGAAAGTCGTTCAAACAAAGAAATAACATTTCCGTTGTTTTACCTCTTGTCTGGCCTATTTCAACATATAGAAAGTCATGTCCCTTGATATGTCATAAAAAGCTTTCAAAAAGGCTATGACTATGAAACCTTACAAACCTAGTTAATTAATTTTATTAAAATTTTCTTGTTTACATTCGATATTCGTAGTCACACAGCGTTTACTTATTTAATAATTTATTATATATGGAAAATTTTCAAATATATAGAAAATTGAATTTTCATAAATAATTTCGCCGGAACGACATTTGTTATTTTTATATCTTAAAATTTTAATAATATTTTTAATTACAAAATTTTTATTTCAAACTTATTGCATTCCATTTTCATATATATTTTATATATGGTTAAAAACAAATAGATTTTTATATCGGTTTGGGCTTTTTTTTTTTTTGGTTGTTTCCGGGAACGATGAAATGGGTGATGGATCCGTTTATTTTTTAACTCCGGCATTTATAATATGCATGAATTTAATCTGGTGCTTGTCAATTTTTAATTTGTTACAACTACGATCTGAGAGGGTTATTTTGGAAAAACAACAAAATGGAAAATTCAATCCAAATAACAAAAAAACAAATGGAGAAAAATGGAGAAAAAGTAACATATCATATGTTTTTATATGTTATGTTGAAGGTTTTTGTTTTGTTTTGAAAATAAAACAAAATATAAAGTTAATATGTGTACTAGAATGGAATGAGATCGAGTTTGGAGGTGGTTTTTCTGGTGCTTCAAGTTTTGTCGAATATCAAATTGAAAAAACACAAAAAAGATCTACGAAATATTTATTTTTGGGCTTGTTGTCAGTCAATTTCCTGAAATTACAAAAAACCTGTAAATAATTTAAGTTTATTTAGCCGCAGAAAAAGGTCTATTCCGAAAAGGCAAAGGAGTATGGTTTCGATTTTTTTTTTTTTTTGTAAGACCATAATAAACTGAATTTCTTAAATGACTTTTTATATATTTTTAAATAATTTCTTCGTAGATATTCGAATCTTAAAATAAACAATTAAAATTTTTTTTGTAAAAAAATCCTTTTTAAAATATATAAAAAAATGGTAAAAAGAAATTAAATTTTTCAGTCATTAAAAACGAAAAAAACAGGCAACAGATCTGCGTACTTTCAAAAAATAAAAATATATAAAATAATAAATAATTGTGCACGTTAAAATATTTTCTACAGAAAACTTATTATATGATTCGGGCCGATGCACTTTGTTCTAAATCTCCAAAATGGGTGCCTATACATTTTTTTCTGTTTGTTTCTTCAATTTTAGAGAGATTTTTAATATTGCATAGGACCGGTTTTCCTTTCTTTTAATCTGTTTTTAGTTGAATTTGAGTGGTCCAGCCCAGCCCAACGAGCATATACTAAATATATACGAAAATTGTGTACCACTTTGAATTTCTTACTATAATGAACAAACACTTTTATGAATGCCAATATTGGATGGGTCAAAAGGGTTGTTGCATTTCTTTTCTGTTCAAATTAAAAGCGACTTTTTCATTGGAAAACAAAACCTATTTGAAACGCTTTAATTGCTGACGTTTCAAAATTTTCCTGACAAGGCAATTACCTTTTATCATTGTACTATTTCTTGGCTTCTTGGCGAAAACCGAGACAAATCATTTTCACATGCTTCTTTACAGCTCAAATTTACACTATTAAAGGAGTTCTGCAGAGACCGAAATATATGGAAATCAAACGGTGCAAGCGCAGGACTATGATATGGATACATCACAGCCAAACTCAAAAATCTATATGGTTTAGTGTTATCATTATAACACACAATATTTTGCGATTCACCAGCTTAGGCCTTCCGTTTAATGGTCTGATAGTTTTCAACGCTCGATTTTGATACGTTAAGATTCTGAGTAATCTTTGCTTACAGGTTGGATTCGATCAATTCCTTCATTGTTGATGTTTTGGCCTATCCAATATATATATAAGATACAATGAAGAATGGTGATTTGGGGTTCCTCTATTTAAGAATTGTATACCAATTGCCATTGCACTTATTTTAATTTATTTTTTTTTTATGATCATTTTTTTCGATTACTTGTTTTGTGGTGCAACTTGTTTTCGTTTTAAAAAAGGCAAATATATTTTGGCTTTTTTTGGAGCTCAAATATGTTTTATTTTTTGCAACGAAAGGAAATTTTCTTTTATACATTATATTTTTTTCCACAACCTAAAATTTCAACTGAAAATCAACTGAATAGATTGTAATTTAAGGTGAAAAAAAATTTGGCCGTGGAAGATTAATGGAAGATAAAAATATCAAATAAAATTTCTCTTTTTTAAATTTGTAAAGAAAAAGTATATGGAAAAGTAGTAATCGTAATATTTCATAACTCGAACCAATTTCTGGTAAAGGACTTATTTCGATATTCCTAAAAAGAACAGATAATTAGTTTTATGTTCGGGTTGTTAATGTCACCCTGTAAATTCTATAAAATATTATTTGTCCAAGCAGTGAAAATGGTTAACATTACAAAAAGGCATTAGTGACGTCAAAATGACGTCATTCAAACCCGAATTTTTTGTTAATTAAGCCATTTTCTAGTATTACTGTTACTATTGATATATACTATTATAGAATCTGTGAAGATTCTTACCAATTTTCGTTCAAATCGCCGTTTAAAAGCTGTTGTAGTTCTGTACAGAGGCAATAAGACTTTTCCAAATGGTCAGGTCTGTAGACAATTTCTATTCAAATTGTATGTTAAACTGTTGTATTTAGTTTAATTCTTTCAAATTGTGGAAATTTACCGCTTTTGATTCTACTACACTCGTATGATGAAAATAAGGCTTAAAAAACTGGAATCTCACACAAATCTCTTGGTACAAGATATTTTCTAGTCTAACATCGTGCATTCTGCACTAGAGCAGTATTCGCAGTAAATATCCTAAAGGAGGACTCGTCAGATTTATTAATACATTCGAAGACATTCACAAATTCAAAATTTTCTCTAAAGTATCGGAACTTCTAGAAGTTGGAAACATTCTCGTTTTTAATTTTGTTTTCCAAATGTGAAACTCAGTTCCGAACTGAAATTAACTTTCTCCAAGTTTGTGGTAATTCCTGGAATTTTTCTATTAATTGTTATTTAGTTTTAAGTTCTTAGTTTTAGGTTTTCTGGTTTATATCTTTATTTTGTCTTTTCTGTGTCTTAATCAATAATTTTAATTTGATAGTGCTGGGAGCAAGCACTTTAAATATTTAGTTTTTGCTAAATGAATAATAGTTACATTTTTGAATAGTTGCCTAAATCAAAAAAATTTTATGTTTTTTTTATCTAAAATAGCATAAAATACTACCAACGGAAACGGAACGAAATTGTTACTTAAAAGAAAATTTTCATTTAACCGAAAAAAACGAAAAACCATACTTTAAAGAAACCAATTATGTTGAATGTTTATTTTTATAATAAAATTGGCGTGTTCTGGACAAATTAACTGAAACCACAATCATGTTTTCTTAATGATCTAATGTGGTTCATTAAACTATCAACGACTCTATAATTTTTCTATTATATCGAATTCTTTTCAAATTTCTCGAGACCGATGATTACAAATGATGAGAAATTATGTTCCAGGTTTTGGTTCTTTTCTTATTGGTAGAGATGATGATGATGCTGATAAAATAATTAACATAAGATTATGTATAACAGATGTGAAGAGTATATAATTTGCATACACTATCTTCGGACTTTATATAGTCTCATCTCAATCGAAAATTTAATGTATCTATTACAAAATTTCGTTCATTAACCTGAAAGTCTGGAAAGGAGTTGGAAAACTTCCCTTTTTGAAAAATAGTTCATAAAAATTTTTGTACCTTTGGAACAAAGATATTATATGTGCGGTTTCTGATGTCATGTCTAAGAATGCTAAAATAATTTTTTTTTTTTGGTATAAAACCCCAAAAAGAAAAAGTGTACGTTATTTGACACTATGTCATTTGTATTTTAGAGAAAAAAAAAGCCAGTTGTCATATGTGAAGTATTTTCATAAATTAAGGCACACAAAATGCATGCAAATTAAAACATTTGGTCATACAAGGATGCATCTGTCGTGAATTAAAGTACATTAAAGTTTTTATATAATGTTTTTATTAGAAAAATTACAATATTTAATGCAATATGTGAAAGGTCTTTCTGTTTTTTTTAGTCCTATTAAGTTTCATATTCTCGACAATGTGTCAATTAAACAAAAACTAAATATAGTTATGAAAGTTTCACTAATTCAGATACTTTGTTTTTATAGTATTTACTAAAACATTTCAATTTTTATGCTTTCGACTATATTTAGGTTCAATTTCAATTCGTTCTTTCAACCCACTGTGTCCATATACTTAGGTCAAAAGTTCGAGTCGATCTGTTGACTTTCCATGAATACGTAGTAATACAACTATAAGTGGGTACTATTTTGAAAAATGATGCTGTAATAGAACTGCAAATTCATAACCTTTATTCAGGAAAAGTTTGCACAAAAAGAGTACCCAAGTACGATACGAATTATTTCAGCACACGTAATATTAGGTTGAGAACATTTCTTTAATCCATGGTGTCTTACTCCTTTTGTTTACTTATGATGACTTTCAAAATTCAACTCTGTAATACAATACCGCAGAATGTTAGTCTATAACAAATGTTATTCCTTACAAATGTTTCGTAGTTTGAAATCTCAATTCTTGATTAATACAAAAAGTGAATAGAAAGTTAAGGCAAGTATAAATTGGTGCCAGGACAAGAGATAAAATAGAGAGAAGTTTCGTGTTATAATGCCTTCGAACTTCTTAATTTCTGTAACAGCGAATTCCCAGGATACGTCGACAGACATTTGTTCTCAAATACTTCAATATTAGAAAGAAGTTTGTTCGTATAACTATCTCCATCCGGAACCATATAAAACATCACTTATAAGTATTTTGTAATGAGCGTTTTCGGAGTCGGTTCCAGGTAGATTCATACACTTTGCCAAGGAATCTCCCTTGAAAAGACCTCTTCTTGTTACCGCCATATCAAGATAGGTTTAGATTGATTGATATGAATTCTTTGGTAATTATTCAATGATGCTATTGATGCTTTTTACCTTTTAGAGAAGATTTCTATAAACTTTAATCCACACTCTTTCAGGTCTGTGTAATTATTTGAGACATCATATCACAGAAAACGGACTATGGTAAAAATGAAGTGGTTGCCTGAATGCTGGAGGCAGTTAACGCTGAATTTAATAATAGCAAAGTTAGTTTAAAGAAAAGTTTATATAATTCTGCTTGAATTAATCAAAAAAAGAAAGAATTTATAACTCTGAGTCCCAGAAACCTGTGTTATTTTTTTATGTTACCATAAAAAATTGGATAATTGCTGTCTGTACTAAGTATTTTTTTTAGCATATATTTGGATGATATGTATTAAATTACATATTTCATAAATCGATTTAATTAAGATGAAATATTGAAAATTTTGTGTGTGTTGAAAAGTATTCATTTCTTTTTTATTTTGTTAATTATTTTATTGAAAAACAAAAATCACTAAAAACTTCAAAAAAATGTATTTCTGTCTATTAATTTTAATTAAATATAAATAAATTTCATAAAAACTGATATAAAAAAAAAGAAAATGAAAGGAAACTATAACGAAAAATATTTTCAATAAAAAATTTCCATAAAAAAATAAATGTTCAATCAAAAACAGAAAAATCGAAGTACATAATTCGAATCATAAAATCATATAAAGCTTTTTTTTTCTTGTATGCTTTTTTATAGCATAAAAAGCATTTTTTCATAGAAAATTTTATGATGTAGAAAATAATTTCGAATAAAACATAAAATAATTGCAAAATTTTTTAAATAAAAAATACATGAATAAGGTTCACTTAACAGAAATTTAATTCATAGTGATTTAAAATATGGTCAAGTTAACATAGTGGATTAGTTTCCTTTTTTTTGTTCCTCCGAGAGCCTTGTTTTTCTTTTTTATTTTAATACCAAAATGCAAAGCGTATTGTTTTCCAATTTTCATTTTTTTTCTGTTTTTGGGTCCTGGTGAAAGCGTATGTATGAATTTCCTTAGTGTCGTGACTGTAGTGGCTACAGAAAAAATGTCCAACTGAAAATATTATAAAGCTTTTAGCGATTTGCTTTGAGATTAAAAAAACTGTGAATTTTATTTGACTAAAAATCTCATAAAAAATAGTAGCCTAACATAAAACAAAAACATTAAAAAAAACAAAAAAACGTATGAACTCACAATAGACCTAACGAAAAAAAAAGAAAATCTGGAAAAATTCGTTGAAAATGTTCACCATCGACTATTAACGTTTGGTTGAACTGGAAAATGGGAATTCGTGAAAAATAAACCATAAATTGAAACAAAGCCTATAAGCTTACCATTTTCTGCGAGTTGCCAGGACAAGTGCCTACTTTTAGAATCGTTCATTAAATCAAATTTGGATCCATGGCAGCCTATTCAAAGAAATGAAAAAAAGCAAACGCAAACGTGAAGCATAACATTGAATAAAAGATAACTGAATTCATTTAGTATCTGAAAAATCTCATCAAAAGCGTTAATATGAGCAAAATATACAAAGAAAAAAAAATATTAAAATGGTTTAATAATACTTTATGAAACCGAAAAAGAAACCATCAAACACCGACCAAACACAATTAAACCAGGTTGAAGGTACTTCAGACAAACAATTTTTTTTTGGAAGGATATCAAGATGAAAAGCGTAGAAATTATGATCGGAAAATTTAAGGGAATTGTTTAATCATTTCTATATTGTTGCTTGGTTAAAGTTAAAGAAGTATTGTGTCTGATCCGATGAAAGAAAAAACAATTTTTCAAATAATGATATTAGTTGTTATGGCACGATGTTTTTCATCTTCCACTGAACATTTCACACATGTAGGCTCAGTTCTTCAAAAATCATAAACTTATAAATGAACTTCTCATATCTCTAAAACCTGACATAATGAAAATAGAAATGCGACTTTCTTTCTTATGACTGCAGTACAACTTTACTATTTGAAAGCAAAGATTTAACTATAAGAAAGGACTTCTGGAAGATTTGACAATAATGACACAATTTTAGTTAATTATAAAACTGGATGCAACCAATGACGCAGCATCAGGCAATGGATTCGTATTTTAAATATTTAATACCAAGGAATTCAGAAGTTAACTCCTTGTTTGCTGCTAAACACTTTCCAATGGTCGGAAATAAATTCAGTGACAAAAACTTGTTAAAATTCCAACAGAAATTGGACTATGTGTGCAAAATATTGTACTGTATACTTGAAAAGCTTTAATTATAAACTATCATAAGACTTTATATCAGGCTTGTCAGTCTGCGGTCGCAGTGAAAATTGGACAGGCCTCTTTTAAGTCATGGCTCCATGGGTAACACATTGAACTAAAAAAAATTATGTGATGACAAGTTCGAATCCTAGTCGGGTTTCTCCTGTGTCTTTACTTGGAATTTGGTATTTCAGTCCACGATAAGCAGTCGTCCTTCGTGGTTAGTGCAGGTACAGGGTTTTTTCGATCACTATCAATCACTATCAAATATTTTCACATAAACACATAAACTTTTCACATTTCTATTGGGGAACTATATCCGAAATACCCTAGTTACGTGACTGGGGGTAATATTCAGCTGGGAGTATTTTACTCGATATCAACTAGAATCAATTTGGATTTGATTTATAGCTGTATTCCATATAACTATTTTCTAATCAAAGAAATGTATAGTAAGATACATTGTAAGTCATTCAAATACCTTTCAATCCTATGAGTCCGATACTCACTCCCTTCCATTGGGAGACGGCTTTTTTTTGTTGCGTAAATACTTCTCATCTGTTCTAGATTGTTTCCAAGATGATATCTAAAGAGTTGAACCATCCTTTGACAGTTAAATTTGGAACTTGAGCAACTATTTAAATCTAACATTTCCAATGACTGACAATGGTTTCCGCAAGGAGTACAAAATTTATAAAGTGCACACTTTACACTCAAATATTAAACTACTTTAATTTTAAACTACTTTAATTTTTAACTTAATCCAAAGCAAAAAAGAAAACCAAAATTCTTCGAAATAAGAACAAAATAATATTTTAAGGAAAATTCTTTGACCTTCTTGACATTATAACTCAAACTCGTAAATTTTCTTGTTATTCTGTTAAATCGCACTTCTCTTAGAATTTTCTTTGACCTATACTTTGACTTGCAAAAGAAAAAAGAACACAAACAGAAAAGTCAATCTCATACTTAAATTTTAAAGACAAAAAAAAAACATGGGCCCAGTTAGTCCAGTTCAAGAGAAAAAGGAAAAGAAATTTTCATTCGAATAAAACACAATAACAAAAAAAAAAAAAATACACAAGAAAAACAACGAAATCAAGTAAAATAAAGTAGCTTCTTGTATCCACTTGTTGTTTTTCATCAAAAAAAAAGGAAAACGGAAAAAACAAGAAAAAGGAAAATTTAAGCCGGCAAAAACCTTATCCCTAACCAACCTCAACACGAACGAACCAAACGATATGGTTGATGTCCTTGCACATATATATATATATATATATATAAATATTATATAACATTCGACTATATAGGGTATACCGGCGTTTTTCTTCTTATAACAAATATTGTTTTTGTACTTTCCATTTCCAGTCATTTTTCTTTTTTTTTCGGTTTTCCTTTGCCTTTCCTTCAAATATTTGCCGGTTATCTAACAGGATCTTTATATACACGTCTGAATCTACAGATGATTTTCACATTCTCCTTCCAGACGAACAAAAAAAAAGTGGACCAAAAAAATATATATATTATATTTTGTATACATATATATATCAAACAAGAGATGGCCAGTAATGGATGACGTTTTACATTATCCAAAACCATTACAACAGGAATATCAACCGAAATCAAAAGGAAAAAAGGAAAAATAACACAATATCATGATATATGAATTTTCCTTGGGATGCAATTTGGATATACTCTCATATATTGGAAAAATAACATGGATAAACAGAACGAAAGGGAATTTTCTTTTTCCAAGAAGAATATCATTGTATAGGAATATACTGTATATGAAAATAAGGATTTTTTGTTTTATTTTCTGTTTTTACTTTTGTTAGTAGAGAAATCATTATATTTTTAACTCAAACATCGGAGGTAACATGATAAAAGGAGAAAGGACGAAGAAATTTATATATATATATATATACTTATTAATCGAAAGAGAAAGTTCTGAACCTAAGAACATAACGGATACATAAGAAGAAAAAAAACATATATATATGTATATAAAAAGATCCTGCAGAAAAAATATGTTACATAGAAAATTTTCTGCAACCTTGGAAAAGAAAGTGAAATATATTTTCATGTCTTCGGGTTTTCCTTTTTCCAGAAATTTCCCAAAAAAGCTTTTCAATTTCATAACAAAATAAATATATACTTATATACAATTTTGTGATGGTAAATGATTCAGGCAAGGACAATAAAACGACAATTATAACAATTTTTTTTTTTTGTTGTTTCAGTATTTCTGGAAGGACAAACAAAAGGAAGAAAGTACATACTATGATTCGGAAAGAAAAATATATATTATATAGAAGAAAAACTTTTATTATTTTCTTTTTTTTTTCGCCCAAAAAAAAAAGGTAATTTTAAAACGGAAACGATAATAAGTAAAACAGGATGAGAAGAAGGATATGACAAAGAAATAAGGTACACACAAAATAAGGTATAACAAACACGAAACTACAGTAAAACGTGGAAAAAAAGGAAGACAATTTTTTTTGAAAGGCTAAAATATATAAAGTTTCATTTTCATTATGTTGGTTTTCTTCAAAAAGCGAGTGCATAACGGTATCAGAGAAAATGTGGGTCGAACATAAGCGATAAGAAAATATTCGCGGAAAAATAGATATTATATTAAAAAACAACAAAACAAAAACCATATTTTTGTTTTGTTCAGGAAAAGAAAAAGGAACTACAAAATGAAAAAAACAGCTGTTTTTTTTTTTTGTATATTGTGCGGGTATCCTTTTCATTTTTTCGGGGTGGTTCCATTTGTACATAATAAAAATGAGTGAAAATTGAATTAAGTGGGGATATTTAATATAATAGAATCATGAGAGAGAAATCATCAAGAAATAAAATGAAATGATTATACAAGAAGTCAAAATGAAAATGAAGAACAAGATCACATAAGTATATCATCTAACTTAGTTCAAGAATAATTTATAAATAGAAGAAAATCGAAAAAGAAAATTCTATCTAAAAGTTTATATAATATTCTCACAAATACAGAAGGAAAAATCTTTCCTTTTTCTTTGAAGGATAAATCTTTTTGAATATGTATCTCTCCTGGGCAGAAAATGAAAATATATATACCAAATATGGTGAAAATAAAAAAAAACATACAAGTAGAATGCTGGCAACAGGTTTATTTATGATATGATTTCAATGTTTTGTAGATAAGAACATTTTCGTGAAGAACATCATCGTCATCGCGTTTATAGGCTCTTTAACATAACACAAAAAATATTAATATAAAGACGCAAAATAAGGCGAAGAAAAAAAAATATATTACTTGGATATAACATGGATTATTTATCCTAGAAATCAAATGTTATCTTAATAGTGGATGTATTACTAGTAGCATTGACTAATAATATAGATTCCCAACAACTTGTGTACTAATATCCTGACGCATTCTAAATTCTTATCTTTTTTTCATATTAAAGCTCTTTTCATGCCTAGTTCTTCAAAGTTTTAGATACTTAGGTATACTTAACTATGGTAATATTCTTAAAGATATAAAAAAATCATGGATTCCCAGTTTTAGACTAAAGATTTTCAGGTAGAAAAAGAGAATCTTGAAGATTCCAAAAATTGCTTATACAAAATATCATTTTCTGTTCGAATTTCCATGAATTTAATCTAAAAAATCTTTAAAAGCAAAGATCATTTCTATGCAAAAATATGAGTTCTAAATATTTGCATTAAAATTGATAGAATCTGGTTGATCTGGTTTGATACCAACCTCTTTTATTACGTATAAATGAAGAGTAAAGGAGCCGAGATTGAGTCCGTATTTGAACCCGTTTATCCAAATTTTATCCAAATGTAGTCGAGAATACAAAAACTTAAAATTTATTACCAAGCAAATGAAAACCTTAACACAGCCACCAAAACACAGTAAATTCAATCTACCCAATTTGGACTCGACCATCAGATACATTCATTTCAACCTAGTTTCGACTTGGTTTGGAATCTCACATGTAGTATTTGTCATCGGAGAACTTACAATGTCATAATTCTAATAGAGATTATGGAATCTTTTACGTGGACGTATCACAGCTAGTAAGAACACGTACGTGGGAAAAAAAATCTCTGGAAATTTCTGCTAAAATGGGATGCAGAAGCCGTATACCATAAAAAGGGAAGCTTTTTTGAAATAAACAATGTCAATTTATGACATTTGACTTCGAAGGACTTAGTAAATATTTAATATTCCTTTTTTTAAATGGCAAATTTTTTTATATGTTATAATCGTTTTTTTTAATTATAATTTTAATAAAAAATTTTTTGATTATTAATATTTAAATAGAAGAAATTTTTTTCTATACAAGAATTTTTTAATGTTGGATCAAATAAATGGATGATAATTTTAGGATGAGAGGATTACGATAAAAAAAACCGATTTCTAAGAATTTTCTGCAAAATTTTTTCCTTCAATAAAGTCCTTTTTTTTTCTAAACAAGTTCTATACTCTGTGCATATAACTCGATACCAGCATTTGCCAAACTTTTATTACCAGGCTGGCGGTTTTTCCAGAAATTTGGTGAGAAGCTTGTGAGATATATGGCCCGGCACATATCTTCTACATATTGAACGAAGTACTCATAAAGACACTGATTTGAGCTCTGTTGACTTGATATAGTGGTTTTAAGCTCTTCATATTCCTATCTAATTTCTCAAAATTAGATATCTGGTACTAGACGGTTCTAGGTATGATTGCCGGTTGGACCGGCATTTTGTTTTATCGCAGATCATATTTTGGGAAACTCTGGTCTGTACTATATTGAGGTAATGGTGTGGCATATAGTGGGTAAAGAACCGAAAGATATCAAAAGGCTAGCTGAAATTTTTCTCCGGTTTTTCCTTCTGTATACTATTTTTCTTTTCAACATGATTTTTTCTTTCGATTTTCATAAGAAACTTGGACGTTTTTTTTTTTTCCTATTCATTTATATGATTTTCTTTTTCTATATAAAAATTATTATACATAAAATATGTACATTAAAAAAAAAAAAATCTATACATTAAAAATATTACTTGTACAATCCCGGATCCTGAATATTGAAATAAAGCTGCGTTATTTTCAAAGTTTGTTAAAGCAAGCAAAAAAAGCAAAAGAAAAATTTCACTTAAATAATGTTACGGGCATGCGTCACCTTAAAGTAATAGCGAACATTTTCCGTCAGTTTTTCTTCTTTTTTTTTTTGCTTCTATCATTATGTTCTTCTCTTAGCGACAGATCACACCCGCGCCTTTAAGGTCATATGGTGATGAGATTCCAACCAGATGGTATATTTACATGTACACATAAGTTATTATGTACTGATATTTATATTCGCATACTAAATATGAAAGTAAAGTGAAAGTATATAAGACTTTGTATATACAATAAGAAGAAAAGAAGAAAAATAAAATATATACGTAGATATATTTATATGAAAAAAAGAAAAGTATGAAAATTCTTCGGAAATCGGAGGTCATGATTTGTTTATGAAGAAAATTCGAGATATATAAAAATGAGTTCTGATATTATACCAAGGACATACATAGCCTGTTCATATTTTTCCATCATCTTCATCCTTATCATAGGTATTTATATTTATATGTAATGTTCTTTTCTTTTTGGTTGATTTGTTGCTTTTTTGAACGTTATATGGTATATGATCTTGAAGAGTCAGCTGTCTTGTGTGTAGGCTTTAACATATATTTTCTTCGTTTTTCTACTTAAATTTATAAATTCGGATGGCTTCTTCATTTTTTTTTTGGTTTTGGTTTGAGAGAACATTTCTATTGAGAATCATCTAGAAACGTAATTTCATATATTTTTTTTTTCCTTTTTTTTGGGAATATTCAAGAAAAAGAATTAATAAAATATCATATTTTTATCGAAATAATTGAAAAAAATTTAATATTTAGATATTAAATTCATTTTTATGGATAATGTTTTATACGAAATGAATTTTTGGTTTTATTTTTGAAACAATAAAAACCATTTTGTATCTAATTCATATCTAATAATCGATCAAGTGGCGCAATATGATGTCCTGGGGTCTAGGCAATTTGTACATTAACACTGATATATTTTATTATGTCAAAAATGTGAAATTCTGCTATATTTACACAACCCAAAGGATTCACCATTGGAATCTTATCCTAACAATACATAAAAATAGGAACAATACTATTATTGAAGAGTTGATGTGTTTCTAATTTAAGAAATGCCAGAAAACTACAAGTTATTTATATATTTACAAATATAACAAAATTTGGTTTACATTACTTGAATGTATGTAAAATTTTCTCCTAGAATTCCACTGGGTTAGTGAAGATTTTGTGCCCGGCTAGTCCACTGAAGAAGAAGAAGAAGAAGATGATGACTTTGCTTAACATTATTATAAATACCATAATTTTATATTTAAAATTCGAAATCTCCTAAAATGCAAACAAAAATTCAATATCATTTATATCCTTGTATAGCTTTCTCCATTTGTTAAAAAAAAACCCTCCAAATAAGAATCAATTCTCAAAAATGACAGACATTGGCCTTAAGTGCTAATAAAGGCAATTGGGTCAAACCACAGCAAACACGGAAATCAAAAATTTCAAAAGTCGAAGGAAAAAATATTATGTAGTAAGATCGGAGGGCATATAGAAAATGGATGAACATTGTAACTTGATAGTCGATCTGGAAAAATGTATAAGATTTAGAATATCTTTTTTTGTTTTTTTTTGTTGTGCTTTTCAACTTCAAAATCCCCAATTCGATGAAAACCCCCACAAAAATAGGACCAAAATCAACACAAAAACGTACAAGCAAAAAAAAAACAAATATATTATATATTACAACTCAATTCCTACACGTTTCCTGATTTTCATTCCTGTTCTTTTACCCATTCACCAAAATCTGTATCCATAACCACAAAAATTCATGTACTTTCTTCCCAATTCCTCTCATATATTTATATATCCATATATATATATATATATATACAAGTCCCATTCCATTTCATCCCTGATTTAGATTTATACTTCTTCAGACATGTCTCGTGCTAAGAATTCACACTTTGTCTGTCCATCATCATCTCATACTCTATTTTTTTTCCTCTTTTTTTTTTGGTTAACATTTTAGGGCAAAGAATATTCCACCCCAAAATTCATATAACCTTGTCACCTTATTTTCACTTTCACTCCATTTATTCACCTTATTTTCCTTATTTTCATGTTTCTTTTTTTTTTTCTTCCTACATTCAAAACAACAAGAAATGGGCCGGAAGGAAAAAAAAAAGAAAAAGAAACAAGTCGTTTTAGTCAAGTATATAATAGAGGAGCCACAAAAACCCGAAGAAAGTAACCACCGTAATATGAGACAAGACTTGTGAATGAGAAGGGCGTATATAGGGCTATTTTCTGATAGAAAGATCGGTATGAATGAATTGGATATAGATGATATTATAAATGGATAGAAAAATAAATGATTGAATAATTGGGTGGGTAAAAATGATGATTGTGGATGCTAATAGAAATAGATAACTGACACCACTAAGATTCCAAAGCCCTTTTCCAAGTATATTAGTAAAGAAAAAAGTAAAATATAATTATGGGAAAACTCTGTCGAGAAATGGAACTGTGTAGGGCAGAACCAAAAAAACAAAAACACCAACAACAAAACCTTAAGGAAAAATCATTCAAAGTATGCATGACCTACATATTATTCACCAGACACCCTAGACATCGCCTTTATATCCTTGACGATATTTCTCTTTTTTCCTTCATCATCGTCTTTTTCATCATCTTCTTCTTATTATTATTATTATTATTAATATTGTTGTTGTTTTATTTTGTTCGTCCTTTTTTTTCTTATTGATATCATCAATGTTTTGTTGGTTGTACTGTTTTTTGTGTGGAGTATCCTTAAATGACTCACATCCATATTTTTCGTCTCGAAAAAATATTGGGGCATGCATGCCGGCAGACACTTGTCTTTCTCCCATATGTAAGTCACACACGTACGATATCAAGTGGGCATGAAACGGTCGACTTGTATATTTTCTTTTTGTATATAGATATAGATTTTCCTTATATTTATTCAGATACATTATATATATATATATTCTTTTTGGAAAAGAATTGTTGTGGTAGGTGTAGGATTGATGATGATAAGATGAAGAAAACTGAGTCCATATTATTAGGGTAAGAGAAACCAACAACTGAAAACACAATTTTTTGAAATGATTCCAAGAAGAAGAAATATATCCTGGAAAATATCATAAGAAATCCACCAAAAATATAAACATAGATTGAAATATATATATATATGTATATATGTATATGTGTGTGTGTTTATATGTGTCAGGATGAAGTCAACCAAAAAGAAAAGAAAAAAAAAACTAAAAGGGAAAGTGTCGGGAAGAAAGTAATTCAAGTGTCTAGCCAAGCTTAAGCTTTCATTTGTTCATTTCTTTTGCCTTTCGAACTATGACCATAATAATATTCATTCTAAACGATAATAACACCAATTAGGACGGCTGTCCCAAAAAAAAAAAAAAGGAAAAATAAAAAGAAAAACCCTTACATTAAGGATACGATTTTCATCCCCCTTTATTGTTCGGTCGATTATATATTTTCAAAAAGGAAATATCTTATATGGATTTTTACTAGTTCTCCTACCACCTCATGTAATATCATATTTCACACATCATATTACACATATATTAGACCTAACAAGCACCCTTTTTCCACTATGACCTATTATAGGCTAAAAAAAAAAGAAGAAAGCGAGAAATTCTTATGGGAATAGTTGCGGTATAAGATCTCTTATATACCATACATAAAAAGGATTATAGAGGGTAGACATTTTAAGTAGAAGATTATATATATACCTATATACATTGACGGGCGTTTTATGGACATATATAGATAAGGTTATATAAAAGGGATTCACTTGTTGATATCCTTGACCAATATTATACAAGAAAAAAAAAACGAAAGAAAATTCTGAAATTTACATTTTTCCTTGATATTTTCTCGATTTTCTTCTATGTTGTTATCCGAAGATATTTTTCTGAGAATGTATATTTTCTCTTATATACAAAATATATCATTGTATAGAGAGATTCAAGGATAACAATGTGTTGAATTTCGAAAATATATATCTTTAAGAAATATTTAGATTATAAGAAAATGATAAGAAATTTTCTTTTATATACTTTGTTATTCATGTTTGACGATATACTGTCATAGTCATTTTCCATCATTTCTCATATCAGATTTTTATCCATTTTCATATGTTTTCATGTTTAACAAATACATATAAGGATGTATTTCTGAATCTTTCTTTTGCCCTAAATAAGAAAAGAAAAAAACAGGAATTTTCCGAGAAAAAATGAAATTATATATTTGTTGAAGTAAATAGAACACCTTGACCTACCCTCAGTTTTCAAACATTGTATATGTATATAAGATATATAACTTATACAAAGTATATATTCGAGGTCGGAATATATATATACTTCTTTTTGGGGCATGTCTTAAGGATTTTCTTTTTTCTTTTTTTTTTCTTTTCTTTTTTCTTTTTAATTTTATAACAAATTCAACAAAATGGCAAAACATTATTCTTGATTATTTTTTTATTTAATTTAATTAGTTCAATGTTTCTTAAAAATGAAATATTTTAGTCCTCATGAGAATGTGAAAAGGAAGAAATGAAAACAGTATTTGAAAAAAGTTTTTCACAAAAAACATTTGTAAGGTATTTTATTCATAATGATTTGAAATAATATACAAGGGTATAACATTTTCAGTATCCGCTACGTGCCTGCTACTTATTCAAATATCACTAGTAGTGTCAGAATAGTGCCAGCCACCAATAATGCTAGCTCGGATAGTGTTTAGTCAAAAACTTTCCATGTGAATTTTTTAAAATACAATAAAATGTCATTGTTTTATTCTAAATTAATGTAGAATCTAATCTTCCCAAGTCTCACAGGATTCGATGGAAATTCTATACTATATATATGAGTTTATAGTGAAGACTTGCTAATCAATGCAGATAATTTCTTATTGAAAACGAGTTAAGAAACCATAGTTTAGAAACATTTACAAGGAAGCTGTTCAATTGCTGTACAAGGGATTTGAATTTCCACTTTTATTTTCAGTAAAAACTGAGTGAATTTTAAAAGATGCTAATTAGAATCGAAGCAGGGGTCAGTCCGTCAAAATAAAATACACTTCATGGTCCTACCTGATAGAGGTGCGAAAAGGATACATGTATGTATGTAAAATTTTGACAAATAATAATAAAAACTTTTTTAATGATAATTAACCTTTTAGAAAAACAGAATTGAATCAAATTAATTTTATGGTATATGTAATCTTTTTAACACTACTCATATACTGCCTAAAATGGTAAATGTTATTGCATTTAGACATATTTAAGTTATATTATTAAAGATTTATGTTATTAGCAGATGTCCTACGTACAACATATCGAATTATCTGAAATAATGATCCCAAATTTAAGCAAGATTCAAACTTTTATCCGGGATTTTAAATGGCGTTTGTACGTAATTGATTTTGGAAAAAAGAAAGATACAGAAAATTTTGATATTTTAGTATTGCTTTAGATTTCGATATTTTAATGAAAATGTTACATTGGTTTAACAATTTTTTAACAAGAAACTTGCAGATGATGGCTGTGGGAGACGACCTGAATGGACTTGACTATTTTATACCATGTGTGTAGCTTTTATTTCGGAGGAAAGAAATTTTTGCTAAATTAAAATTAAAATTAGGTCGTCAATATCACAGGAAAGGCAAACTAATCTTACATAATTATCTGTATTTTGGCCGATTTTGAATTTATCCAATATAATTGATGAACTTGCGTGTGTGGCTGTAATTTTTTTTTACTTATTTATCATATAAATTTTTCTTAAATCTAACTCTTAATCATTACAACTAAATTAAAGTAGTAGACACTCTCGATATTGTAGTAGAAAATTGCTAAAAATTCTATCAAATTTCCGGCTAGAGAACCTTTAAAATTAAACAATATTAAAAGAGAAAATTACAATCGAAGTCCTTCGAATATTATTAATTAACATTTATATTTAATTTTTCTTAAAATTAAGTAACACTAACAAACATTTATTATAATTTCACTCAAGGATACTTCAATTAATTTAAATTTAATCTATTTAAATATATGAAAATGGAATCAGAAGATGATTTTTAACAAAAAGAAGCCCAAAGCCCACCAAAAAAAAATAAGAGAAAAATGCGTATACAAAATATCAACAAATTGGGAAAAAAACGAAGCTATAAAAATAATACACATATTAAATACAGAAAACTCCAAAAAAAGAAAAAAGAAAAACCCAGAATCGAGAGACATTTTCTCAAATCCATTAAAATGGACCGAAAATCACTTCATCCAAAATCTGAAAATCAAGTTTTAAGTTCAGCAACTGTGAAACTTTATTTGTGGCCAATTTGCTTCGCACATCCAACAACCACACACCATCGAGGTTGGGGTTTGTTTCGGTTTTTTATTATCCAAGTCAGAAGTACAACACAACACGAGCAACACCAACAATAATAATAATAAAGCTTCCATGCAACTATGTAGAATCGCGAAAAAAAGTGCATTCTCACATCATCGTGACCATCGTATGGTGAGATGATGATATTAGTTCGTTATACAACGCGGTATAAATGTATACGACTGCACTTTGTCAAATAATTGCATTTACCTTTTGTGATATTCGAGGTTATTTAGTGATTTCTGTTTTGGACAAAAAAGATGTGGAGAGATATAGTTGAGAAAAAGGACAAATAAAATTGGTTCCAGTCGGGAATGATGGGAACCCAGAAAAAAAGAAATATGAACAATTTGATTTTTGGCAGTTTAACTTGTTAAAACTCATAAAATTGGATAGCCTATGTTCAACAACATTTAAAAGTAGAGACAAAAAAAAAACACTATATACAAAGAGGGTGTTGAAAGGTAAAAATTGCAATTTTTTGGAATTGAAAACCATATGAGATAACAACAACACAACACTAAACTATGTATAGGGGAAAATGCGGCAAATCGGGTTCAGCAGATTTTCATAGAAAGACTAAGGATATCTACTTAAAACTTGAGGAATTCAATTTAGCGAAGATAGTTTCTTAAACACCAACTTCAAAGTTTCATTAAAATTTCTTTGACAATTAAAGTTTCAATATTGAATTTATTTTAGAGCTGGGTGTTTGGAAATTAGTACTTAGTTACTTTGATTGCGGTACAGATCATGGAGGTCCTGGGCCTCATGTAGTATTTTCTTCCAACCTGTGCGGTCCCGGCAAATTCTCTCCAGTTGAGGATCCGCAGTCTTTTCAAGTTTGCTAAGGTCTCGTCTCTCCAACGAAGGCTTGGTCTCCCTCTGTGACGTATTCCTTCAGGTCCTGGATTCAAAGATCATTTTAGCTGGAGCTTTGCTGTTCATTCGCTGCACGTGGCCCAGTCATTGAAGCCTTTGGAAATTAGTGCTTTATTTTAATTTTAGCAAGAGATAAGTTTTGTAGGAGTTTTAGGCGTTTCTTTAAATATAACTATTTAAACAAACAAATAATAAACTTTGAATGGTTTCATAAAAAGTATATACAAAATAACAATTGTATTGTTTATCATAAACAATGGAATTATGACGAGAAATTGAAGCAAGAATATCGGTGAATTTTTCTAGTACACGTAGTTTAAGGTTCAGGCATCCACAATATTCACATTTTTTCAATTTCCTACAGTTTGTTACAGTGTTTTGCCTACCTACGACATTACACTCAAAAGCTGCTATCATTATGTGCTGGATTCATGGGATTTTTAAACATCTTTATAATTCAGACCATATAAAAATTCTTAACAAATAAACCTAGTAGAACTGTTATTATCAGATTTCCAATCTCTGTCCATTTTTAAAAACAATTATAACCGAAAATGACAGACTTTAGAAAGGTTGAAATTTGTTCTCCTTGCTGTTCTCCTTAAACTGGACCTTCCAAAAACAAGCTTTTACTCTTTTTTGGAAATTTATAAAATACAAATTTTTCATTTTTTCTTATCCCCGTTCCTGATGCATATTCTTAGCTTATATAAGAAACAGGACGAAATTCAGTTTGAAATTATAGAAATTATTGTTATAACATTTCAAACCTTAAGTATCTCGTTTACTCCATCTTCCCCTAAAGATAGAAATTCTCTTGTGATGACTAATGATCATCCCATGAGTTGCATCCACCTACTCACCCATTTTAAGCAAGGCCATCTCTATGGTATATGCAATTTTAGAATAGAATTTTTCGACTTGCACATATTGTGGCATGCAATATCTGGAAAAAATTTTTTTTTTGTTGGATTTTCAGTCTAACAGATTCGATATGTGTATATCTCAACATACATATGATCCATTTGCGGATGCAATGTGGTTCATTCAGTCCAAAAAAAAAAAAAACATATATATGCATATAAACTCATCATCATGGTTTTTACCGAGACCGCATATACGAGTACTGGAAAAATAAAAATAAAATGAAAGAAAAACAAAATGTGATTTCGGCATTTTAAATAGGAAAAACCAAAAAAAGAATCTAGGAGAGATCAATTGGAAGATATTTTTGCTGGAAGTGCATTACACTTATTTGAATGCAGTTTATTTGGACACATTAGACCGGTAAACTGTGATACAAAACGCGACTCTAAGTGGAGGTGTATATAAATAATAGTAGTTGGATTATTTTTCTATGATTTTCCTCTTTTTTGGGAGGATTTTCATATGTATGCACATTTCATATGCCATCATCCTATTTGTTTTTGAAATGTTTTTATGCATTTGGCTGTTTGGCAATCATAGTCAAATAGAAAAATGTGCATATGAATAGATTCTTGTTGTTTATTTTTTTGGGGATTTTTTTAAGTAAGGCACTTTTTTCTCACTGGGATTTCATTTTTAAAAATGAAAATGAATTCATTCCTTTTTTTCGGGATGTAGATGATTTAAAAACAATAAAAGGATTTCAAGGTGTAAAACAAAGTGAATACGTTTTTTTTGTGCTTTTTTTCGGGTTTTGGTTGATAGAGAGAATTTTATTGGTAAATAAAAACGGTAATAAAATGGGAATTATGAATTGACTTAATTATTGATATATTGAAATGAATAAAACAATGGAAATTAATTACGTATATTCAGTTAGGAAATGTCAGTTCTAATTTATCTCTTTAGATCAATTTGATGCCACACATATTAAATACTAGCTGGTACCCGCGGGTTTGCTGACGCTATTCTTGAATATGAAAGTAAATTTAAAATCAATTTGACCAAATTATTAACGTTTATCGATTTTGGGCTCCTGGAATCGACCGAAGGGAGGCATAACTTTTTAAGTTGACCTATCCACAATCTATATTACAGCTTTTATGAAAATCCGACTATTATTGACCAAATTGTTGACGTTTTTCGGAAAACTTAAATCCTTAAAGCTGCTAAATACTGTCAAGTAAAAACTTATGATTTAGCTTAATTCAATTGAAAACAGTTTTCACTGTAACTGCTACTGGGTACTATTAGGTTTTTTCATTTACCTAAGAGGCAATATCTGCCTGGAAAATATATATGAATATTTTTCAAAATAAATTTTGTACTTGTATAGAAAAATCTATCTGAATTTACACATTTTGTTGTCAGGCCAGTAGGCGTAGTGAGTCCCTTAAATAAATGTATCCAATTTTTATAAAAGGTCTTACAGCTAGTTTGTACTTACGTTTCAAATAAGATGTCTAAAATAGAATCCACATGCTTGTGTATCCGAAACTTCTACATCATTCACATTTAGTTTCTCCTTACATAAAAAACCTTTAAATCTCATTAGATGTTATCACATACGAAGTAATTCTGTAAAATTTAAATAATTGAGCAATTTCACTGTGCAGAAAATCGCTAGTCAAATCTGGGTCATATTTTTTACCATTTGCTCGCGAAATTATAATCAATTTTTATTGGAAAATCACGAATTTCTTAATTTTCGTCTGGGTTTTGAGCTAATTGAATATTTCTTGTGAAATTATGATTTTATTAAACAAATTCATTTTGTTTTAAATATTTATTCAAACAAGCCATATAAAATTCGAATTTTTATTTATTTTTTTTTTGGTACAAAAATTATCTGATTTTGAATGAAATCTTTAAGAAATTATGTAAAACTTTTCCGATATAATCAATGCCAGACGAAAACGAAAATCAATGAAAATATAAAAGGGTTATCCAATTGTTGAGGCGAATTTAACAAAACATCGTTAATTTTTTGTAAATGTATTAATTTCAATCAAAAATTTGATTCTAGTAATTATCCACTGGAATACAATATTATTCAAATGACCTCATGGGGTATCCTGCACGATCTACTTACACTAATTTTTGATAACTTTTCGCACGGAGCCTATCTCGGCCATAACAGTTACGAATGTTATCTTTAAGAGCGTCAAGAGTTTTGTGGTTCGTCACCACAGACGCATCTTTATATATAACCCCATAAAAAGAAGTTTAACAATGTCAAAATGTACGATCTTTGTGGCCAATTGAGTTCCATTGAATTTATGACTTAACAGAAATAGTGTTACACGAGCTGTACGACATGTGGCTCCGAACTGGTTCTTATACGGGTGTGCTAAATTTACCATAAAAAGCCGTATGAGAGGCCAAGTTGCCGTGATCTTCTTGGAATCGGTATTTATGGATCTTCGGATACAATTTCACGTACAATAGCAATGCTGTAGCATGAACAGATAGAAGGAAGATGAACAGGTGTCGGGCGATCTAAAACACTACCAGTATTAAGTTTCAAATAAATTTTTGTTGCATTTTTATGTAACTTGTAACTTGTTGCTACTTATAACAATAGTTTTATTCAAGAATAATATTTTGCCAATTTTTCAGACAGTTAAAGGAAACATGAAAAATATGAAAATTTGTACGATTTTCTTATATTAGATTCGTAAAGCCGCAGAAACTGCTCACCAGACTTTTCGTCAATCGACTACCACTTTCACTTCAACGACCTGGAGAACTTCTTGCACGAAAAAACCTTTAACAATCAAAATGCTGTCACAAATGCCGTTTAAGACGTTATTACCTCCAGAACTCCGGATGTCTACACTACCAGGATAAATAGACTTGATTCTCAATGGCAAAAATTTGCTGATTATAAATTCTATTCCGATTAGTAAAATTTTGTGGACTTGAAAAGTTAAAACTCGCCAATCATTTCTTCATAAGTTAATACAAATGACAGGACTATTAAATTACGTGCACCGACTTGGATAACCCTTTACTAATTTCAGTTTTTTTTCTTATTACAATACTAATTAAAGGTACACGCGAAAACCGCGAAAGAAAAACTTTGTATTTTATAATAATTTCATTTTTTATTTGGGATTGTTTTTATTTATTAATTTTTTTTTTCCTTTTTTTCTCACAAAACTTTCATTGAAATTAATATGCAGTTAAGTTTAATTTTGCCTTAGGTGCCATTTTTTGGGTGTTGTACATTTTTTATTTTGTTTTTGTTTTTTGTTTTTTTTTTAAGATAAAAATAACTGCACAAAAACGTAATAAAGCTAAATCAAAAACAAGAAGAAAAAAAAAACGAAATTAACGTAAAACGCGAAATACGCGAAATACGCGAAATAAGAAAATCATTTAAGACAAAAAATAATTGAATTTCAAAAATAATTTTCGGCAAAACTGAAAATTATTTGCAATACGAAAAAAATATTTGTATACAATTTTTATTTGAAAACAAACAAAAAAAAAAAACACAAAAATTTCGGTGAAAGTTAGTACTTTTTTTGTGTTTTTATATAAAAAAAATGCATTTTTGTTGCATTGTTCAGAATAACTTGTTTTTTTTTTGTCGATTTATCATTACTTATGGCAGTCGCCTTGATAGTTAATAGACTCTCTGTACGCCAAAGCAGCAAGAAAAGCACTCCTTGTCTTATTATTATTATTATTATTATTATTAATATTTGTTTTGTGAAACCGGCTTTTTTTTGCTGTAACTCATAGTAATTTCCAAGGTAATCTTCGGTTTAAGTTTAGGTGTAAACTTACACATAAACCTTGTACGTTTAAAATTGGCATATTTTCCATGAATTCGTTACTTTGATTGTTATTAGGTCAATGTAAAATGTAATATTGATTAATGAAGTTCCTTTAGAAAAATCCATTCGAATGTTATTTCTATATATTAAAAAGAAAAAAAAAAAAGAAGTACTAAATTTCGGGGAAAAACCCATAATCAAAAATTACAAAAGAATTTTTAGTGAAATTCATAATATTTTCATTTTATAGCATATTCACAAAAGAAATGCCGACGGTTTTTTTTTTGAAATTGAAATTAAATGAATTTCAAATGAAATTAATTTGATTATAAAAATGAAGTAAAAAAAATCTGTTAATTAGTGAAAATTTAATTAAAAGCTGTGTTAAATTTTGTGTTCTACTTTCATTCTAAATTTAACTTAACATATTCGAGTGTTAAATGAAAAAAAAATATATAAAATTCTGATAAACTGCTATAAAGTATCCTAATTTTATCACAATTCCTACTTCCATCCTTCTTTTTGGTATTCTACAAGGTGGAGTCCAAAGTAATCAGGACTTTTTGAATCTAGCGCCCCTAGTGGCGCCATCTATATGCCGACTGGTGCGTTAGAATCTGCTATCCTTTATCGACTTCCTGTGAGAATTTCATGACATTTCATCTATTGAAAGTGAAGTTATTGCGTTTTAACTGCAGTATGTTTGTGTCATCGGTGCGAAAATGAGCTTCGACGACCAAAAATTGCTCAGAATTCAACATTCGAAGGACATCATTAAAGAGGTCAAAAAGGACAAAAACTTCCTTTATAACATTGTGACTGGTGACAAAACGTGGTGTTTTCAATATGATCCCGAAACGAAACGCCAGAGTGCTGAATGGAAGGCGCCGGACGAGCCGAAACCCAAAAAATCGCGCCTGGAGAAGTCAAAAGTGAAGACAATGCTGATTTGTTTTTATGATTCCAAGAGTATTGTCCACAAAGAATTTGTTCCACCCGGTCAAAACGTTAATGCGGTATTCTACCTAGGAGTTTTGAAGCGTTTGGTGCGCCGTATTCGACGTGTTCGGCCCGAATATCGCGAAGATGGAAGTTGGCGTTTGTTGCACGATAATGCGCCGTCTCATCGATCGACGCTTGTGACCGATTATCTCACCAAAAATCACATTTTAACCATCAACCACTCCCCGTATTCACCGGATATGGCACCGTGCGACTTCTACCTTTTCGGAAAAATGCATTTGCCGATGAAAGGAAAGCGTTATGCAGACGTAGAGGCCATTCAAAAGGCTTTCACCGGCATACTGGCGGCCATACAGGCCAACGAGCTAAAACACTCGTTCGACATGCTTTTGGACCGTGCAAAAAGCTGTATTGAAGCAGAAGGAGACTATTTTGAAGAAAATCAATTGATTTTGCCGAAAAAACCATTTGTTCTGTTTTTTTTTTTAAAGTCCTGATTACTTTGGACTCCACCTTGTAATTACTATTTTCTATTATTCGATGTTACAACATACTATAATTAGGTCTGAGGGTGAACCAACAAAGTCAGTAGGTCCATTTATATCGGCTTCTTAAGCTTTGTCTAGATACAAAGGAATATCAATGAACTAAACCTAAATTCGAATTATTTTAAAACATAACTTTGTACACACTTTTACGTCAATTTATAGTATTGGGGCACTGTCCGGCCCTTCTAAAACAGCACATTTGACGTACATATATAAGACTTATCGACAACTATATCATAATATATAGTCGGATTGAAGTAGTTAAGAGCTAAGTGAAAATTGCTGCCAGCTAAGTATTTTCTTTCATATTTCGAAAAGCTTTAGATCCGTAACGTTACGTAACTGCTTACATAAGTTCTAAGAGCCCGATATAAACGTGTTGAATTTTTCCCAGACAAATCTTATATTCCTATAAAGCAATTTTAGCACTTAAATCATCTCCTAGCCGAGACACAAACCATTTCTCACGTTGATAAGGGTATTACTAACTTCTATACCACAATTTCCTATTTTCCGTTTCCGCTTTGTGCTAACCGAAATTGATGTACGCTAATAGCCAACAAAAAAAATTCAACAACTGAAAACCAATGTAATAATGATTTGAACCACAGAACTTGGATAAGCTCGATAACTAGGTATGAGATTTATCCAATGAGCTAGCGTCTTCACTGAAGCACGATTGACTTTCGACACCAATACAAAAACTACAAAATTTATTTAAACAATTTTATTTTATTAATTTTATTTTCATAATTATTTAATTATTTAATGATTATGTTTTTTGCCGATGTTGGCTATTCCAAAATATTTAGTTTGATGTCTCAAATATTCAATATTTCATATACTTTTTTTCAGAATATTTTAAATATAATTGATCTGGTTTATTCCCATTTCAATAGATTCCTTCTTTATATTATTATCTGCTTTATCGAACCTTCCCCCAGAAAAAAAAGGATAGAAAAAACGGATAGTATATATGTGTTGTTGCATTAAATGCATTTTAATGTCAAAAAAGAAAATATTGGTGAACACTATCATATGATATTTTTAACAAATTGCGGACGTCATGAGTCGAAAATAAAATTTCAATTTAAAAAAAAAATCCATCAGTAAAATTGCCATCAATAAGATAATAATAAATTGGAATATATTTGGAATGATGTTTAAACGCGGATATATCCAATTTTTACTCCCAATTTCGAATGGAACTGGAAAGAATCGAATGGATGGATACAATATCAGTGAAAATCTCTACACTCTTCATAGTGTTGATATAAAATTTTCACGTTTATGGATTCATATTCTTATAGGTTTAGTAAGGGACGGAAAGGTGAAATATATTCAGTTCCGGATGATACTTCTTTCTGATGAAACCAAATTGGGAAGTGAGAAGATATTATCTGGGTTGTTGATTGAAAGCTTCCGTTAGAAAGTTAGTTTTCCTTCTCGAAATGAGTAGACAGGACGATTATCGTAATCTCCAATTTTTAACCAGTTACTGTGGAAATATTTAATAATTTTAATGGTTTAAATAGGATATGTGAAAATATTGATTAAATAATAAAAATGACAGGAATACACGATAGTATTCGATAGGAGACATACCTTAAAAGATCCTTAAACATTTTTTTGGAATATTTGGGAAGCACTGTAATTTGCAGATCATTTATATTTCCTTTTGGAACTAAAAATCAAAATTCAGGGTCTTAATTAACTAAAGGTCTGAAGTCTACATCTACCTGAAAAAAAACTGAAATCAATTTCTGTATTTCTACACTTTCCGAAAGTTCCGTATTTTAAGATTGAAAAAAATTTTACGTCGATATTTTTTTAAGCTTTTATTTTGTTAGCCTCCTACTAAATGGACCTTTTAGCAGGATAGGTGTTAGTTCTACCAACACTTCTTTAGAAACATCAATTTTAATTCATACCTATTGTTCCAGCAGTCTAGGTAGGTGCAGTCTTAACCAACAATTTAGAAATTTGGCACGACCAATCGATAATCGTTTTAGAAGTTTGCCTTAATTGTAATGAAATCCATTATCCTTCTTCACCATATTTTTCCAAATAACACGGGCTGGTTCAGCGACTCTCCAATTTCATTTTTATAGTGCGTCATACAAATTTTAATGCGTAGCTATTTTTTTTGAAAAAGAAACTTATTCGATCGGCATTTTGGGACCATATTAAACCGAAACTAATATGAAAATTGCATTTTAAGATAAATAAATAATTAATAATTTCGTTTTGTGAAAAAAAAAAAAATTATATAATCGAAATCATTTTTCATTTCCCGACTTGAAATATGTCCAACGATAACCAAAGAGAAGAAATTGCGTTCTTTCCAATTTAATTGCATTTTTACGAGATAATTGAAACGATCAATTCGTAAGGAGGTTACAATAATTAATCATTTACTTGAAGCGAATGCAATAAATGCAGTTCTTTTTTTACAAAGAAATGTTACTCAACAAAATCGACCAAAATATATAAAATAATCGCAATTATATTTGCTTTCGCCATTTTTATCACGAATTATATTACAATTAAACCGCAGATAAGAAAATTACTATACTCTCTATGAAGTTGACGGAACAAACTATTCGCGGAGACTAACTAGAAAATTGCATTAATACCGCATATTTATTACCCTATTATAAAGCTTCCATACATAACTCTCGCGATCCGAGATCCGCCATAATTTCAAAACAAGTTTTTCTAAACACTAATATAAATGTAAAATAGTACAATATATAAATCTGAATAAAACACATAGTTTTCAAATCATTAATATATTTTTTTATCTAAGCGGGTGTAGAAGGTATAACGGGAAAGAAACCGCCAAAACAAATCCCAAAAGTGGATAAAACAAAAAAAAAAAAAACGAGAAAAAAGCTTTCCGCCAAACACTATTCTCTTAGAACCGCCGTCTAACTATATATGTGACGTCTCCGACGGAAATAGACAAACAACATTACCGCATTTTTCATGATCACAAAAAAAAAAAGCTTGGATGGGGTCAAGAGCACGTAACTAAAATGCAAGCAATGTCTGCCATCGAAGCGTCCGCTTTTTTTTTTTAGTTGATCATGATCTTGACATTAGTTTTGTAGTAGATCGTTCGTGTCTATGGCGTTGTTGGAACACATACAATATTAGAAAACAACATGATCTCAAAATGGACAAAAGATATGTATTGGTGGCCGTACTCGGCTAATGTATATACAACCAGTTTTCGAAGAATCATATGTGTTGTGCCCGGGCTAGACTGTAGACTAGACATATATCAGGCTATTGTAGATAAAAGTGCAAGATCGAAGAGGGTTTAGTTGATATCGCAACCGGTTATGGCTTTTTTTTTTTAGTGAAATTAGACGATCTACTCGTACTTTTATGGATTCGATTTGTTTGTAGATCGTTTCAACGAACTTGGATGTATTATATAGAGAGTCGAAAGGAGACACAGTTTTGTACGATCATAATATCGGTTAATATGGCATCGGGTTAAGTTGTCTGATCGCGCAATAGAAATAAACACTTCCAGTTTGTTTTTGTTTAATGGCGTTTTTTTTTTATAGTATTCGCCTGTCTGGTTTGCTGACTAGTGTAATTGGACCTAGACAAGGTCGTCTTTTGATCGTTTCGTTTTTATATATGGAATATTTTGATCGTGGTTTTTCTTTGTGCATTTGATTTTTAAAACTATATTAGTCTCACGTTTAAATATTTCTATGGTTTGATTTCGACGTTAAAATTTCATTAATTTAATGAAGATGTTCATACTATCGTATTTTGGTATTTGACCTTACTATATATAATTGCTCAAAGTAGTAATGGAACAAGCTGAAATTAATAATATTCAAAGTATTTTTAGCCATAAACAATGTAATAGAAAATCGGTCTTAAAAAAACTTTTGAAATATCTAGGGGAAAAAGTTAATCCCGAAACTGTAAGAATTAATCTAAGGAAGCGGCAGTACAATGGGTGCAATGGCCAGGAGAAAGCTCTTTATCACCAAAGTGTATCGCAAAAGAAGGCTTGCTTTTGCTATAAAATATGTCAACAAGGACTTATCGTTCTGGGAAGGAGTCATGTTCACGATTGAGAACAAATATAGTGTTTTCAGATCAGATGGACGTTCATCATCCATTTTTCTATTCATGGTCTTTTTATTCTTGCTATTGAAGAAGTACCTAATATGATTTCCCACCGCGAGTATCGGTATGGTTAGATTAGAGATGGATAGAGGGAGAAAGTACCCATTACTACTTGCAGAATGTTTATTTAACAGTATAATGTTAATTTTTTCATCTTATTCCCTCTTTATATTAAATAATGATGATTATGTAAATATGTTCCGATAGTTGGGTCTGACGGTCGTCTGTTACACAAAGCAGACCATGACCAATTGCGGGTTTTGATTCTTTGATATCAATCACAATACTTGACTTATCCTACTGCTTAATGATTCACACGCTAAATTGGCGATTAGATTGATTAATCGATTATAATGCTGCTAATCTTCACATAACTTAACTCCTCAATGTCCGCAATCAAAAATTACTCATACTTCCAACCAACTCAAAATTATCTTTCACATTATTATAATAAAAATCATCAAATAATTTGTCACCTAATAAATTGTTATCTACATAATAATCTACTTTTATAGTACACTTCAAAGTCCTTTTTTTTTTGCCCTAACCCATAAAAGGATATCTTATACAGCAACAACAACAGAATTTCCATTTTCTACCGGTACATTTTGGTATTCAAAAAATTCAAGAAATAGACATACAAAGATCCCGAAAAATATATGGTGTTATATATCCTATCAAGGATATTATACTCATCCCAAAAATCACATATGCCCTCGTAAAATTTGTCGGTTTTCTACATGCTTTAACAAATTCAAGTACTACATCGACAATATACATATGATATTGTAAGTCAGGGGTAGTCGAAGACAAGACCTTGCCTACTACTATTTACAAATCGTCCTCGTGTTTTTTTTTTCTTCTTTCTTATACGATATATATGGTATATGGGAAAACTGTCTCATTTGCATAATGAGGACACTCTCTATGAGGTAACCAGACAAAACAAAAGAAGGAAATCTTTCTTGTTATTGTTTTTGTTATTTTGGGGTATTTTCTTTTTTTTTTTTTTTTTTTTCCTTTGGGTGAAAGACGGGGGAAATATATAGAAAAAAAAGAAGCAAAACAACGTAACATATAGAAGGGCTTAAAGGTACCTATATAATCGACACGAGAAAATACACAGAGAAAAGATGATGTGAGAATTTACCAGTTGATTTGACACGTCTGGAAGGAAACCATACATAAGATAGAGGAATACCGACATGTATTTTGGCAAGAAAAAAGGACTTACATATCTAACATATGGATTGAATGAAGGACACATGTACTACATATAGATTTATATATATATATATTATTGTGTGTACATATATTTATATGGTTAGTCTGGTAGACGACAGCAACAATAACAACCAACAAAAACAACGATGATGATGATGACGACTATACGACAACGATGATGATGGGGTATAAGTCACATTATCTGGGTTTTCTTTTGGATATGGTTAAGAATAAGTAATTGGGGTTACAAAATAAGTATGAGAAAATACATATATGTTTACTCAAGTGAGGGTCAATAAGGGTTGAAATGTCGTACAAATTACCTTGTCAGGAAGTTTAACCCTAAAAAAAAAAAAAAAAAAAAAAACTTAACTACAATATCGTTTACTTATATATACATATGGATGGGTTGTTGACCTTTTTTCTTTTCTCTTCTTAAATGGGACTAAATGGGATTAAGTTGTTCGATTAGGATAAGAAAATCTCATATTCTTTTAAAGGATTCAACAACAACATTTAGAGATGGGATATATTTCTCTTTTTTGGGGGTCAATTATGATAAATAGTTTAATGAAATAGTAATATTTTTTTATTTTTTTTGATTAATTATTAATTACTTAATATCAATTCTATGATTTAGTACATTTCTGAAATAAATAACCTTAACATTTTGATTCCATGACCAAAAGGGCTATAAAACGCCGGATTTTATTGAATAAAATGCATCTTTGCATATAATATTGTCATTTTTATCTTCATTTCTCTTCTACTTAATTTAGTAGTAATATATTACATTTTTTTCGCTGATGTTATTATGTAATAAATACATACATGTACACTCGGTAGATGCAGTTGCACTCCAAATAACTGCAATTCTTTTTTACTCATATTATTGTTATGAAGTCATTTTGAAGGTTTCCTTATACAGGGTTTTACAGTGGAGTAAGTTATCCTACGGATAAAATTGGTAGTTGCACTTAAATGATGAAATATGGCTTAAGGAAGACTTTAGAGTAATAGGTGAATACAAGGACATACAAACATACATAAAAAAATTAGTATGGCAAGTTCAAAAACCGAAACGCTAGCAACACAAATAGTGTTTGCATTAACTACGAAGTTTCAAATTACTTGAGAATCCGTTATCCGAATTGCAGCAACTGTAGTGTTTCCTACAACCGGTTGTCACGATGGTGATCTGCCTACGCCGGAGCATCCGTTTAGTAAGTTGCCGGAAAACGTCATTGCTGACAGGCTAGGCCCATTCCCCGAACCGGTTAGTCCTACTAATGAAGGTCAGCACGATAGTTAGGTTCAAGTTGCCTAACCCCACGCACCCAGTGCAGCAAGTCTTGTTCTAGAAAAGCCGGACATTGGCACAAAAATATTCTGCTGGCTCATTTTCTTCCAGACAGGCTCCGCATATCAGACTCTAGGCCACCCTTATTTTCCGCACGTATTCCTCTAAGGATCAATCTGAGCCGGGACTTAAGAGTTCAATAATATTAAAAATGACTCCTATCTAACCAATTTTAAGTCAGTTTTTATTCAAATTTCGTATAAAAACTATGTAAATTTCATATGTCTATGTTTATTTTTTAATGATGATGAAAAAAAGAACGCTATATTTTCACGATATCACATTATAGATGTATGATTTCCTCGTCATTCAATAATTGCGTCCGTATGTGATGCTTATTAATTGTGAATGCAATTTTTTTTGTACTTTAGGGAATGGGTTGGTTGTTCTCTCCATGAGATGCATTTTAACAGCACCGTGCATTTTTTTTTTAGGTTGGTTTTTATTTGTATTTTCTCAATGCATTTTATTTTCTGAAATACGCAATTTTTTTTTATATATTTTATATATTCACATTATTTTTTCCATTTTTAATTTCAACAATGTTTTTTTATTCGCGCATTTTTTTAATATTATTTTTTACGTTTTTTTACGTTTTTTTTAGTATTTATTGGTTACCATGACCAAAAAAAAGAGTCTCTAAAGCATATTTGTATTAGTTGTTGTCCAGAATTGGTTATTACCGCGTTCATACGAGATAGTTATGATATATATATTCATATATTGATATTTTTTTTTTCTTCTGCAGAAGTCCAGTTTATATATGGAAAATGTACACACGAGATAATAATAATATGAGGTGAAAGTGGAAAACCCTGAATGAGGAACAGAGAACCATAATAATGATAGCATATATAGTATATACTATATAGTGAAGAGATTTTTTATTATTATTATTATTTTTTTTTTTTTGGTAGGTATGAAATTTTTTTTTTGGGTGGTGATAGAAGGTCTAAAAAAATGAAATTTAGGTTAGGTAAAAGAAGGTGTTTGTATATTGATATAATATCCATCGATGAAAAATTGTTGAAGTATCCAATATATTGTTAAATGGGCCATTTGATGTTGGTATAAGAGCTATGTAGATAAAAGGGTTTTTTTTTCTTCTTTCTGGTGCACATGTTCATCAAATAAATACAAAAAAAAATTGATTTGAATATTTCCAGATTATCAAATAAGTTTGATCGTAATAGGATTCGCTTCTGTACACTGATTTGGCGATTCAAAACAATTTTATATTTTTAAACTTTATTTTTTGTTGAATTTAAATACAATTTGCAAGTCTATTTGATTATGCAAAAAGAATACTAATTTAAAGTTTTATTATTTAATAAATATTATTGGAAGAATCATTTGTTACAAAAGAAAGAAATCTTTGATCTTATTTTTGTGCCCTGTGATAGACACTATAGGAGCCTACACACGTTCAATGTTACTTAACAAGTATTATTGATGGAAATTGCCTCCACACAAAAGCATTGAAGAGCATCCAAACGATGAATGTTACCTGAAACATGAATCATTCAAGTAACATTGACAAGTAACGTTGAACGTGTGTAGGCTCCTTATGAGGGGGTATATTAGTTTTGTGACTGACTACATTTGTAACACATGAAAAAAATCATCGAAGAATGGTATCAAGGCAATAGATGTGTAAACTCTTCCATGTGGATTGGTATTCCTTAATTCGGTTTAGGTCTAGTATTTCAGCATAATTCTCCGTGATAGAAAAAAATTATATAGTATAAAGTTTCGTCGATTTTTCCCCTGTTTTCGGATTTTTAATAGGAAAATTTTAAATTAAATAAATAACATTGTAGCCATACTACAAAAAAGCGATACTCTGCTCAGTTTAGGTCAAATCGAAGCAAGAATAGTGGAAATAATAAGAAATAATTGAAATATAAGTTTGTCTATAAAGCTTTTTCAATCATTCTATTTAGTTAAAAACAGATGTACTAATTAGAATCAAATTTGCAAAATATTGGACTGTCCGGAAGCTTCGTGTATTTATTCGTCTTTCCGGTAACTATATATTCACAACAATTCTTCATCTTTTGGGATTTTACTTCCAAAATTCCTCAAGTTTTGAAGTAAAAAACCGCTTAAAATGGTTTTTAATGTTATCCAAAGAGCTGTAGATCTTCCCGTTAAGAGAATTTTGTAAAGACAATGAATAAGTGATGATATTAAAATGCATTGTCAAGTAAAACAGAGCATATCTTCGTTGTTGCTTGTGGTGCGGTATTTTTGACTTTCCAGTATTAGAAAAATATCAAGCGTCTGAAATGCACTTTGTTTTGTGCCATCTTCAAAAGAGATCAATTTATCTCGTACAGTTTTTTGTTTGTTGAGGATCCGTTAAAGTGTCTTCTTTGAAAATATGTCATCTTCTAGTAATCAACATGAACTTTCCGGACAATCCAATAGATTTACGCTATCAGTGCTCAAAAGACTTCTAAGTTAAAGAAAATTCGAAATACTTGAAATTATATTAGTTTTGATCAAATTTCTGTATGTTTATTTTATACAAGATAATTGTGAAATACGATTGCATACAACCCATGGGAAACATCCATTTTTGCTTTTCTTTTTCAAATAAGAAAATTCTAAATAAATTATTTAAAGAATATTCTCAAGAAATACAAATCCTTTTATGTGAATCATTCATTCCATCGACATTTACAAATATAAATGTATGTAATCCTGTTTCTTATTCACTGGAATCATTTTTACTAGATTTCCTTTGTAACTTGGCTTATCTTTAATAAGCTCAACATATTGTCATTTTTACAACATTACTTTGTTATTTTTCTTCTGTTTTTCATTTTTTTTTTTGTGCAAAAAGGATTTTATTTGACTTAGTTCTAAGCACATCCATATATACACATATATTGTCTATACTATTTTTGTTATCATGTAATACGCATAGTAAAAGTACGTAAGAAACATGAGACCATAAACCTATTGCAATGAGGTTGTTGTTTCAAAAGCCTATATAAGGTCTTATCATAAAGCTAATGGTTTCTCGAAAATACATATATTCATTCAAACCCATCATCATCATCATCACCAGTACCACCTTCTTTAAACTTATATCTTTCAAAAGGAAAAAAAAGGAAGAAAAAAAAATAGCATAAACTTATTTACATGTTCACCCGCTGAGAATTTTTGAGTACAATGATTTTGTTTGTAATGTGATGGGTTTTTCTTTTCTTGGTTTTTTATTTTCCTGCTATGAAAAACGCGAACCCATAATCATAAATGTGCGTTATATAGAAAGAAAATCTTTCTTTCGCGACTTGTTGAAAAATTTTATATATAAGAAAAAGTAGATGATGCTGGCACTATCCTTATATTATTTTTCTCTCTCTCTTCTATACGAATACAAATGGATGGTATCAGGATAAAGGATATGCACAAATTGGCTTACCAGCAGATGTCAACATATAATAATAATATATATACACAAAAAAAAAATTACTATATATACAAATATATATATGATGATAACAAAAGGATAACAATATCGACATCTGTAAAGAAGATGATATGGTGTAAAGGAGTTCAAAATCCATATCTATGAGAGAAATGTGTTATTTCGACAATATATGATATGGGACGCCTGTTGAATTTTACAAAACAAATCCGAAATTATGTATATTGAGTTGAAAGTGTATATATATATGGAATTCGTATGTATAGAGAATGGAAAATAATTCCATATCTCTTCTAGGCTAATATAAAAATGAAGAGGCTTTTCTTCGCTTTCGAGGAGTTGGGGAAATTCAAATTCTAAGTATGTTAGGAAAAATAAATACATTTTTATGAAAAAAGGACGAGAGTATTTTTGTTTTGTTTTTTCTTAATATGGATTCAATCTAATGGTGACTTTTTTATTAGATATTGTATTTATAGATAAAAAAAAATATTACTTATAAATGCTTACAAAGTGGATAAATATGTCATATATATAGCTAAAAATTCATGTAACGTAATTCTTATAATATTACATTAGAATTCGAAATCAGCATATTCTTTTTCTCATATTTATAATAATTTATGATAAATATTAGTTCTAGCATCATCTAAAATCGATCTTAATATTCCGTTTTTGAAAAAACGCTTCTATAGTGAGGCTATTCTGCCATTCTGATAATATAGGAATCTCCTGGATGTGATGATTCTAGCTTCATATAAATAGTCCTTCATGAATTGGCGTGAATATACTGAACTACAAAGTTCAGGGATACATATACGATTAGAGAAATATGTGAAATCATCTAAGACTAGTTCTGAACCTGATACTCATCGCCATACGGCACTAGGGAATTCCATTAAGCATCCTAGTTCCCTATTTAAAAGCATATACCGAACTTTTTCAGTATATTGGCATCCATTAAAAAAAATTTGGCTCTGCCAAGTTTGAGATTTCCTATGTCCAATCAAATATTTACGAAATATACCATAAAGATGTAGTCCTAACAAAATAATTTCCAATCTTTGGGTTCCAGTTAAAAGATATGTTTTGCAACAAAATTTGGACATATATATATGGGAAGCGCAAACATATTTTAGTGACACAATGCTTTTTCTCCCAGAATATCGAAAGAAAGAAAGTCCATAATTGATGTGAAAGATTTCGCGGAATTTCACACATTAAAAATGGTGAAGTATTTTACATGATTTTTATCCAAAAAAAAACTTAAATTTAATTCAATATCCTCGTTTCTTTTGTTGATCAAAGATATTTTATTGATCCTCAAATATTTTCCAACATTCTTGAAAACTTGGGCTTAAGCACATACTAACTATTTTCGGGTTTCTTGAGATTGGATGATAGACCTAACCAAATGTTATATAGTATATAGTTCGTTTTAAGCCAAAGATGATGGAATCTATATGTCTTGAGTCTAGAATAAATTTGTGTGACCACTTTTCGAAACCACTTTCTACCCTTCAAGTGTGTAAATGGAAAAAATGCTATTGTATTTAATATTTTCAGCAAAATATGCTGAGCTAAGTATATGTGACATTAGATGCGCGTTAGACGTGTTTGAATTAAAAGCTCTGATTACTTTATTTGTTCGACTTGTTCGACATAATATTCGCTTAACCTGACTAAGGGCCTTCTTTTTCAATTCAAATTTTCTAATCAAATATCTAATTTGTTTATTGCGTTAAATTGGAAATTGTGCAAAATTGTGCTTCTTAGAATTGAAAACATTTCTTTTTAATCCAAAGACTATTCGTATGGCATCTCGAGCTCTTCTGTTCCCAAACACTCATCAGAAATATTCACATCGAAATTATTGTTTTCATGTATTTGTGCGCGTGTTGCATTGAATGCAATTTAGCAAAAATAAGAAGAAAAAAAATGCTATAAAAATGCAGTAAGATAAAAGGTAAAACAAGATAAAGGAACTAAAACGATGTCTTACACAATCGTGTATAGAAGAAAACGTTATTTAAAGAAAAAAAAAACAACCAAAAATACCGCGCGAAAATCTTGAATTGAAATTTTTGCCCTTGCAAATTGTTATGTGGAAAAATACCACAAATACGAAATAAATTGGTCTTTATGCCCTATGGTAGGTACTACCAGAGGATATATTAGTTTTGCCACTCCATTTGTAACACATCGAAATAATCGTCGTAGGAAGGTTTTAAGGGTATGGTTCTGTCCTTCCGTCCGTCCGTACACAAACTAACTCAAAAACGCGTTATCCGATTTTGATTTAGTATTGCATTTCAGCAAAATCTATTCAGTAGGAGCAAAGTTATAAAGGAAAAACCAGGGTGACCAGAAAGCTTTGTCGTTTTTTGTTTATGGTTTTCAGGATTTAATTGGAAAATTTTTTAACCAATTTTGTTTAAATTAATTACATAGGTTAACTACACAAATAGACGATACCATGTTAAATTTCAGTCAAATCGATCCAAGGATAGTGGAGAAAGAAATAATCCTAGGAGAAAATAATCCTCTTCATATAGTTTTTCTGATTTACTCTAAAAACTAATAGATCGATTTGAATAAAATTTGCAGATTAGACTTATGCTATCAGGGTCTGGGTTACCTGCAAATTAGTAGAAATTTTGAAAAGGGGAATCAAAGTTATGAAGAAAAACCTTTAAATAATGTTTGTTTTTCTGTCCGATTTCTACCATAGGGCATCAAAAAATCGGCTATAGGCCGATTTTCAATTACTATATGTCTTTTTATATAAATGCAATTTAATTGTTTTAATGGTGTTCGTTCGAAATCATATGTTTAGAGATGCATCTTTGTGTTTTTTTTGTATATGCCTTTTTTTTCATATAAAAGGCGACCTACATATGAAAACAATTATGCACCAAAGCGATGCATATATGAAATTCATCTTACCCTTTGTGGTATTTATATGGTCGCAATTTGGCAACGTCAGTGTCATTTTTTGATACAAATTATCTTCCAGAATCTATAGTTTTCCGTTTGTCAGTTATAGAGTGCAGTGAAATTTTGATATGCCCGTTTTTTTGGGAAGATTAACATAGAAACAAGCAAAAAAAATGCATTAAATTATTCATGCATATAAATTCTCTAATACACATGAATAGAACACTTTCTATAACTCGAATTTTATCTGAAACTGAATATCGTAAGTTTAAAATATATAAAAGAAAAAAACAACGCACATATGCAATCCTAAAATGCATCTCACATATGCACATAATTTGAGGTTATAGGCTTTTTTTGTCGTTTTCTGTAGGCCTTGTTCTGTTTGCATTTATCCAAATATAGAAAATGTAAAGACGAAAAAAACGTGCATATAACAACTACTACGAAAAAAAACTATATATTCAAAAATATTGCATAGGCCCGAGATTATTTTATTCGCGATTTTTTTACTTCTTCTCTTTAGAAAAGCAGTCTTATTTTTAAGCTTTACGATTATAGTGTTTTCAAATTTTTTCTTTTTTAGGTAGTTTAAGCTGGTTTTTACCACTTGAAAATGTGCATCCATATGTGGGCAGGTGAAAGGAACAATATATTTATGTTTGTTGTATATATATTTACCCTTTTTGATACCCGAAAAAACTGAAAACGGTTGCTAGAAGAGAACTGAAACAACACTTCTATAGTAGTAAGGGCAAACACGATGACGATAAGACGGTGTACAATTTGTTGTTTGGCAAATTACCAATTGATGACCATGATAATAACGTTTTTATATTTCGAAAGGGTATACCTTTCTTTTTATGTTACCAACAAGGTGCGTTAATTAGAAATACAACAACAACAAAAAAAAAATAACAACGAATGTTCAAGAAATTACGAATTAATTAAACAATTAGTTTAAATTAGCTTTTATCCAAAATAGCAAATATTAATTAATCCTGCTGGATATTAAGATTAATTTATGGAGAACAAGAAAAAAAAAATCATTTTATTTTTGATGTTCCAAGAAAGGACTAGATATTTACTTGTGATATAAAAATTCGCGTACATTAACCTTTTTTTTTTTTGGTTTGGTTTCTTGAAATCCTTAAAATATTTTTTCTTTAAACATTTTGTGTTCCTTTCTGCAAAAAAAATTTTTTTTTTTTATTTTTCTTGAATTAATTTCTATTTTTCTTTTTGCCAAGACGTTCAACTTTGAACTCATGAAATTTTATATCGGGAAGAAAAAAAATCATGCAAATTGTAGATCCTCTTGTTTGGTTCTCACAGAAGAAAAAAAAAAGGAAAAGGCTCAAAAAATGGACGTTCAATTCAAATTATTAGAAAATCAAAAAAAAAGAAAAAGTCTCATCACGATATGAGTTCAGCCCATTTTCCAAAATAAAGAAAAATAAGGTTTTTCTTAAAGCGTTGCCTACAAAAAAAGAAGAGAAGACAAAATCATATTGAAAGTTAAAATCGGTAAATAGCCGATTTTCTGATATACTGTGGTAGAAATGGGGACTCATAGTTTGTTAACATCGAAGAACTTTATGGATAAACTTTCATAACAACTACTTGTTTCTCTACAATCCTTAGATCGATTTTACTGAGATTTAACATGGTATATAAGAAACGTATTTAATTAATTTAAATGAAATTCTTGCACGAAGTTTTCAATGTAATCCGAAAAACGAAATTAAAGACGCCAAAACATTATGGTCAGGCTGGTTTTAACCTAATAACTTCATTCTCCCTCGTCTGATTTAGCTGAAATGCAATACCAAATCCACCTAAGGACTGACCAGCTCCCATTGTAAATGAAAATCGGTAAACTTGCTTTTAAGGTATCTATTAGATCATTGATTTGTAAACTATGAGTCGCGACTCCAAAGAGGTCGCGAAAAATCTAATCATGAAAAATGGGGTCTTGAATTAAAAAAAAATTTAGGAACAGATGTATTAGATAGACATAACTTTAGATTCTTTACCTTGAGATCGTTCTTCGATGATTATTTCTAGCGTTACAAATGTAGTGATACAACTAATACTCGATCTTGTAGCACTTACCATAGGGCGTAAAAAGAAACCCGTACCAATAAAATAAAAAAGGAAAAGGAAAGACATTATAATTTTCTCCTCTTGATATACTGTTACATGTTTCATTTCTCATCTCAAACAAATCTCACCTTTAATTTACCTTCGAGACTGAAAAAAAAGATGAATTTCTCTACCTGATGAACACACAATTCGTGATATGGCATCTCTCTTAAAGCAAAAAAGAAAAGAAATTCAACAAAATTTCTACGTATTTTGATTTTGGTTGGTTCCTGATTGGTACTGTCTTGTTTTTTTTCCGCAAATTCCTGCACAAAGGTCTACAAACTTAAAACTAAAAAAAAAAGCAAAGTTCTCCAAAATAACATCCAAAAGTAAGGAACCGAAAAAAAAAAACAACAAACTTTACTATATAGTTTATTCAAGAAAGATCATCAAATTCCGCATCTTTTCGTGTGGTTACAATTCTTCCAAAATAACGGGACACCTTTTAAGATGCGTTTTTTTAGTGGGTTTTTTTGGAAGAGATTTGTTGCAGTTGCAATTTTTTTTCACGTCTTTAGATTGCAAATATTACAGTTTAAGAGATTTTGCAGACAAGATTATGTGAAATTTTGTTAGCCCGAACGAGATACTTTTGTAATAATACTATTCCATAAGTTTAAGTTTAATTTCCCACAAAAGAAGACCAAAAAGCCAACAAAAAAAAAACCATTTTCAACTAAGATCAAATAAAAAGAAAGTTGATATTTTTTGTAGGCTCTTTCTTTGCATTTCTTTCGAAGTTTTTTTTTTCTTATTTATTATTCAAATTTCGGACGTGTTTTCGAATGTTTTTTGTTTAGCCAAAAATTTTTTTTTTTTTTTGGTTCCTCGTTTAAAATATATCCTTAGGGAATTGTTTTGCATGTTTTTTCGTCTGATTGTTTTCTCTTAAAACACACCTTGTAATTCTAAATGTCAGTTTTTTTACAGAAAAAATGTTTTTCCACTGACGTGTTGCACGGCTCAAGGGAATTTTTAAATACATTTTCTTTAAATATATTGTTTTTTAATTTCATTATGAATAATTTGCATATAGTGTCAAATAAATCAAAAGAAATATAATTTAAATACGAAACATTTAGTAACTAAAAACCTATGGTAGAAATGGGGCAGAAAAACTGTCAAAACTAAGAATATTTAAAGATTTTTCCCAATAACTTCGCTTCCCCTTTTCAAATTTGCTCTGATTGACAGGTAATCCAGACGCTAATAGTATAAATCGTTTCTGTAAATCTTATTCAAATTTTTGGGAAACTGAAAAATGCGAAGTCGCCACCGCTTGGGTTCGAACTCAGGCACCTTTGGTTTACTACTAAATTGACTTTCTCACTAAGCCAACGATTCCACTTCTTCAAGTAATTCAGATTCTCCACTACTTTTGTACAACTTATTCGTGTATTACTTCTTTTACTCCTACAAATTGCTATATAAGTTTTTAAAGTACATCCAAAAAACTTTATGAATAAGCCTATTTTCTCCCATGACTATTTCTTTTTCCACCATCCTTGTACGGAGTTTACAGAAATTTAACACATTATAGCCTATTTATTATTCAACCCATGTAAATAATTTAAACAGGATCGGTTAATAACTTCGCTCCCCTTAGGTCGGTTTTGCTGAAATGCAATACTAAATCGAGTTAAGGAATAACCAACTCACATTCTAAACTTCATCAAAATCGTAGGGCACAATTTTGAATTATCTTCTACACGGACGAACGGACGGACAGCCGAACAAGCAGTAGTAGTAGTAGTAGTAGTAGTAATAATAGTAGCAGTAGTAGTAGTCAAACGTTGACAGAAATCAAAGTGTTCACAGAAATTTGTTTTAGAGGAGAGATGTATTACATCTTCTTTGGTAATGATATCTAAAATTACACTGAATTACAATAAACCAAAATCAAATTTATTAGCGTAAAATGAGCATCGCTGTAACTAAGATAATTGTTCCATTTCTAACTAACTGGACCCAATAAATCAAATCATTTGAAGTAATAATTTGTTAAGAACATTTTTAGATTTTAGGATTTGGAACTAAATTACTTCAAATACCGATTCAATATTGTCGATGATCCTTTTTTCATTTTAAATTCTCCATCGAAATCAAAATACTTAACAAACTCGTGTTTAGCCGATAGCATAATATCTTAACTTTCAGAAAAACTCTGAAAACCTTGTGCTAATTTATACGCCAATACGCCAAGCGCTGTACTAAATAATCTGTAATTGACAATGAAATGTTGATTGATACTGCACCTAAAACCTTTCTACTTCGAAGATAAAAAAACCTGGTTAAAGTGAAAACATAGAAACTTAATTTTTAAAATAACATAATTAATTTCCTTTGATGATATTATATTTTCCCTTCAATTGCAATTACTTCTTTACATTATTAAAAAACACGTCTGCAAACCACCTGCAATTAAATTGCATTCATTTTTTTAGTCCCCCATTAGGATACGGATTTTTTCAAATTTTGTGCCCCCAAACAAAAGTCGTATAATACATAAAAGTTTTGTACTTCATAATAAGACCATTTAAGGTGGAGGTCTCTGTCGAAAAACAACTTTTACTCATCGAAATAATAACATTAAAACAATTTTTAATTTTTGTTGTATTGAAACATTTTTATTTAAACATCTTTGACATTTTCATCTTACCTTGTTTAAGTAGCATTATTTTAAAATTACTTCGAATAGTAATTTTTTCTTGTTTTATATACTTTTAAGTACGTTTGAGAGTCAAAATAGTCATCATCCTTTTTGGTGGCAGCAGTGGGATTACATTAAAAATTATGTAAATTATTATGGAAAATTCATTTGTTTTTTAATTTACAGTAGCACTTAATTAATTACTTAATTTAATAAAAATTCTCAATTATTGGTTATGTAAAAAATTACTTGTTATCTTGAATATTTCAACATTAATGTGTTCATCATCTTAAATAATCGGTTAATATTTTCTGTTCTTTTATACAGAATATCTGTTGATATACGCATAATGTGTAAAAGAATAAGATACTCCGCAACATATGCTGGGAGTTAATCGTTTTGGTAAGATATCACATCCATAATATATAGTCTCGTCCATATGATATGAAATTGTATGTGCACCACGAATAACGCACTCATATGAAGGAATATATTGTAACTTTGGAAAGATCAATTTGTTGTTATTGTGTTTTTTTTTTTAAATACAATATTATAAAGGCGATTGCATAAGATCTGGGTAGCCTTGAGAACGAATGTCTTAATGCATTTCTTTGCACGGTAATATCACGTGGAAATTATCTTGAAAATTATGTGAGAACATGCAAACGTGTCGTACATTGTAAATTGTATATGATTTCAGTTTTTCTTTTTTTTTTTTTTTTGCTGTAACTTGATTAAATGAGAAACTGGTACAGTATGTGATAATGATAATATATATGCGAAGAACTTAATTTAGATCGAGAAAATGAAAAGTTCAGTTTTATGGGTTTTTAATCATATTTATTTATAATACCGTTTCCATAAAGGATAACAAGAATGTTTTTCCGGATTTATATGTAGTACACGAAAGAATCTTGGTCAATGATTTCATTATCTTGTTAATCAGGTATTATATTATAATGAATTTTCTTAGTTTGCAAGTGTTTCACGATAAACATCATGAGGGTAGTTTGGCAGTTCTTCACAAGGTGCTAAAAGTTACTAGTTGTAACTATAATTATTACTTTTCAAAATGTCTAATTTGAGTTTTGTGTCAATGCCAGTCCGACAGACTCAGTATCCAATTATTACGCCTTGTACACTATGCAGGTACTACCAGAGGGTGGATATTACATTTGCAACGCATGAAAATTGGAGAAGGATTTCAAGGCTATATGTGTGTAAAGTCTGAAAACTTATAGGCATGTATTCCTTTTCAGAAATATCAACTAAGGAGGAGCGAATTTATAAAGCAAAAACCAGAGTGACCAGAAAATTTTGTCGTTTTCTTTAATAGTTTTTCGGATTAAATTTGAAAATTTCTATAGGAATTTTGTTTGAATTATTTCTATATATTGACGACATAAATATGCGATAATGTGTTAAATTTCAGTAAAATCGGTTTAAGGATAGTGTAGAAAGAAATAATCATAAGAGAAAATAGGTCTGTTCATATATAGCTTTTTTGAAGGCTACTTTAAAAACCACTTTAAAATTACTTAATGTAATTTAATTTGCAACTAATTTAAAATCAAATTGTATTCTAATTCAGTATTAATTCTGGACTAGTTCTAGTAATATAAAACATTAGTTTTTATTAAAGCAAGATTATTAAGGATCTTACAAACCTCTTTTATTCGTAAACTTCTAAGCGGAAAAAATTTACGATTTCCCACCAAAGATAATTATTTATTATATTTCTTTGCACATTTTTCGGATATTATTTTACGAAGTTTTATTCTGCGGTTTATTTCACTCTAATATTTTTAAAAGTATAAATCTAAGGTTACATACACCATAAGTATTTCTATAATCCGGAAGTTAACCAGACTGTGTTTGGTCCCAAGTAATCCGGTTAAGTACATAACCAAATAGACTGTAAACTGTACATAACCAAAATAGGCTCCTAAAATAGAACCTTTATTTTCAAATAGGTTTTATCTGGATTTTCTTTGTTAAATACCATACCAGTCAGTAAATCAACTTCACCTGGTTGCTAAATATTAAAAACCTTCACATTCCCGTTAAAATATTTCAATATCTTACAATTAAAATAATTAATAAGTAATTTTCGCCCAAAAAAAATAATTTTTATATTGTTCTGAAATTATTCATGTGCATCCTATATAGCATAGAATGAATCCCTTGGCTAGTTATATTTTTCTTGAAAAACTTCCACGTAGTCTCAACATTCAAAAGGTAATATATAAAACTACGAGTGCAGGAAAAAAGAAGGTCATTGACATGTTTGTTCCATAAAATTTGGTTTTTGGCTATATTCTAACATTATACAAAAAATAAAATTTTCTTCTTATATTTGTTCATTTCGAATCGTATTAGTTAGTTCCTACTCATACATATAACAAGAAATTCTCTTCTCGTTTTTCTTGGTGCCCTCCCCCCTTTTCCCTCTTCCAATAAAACAAGAACTGCATATAAATATGAATCCCAAAAAAAAAATTCTTTTAGGGTGTACAATGTTAAAATGGATTTTATCCTCCTAATACCAAAAGAAACTGGGAATAACAATACTAGTACGACCACAAAAAAAATTAAGAACGCATCAAAATGTAGAATTTGATGCAGTCAATAGCCTCCTATAAAAAAAAAGTAGTTTCCAAAAAATGTTCCTACACTACAAAAGAACACATCACCAAATTTATAATAATGTATATAAGACCTCAAAATTCGCAAACATAATGCGTTCACACACCGTCAAAATTTAGAGGAATACGAAACTATAAGACCCATATAAATTTTGCATGGATTCCATTTTTTTAGGACCTTCTCTTAATGCTAAAAAAATTAAAAACCCATACATTTATATAATCTTATTTACTCGTGCCTAAAAATGATGTAAAGCTTTTGCGGACACATGTATAAGTTTGGAATTTAGGCAGGCATATGTGATTGCAAGCCGAGAAAGCTTTTGGTAGTGGTTCCCTCCAAAAAAAAACTAAAGAACTAAAATTTGTACATTTTTTGTTTTTATGATTCTAAAAACTACTTCGAGTTGATGAATGCATCCTGAGACGATGGTGGTTGAAAACGTTTTCAAAATTTCTGATGCCAAAAGATGAAAGATTACGACTTTTTTCGATGTATGTGTAATGTCCAAAAAATTTCTATCCTATATTTGAATGACCTAAGCAAAAAGAATAACAGCATACAAAATAATTGCAGCGCGATAACCTCGAATGGGAATTGAATCAACTAGAGACTAGACCTAAAAAGTTTGAAATTTTAGGCAATATACATTTTATATTGGCAGTAATTGTGTTTTAATTGGAAGTCTTCTTAAATTCAGAATATTTTAAGTCATTTTTTTATGAAATTTCGGGCGTTTTAGATTGGCATGGAACGATATTTGTTGAATAACATTTGAAAATATTTTGTAGTATAATATGTAATTAAATTGTGGCGCAGGCAAGCAAGAAAATAGGGAACTAGTTAACAGAAAACAGGAGTCAAACTATAAACTTCTCATTTTCTTACTTACTCATTTTGACTGAACCGCTTAGCACACCTACAACATTCTGCATTCACTTCTTGTTACAAATGAGTACTAGGCTTATTTGTACTACAGCAATATAGATTTTCTGAGGTCCTTCTAACTACATCTTATTTTTGGGGCAAAATCTTAGAAAACAGTGTCCATTAAGTCAAACCAAAGATGCAGATGCAATTCATCAAAACTATAGAAACATTTTTGAGAAAACTATTTGGAAAAGTGATTTCAACCCCTTAAGTATGTTCAACATAGAATTGTCATTGTATTTGATATTTTTAACCACACGAAAAAACATTCAAATCTACATGTGTGACATTAGATGCACATTAGATGTCTTGGAAATAAAAGTTCTTTACTTGTTCCACACATGTATTCCATTATCTTTGTTCAAACTAAGCAAAACCTGTAGACGATAAGACCTAGGCTTTGAACTACTAATGTAATATTTCTAATTAGTAACAAATTAAGATGATATTAATCTGGTTTTAAAGGAAATTTCATAAAAACTGTTGCAGTTATTAGCTAAAGAAAATAGTAGAATGTTCCAGAATTTTAAAATCCAATTGCTTCCATATAGTGAGAAAACCGAAAAAAACACATCTTTTTCATTTTAGTAAGAAAACTGATGATATATCTTCGTGTTACTTCCAATTCTTCCTTCAATAGTTTCATCCCTTTTCGAACTATCCCCCTTTCTATAATATTTATACAATATCTATTGCAATTTGTTTTTATCCAGACATTTTTCTGGTTCAATCTCTCGTTCCTTCTCTGAAATTTTTGGTTATTATTATCGGTACGTAGTCAATTCGAACTCATCTCTAACTAAACATAATCAGCAATATGAATACGCGACTTCTTCTCATGACCCAAGTATTATAGAATTTCTCGACTTTTTTCGTTTGTTTCTTTTTGGGTGTTGGTGGGTGTTTGTGGGAGTAAATACAAAATGCAATCACTATGCATTTGATAAGGGTCCAGGCAAAATGAAATAAAATTGCATCAATATAGAGGGTTTTTTTTTATTGTTGTTGTGTCAAAATTTGTCCAACTATACTTTTAATAAAAGCCAATTTCCTCATACAAAAAAAAAACGGTTTTTAAAAATTTTTCACATGGAAAAAACTAAAATTTGAAAGTATATGGGAGGGATGGGTAAGATGGGTTCGCGAAGCGACAAGGTGGATATACAAAGCTTTTTTTTTTCGTATATAAATGAATTTTATTTGTATATAATAATATGAACTGAATTTTTTTTCGTTATTATTATTATTATTATCGTTTTTTTTTTGGAAAAGTTTTCTATCCCTTTCTATTTGAAAATATACCAATGGAAATTGCATTTCCCTCTTCTTCGATTTGAAAATTGGTAAAAATTCGATAAATATGAAAAAAAAAAAAAAACGAAGAAAAATTTTATATTATAAAATTGCAATACTATAAAATTTCAAAAAAACTCGGCCAAACCCATCATCATCATTATATCAACATAGTCGATGGTTCGGTTGCATATAAGTAGTACTCCACATACTAAATTTTGTACTTCTTTTTTTTTTTTAGATATGTACTACTGAAGTGGGGTTTCGAGATAAACACACTTTTTCTTTTTTTTTTTTCTGGTTCTCATACATACATTTTTATATTGCATTATGCTGGGCCTCTTTATATCGCGTACATAAACATTATTTTTTTCGGGTTCCATATTTTTTTTTCCGTTTTGTTTTAAACTGCATTTGTTTTAATGCAATTCCTAAATGCATATGTATACATTTTTCTGCATGAATTTCATCCAAATCTTTCAAATACAAACATAACTTCTTAGGATTTCGGGAAATCTGGAATAGAAGAAAATAAGAATAATTCATGGAGAAAGAGTTTTTAAATATGTAAAGCAAAAACTTAATTTTGGATAGTAATGTAAAGTAATTCGTTAGAACCGATATTTGCTAAATAATTGCTAATTCAAAGCTAATAAGTCTGAATAAAGCCTTGATAATAATGTAAAATAATTTGTTTTAGAACCGATATTTCCTAAATAATTGCTAATTCGAAGCTAATAAATCTGAATAGAGCTTTGATAGTAATGCAAAGTAATTTTTTAGAACCGATATTTGCTAAATAATTGCTATTTTAAAGCAAATAAGTTTGAATAGAGCTTTGATAGTAATGTAAGTAATTTTTAAGAACCGATATTCGCTAAATAATTGCCAATTCAAAGCAAATGTGTCTCAATAGAGCTTTGAGAGTAATGTAAAGTGATTTGTTAGAACTGATATTTGCTAAATAATTGCTAATTCGAAGCTAATATGTCTGAATATAACTTATAATGTTAAAAACTGTTGGCTAGTCTAGAATTTTGATCGTAACTCATTTTAAATACAATTTTATTCAGGAAACTTGCTCCTCAACAACCCCATTTGTATTTCCTCATCTATTGTAGGTTAGTAAAGAACTATTTTTTTTTACAACAAAATGGGATTTTCATTATTCCATATTAAGATATATATTAAATAGCGTATAGAGATTTATATGAATGTAATTGTCGAAGTTTTACCATATCCAGAGCTTGCTCGATGATGTACTCTGTGTTATATGATATTGAATATATGTGTACTTTGAACGTGTTATAAAAAAAAGCGTTCTGTGTTTTTTTTTTTTTCTTCTTGCATTTTGGGTAATTGCGAATATTATATACACATATACAATATTATTTTCACGATATAAAAATTATAAAAATTTATACATACAGGCTTACGCATATCCATATATACAGGCATAGATGCATACAGAACCTTTCGCTATACCTAGTTACATCCGTGGATTCTTTTTTGTTTTTTCGGGTTCTGATATTGTATTGTATGACCTAAACGTATATAAATATGCACCTTCCTACCTTATTATTAATATGTTTTTTTTTTTTGAATATACATACCTATATGATTTTCGCGTATGTGATTGTGCAATGGAATTTTTATAATGGACGAATGCGTTTTTTGGGTAAACGTAGAAAAAAAAAGAAAAACGTAGAAAACTTAATGCATTCAATGTCAATGTATTTGCTGGAAAAGTATGAGGATGCTATAATATTGCATATATCAGGCACTTTTTTGGATACTATTACATAGAATTTTTTTTGTGCTTTGCATTTTTAAAACATATTATATTTTTATTGGGGATGATGATGTATTTTTATAAAAAAAAATATATAAAAACAAAACAAAAATCACATATATTTTGGTGGATTTTTTTTTTTTTACTTGTTATTTTTCGCGAATTTATTTATGTATTGAATGAAAATTGTTTTATATGTTTTAATATATTGTTGTATTTTTCGCATCATGTTGGTTCCTTCATCATTATTGCATACAAATTTTTTTTTTTTATATATAAGTATATAAGTAGATGTTTTTTTTATTTTTTTAATTTTTTCCAATTTTTGTACTGCGCTTATTTGTTTGGTTGCCATTTCTTTTTTAGGGTTTTTAAATAGTAGTTTTTTCTTGTTTTTTTTATATTTTTGGGAGTATTTTTTTATTTTTTCGTGTATGCAATTTTTATATTTATTTAGTTTTAAAAAAGCAAAAAAAAAAAAAAAATGTTTCGTTCTTTTTACAATAGAGAGGACGATGACGGCTAACAAAACATATCCAGAGCGGTTACAGAGCGGCAAAATACCAAAAAAAATACAAAAATAAAAAACCGTATATTATAAATGTATACCAAATTTTGCCGAAAATAAATTTTTGGATAGTGTGGTTGATTTTAGACGAAAAGAAGTGAGCTTTTGGAATGGTCGTGTATTCTCCTTTAAATAATTTTCAAATTCGAATAATAAAATAAAAATCATAAATTATTTGAAAATTAATAAAATATCCAAAAAAAAATAAAGAAAGAAAAATTAAGGAAAATTTCTAAAAGAAATCTATTAAAATCAATTTTCAAAAAAAAAAATTAAAAAAAAATTAAAAATAAAATAAAAACAAAGAAAAAAGTGTAATATAAAATTTTTTTTTAAAAAAGAAAATTAAATTAATTTTTTATTATTAATTAAAAAAAAAAAAAAAAAAAGGATAATAAACTTTTTTTAGTGAATTTTTTTTTATTTATATTAGTAATTTTTAATTAGTAAATATTAAAAAAAAAAACTTAAAAATATTTAAAAAAAAAAAATTAAAAACATATTCTTTAAAAAAAAATTTAGAGAAAAATTACAAAAATTTATGCTAAAAATCTGAATTTTTAGTGAAAAAAGTTTGTCTTTAAAAAAAAATAAAATTCGATTATTTTTTTTAATTATAAAAGTATTAAAAGTGCAAAAAGTGTTAAAAGTGACTTTAAAGAAGAAAGTAAGTTTTGTTATAATTTTTTTTTTTATATTTAACAAGCTGAGTGCAATTTGAATTTAATTAAAAGAAAATAAATAAACAAGAATTTTTTGTAAATTTTGTGTTTTTAACAATATTTTTGTTTTTCGTATATTTTATTTTATTTAGACTTCTTTTTTTTTTGTTTGTGTTTAAAATACTTTTATTTTTGTATTTTTTTAAAAAACATGTCCAAATGTATAATTTTACGTTTTGTGATTTATTTCTTAAATTCAATTAAAATATTTAAACTTTATTGTTTAGTCTTTTGAAGAAAAAAAATAATATATAAAAATTGATAAACAAATTAATAAGAAACTAATTTTTGGTGTGAATTTTTGAAGAAAATAAAGAATTTTTTTGAAAAAGAAAACAATTTTTAGACGAATTTAGAACGAACGAAAAAAAAACCGTTTTTGTTTTTCAAATTCAAATTTCTTTTTGCTTAACAAAAAAAAAAGAAAGTGCAGTGAAGTTTTCCAAATTGAAACTATTTCATTTTTTTCTTGTGGGGAAACATTTTCAACTAATTTGTTGTCAGTATAAAAATT